>OZ012738.1:17973370-18472975 GCA_963859935.3 Lathyrus sativus | reverse complement strand
TTAATGTGAATACGATGAATATAAACAATATTGAGCTTGGTTAATTTATTTTAGTTGTTATGCATATGTAAAAATTTTGGGTCATTCATTTGTAGTCTCTTAACTTAGTTTCTTAGAGGTGAAGAAACCAAAATTTTGGTGATGGAGAAGAAGAAAAACATAGAAATTTTTTACATCTGTTATACCATAATACAATGTGATTATGGTGAAAACAATTAACATTGAGATTGAATATTTAATTTTAGAGATTACCCTTGTAGATATAATTTATTTGTCATACATTTATAGTCTTTTAACTCTGTGGCTTACTGATGAAGAAACCTGAATTTCGTGATGGAGAAGAAACATATTGAATATATTTACTTCTAATATACAATAGTTCAATGTGAAAAAGGTAAATATCAATAAATTCTAGCTTGATTATTTAATTTTAATTTTTACCTATATTATATAAAAAATATGTCATGGATTATAGTCTTTCAATTTTGTTTTTTAGTGGGGAAAATCTATTATTTTGTGATGGAGTATAAAAATAAAATATAATTAATTTTTTACATCCGCTATAGCCTATTATGTTTTTTGCTTAGTGATAAAAAAACCTAAAACTTTGGGATGCTGAAGAAACATATTGAATATTTTTATATGTAATATACCATAAGTCAATGAGAATACGATTAATATAAATAATATTGAGCTTGGTTATTTTATTTTAATTGTTATGCATATGTAAAAATTATGGGTCATTCATTTGTAGTCTCTTAACTTAGTTTCTTAGACGTGAAGAAACCAAACTTTTGGTGATGGACAAGAAGAAAAATATAGAAATTTTTTACATCTGTTATACCATAATTCAATGTGTTTATGGTGAACACAATTAACATTGAGATTGAATATTTAATTTTAGTGATTACACATGTAGATATAATTTAATTGTCATTCATTTATATTCTTTTGCTTTGTGGCTTACTGACAAAGAAACATGATATTTTGTGATGGAGAAGAAACATATTGAATATATTTACATCTAATTTATAATAATTAAGTGTGAAAAAGGTAAGTATCAATAAATACTAGCCTGATTATTTATTTTTATTTTTACCTATATTATATAAAATATATGTCATGGATTATAGTCTTTTAAATTTGTTTTAAAGTGTGGAAAAATCAATAATTTTGTGATGGATTAGAAAAATAAGATATAATTAAATTTTTACATCTGCTATAGCCTATTATGTTTTTTGCTTAGCGAAAAAAAAAACCTGAAAGTTTGGGATGGTGAAAAAAAATATTGAATATTTTTAGATGTAATATACCATTATTCAATGTGAATACGATGAATATAAACCATATTGAGCTTGGTTAATTTATTTTAATTGTTATGCATATGTAAAAATTATGGGTCATTCATTTGTAGTCTCTTAACTTAGTTTCTTAGAGGTGAAGAAACCAAAATTTGGGTGATGGAGAAGAAGAAAAACATAGAAATTTTTTACATCTGTTATACCATAATAAAATGTGATTATGGTGAATACAATTAACATTGAGATTGAATATTTAATTTTAGAGATTACCCTTGTAGATATAATTTATTTGTCATACATTTATAGTCTTTTAACTCTGTGGCTTACTGACGAAGAAACCTGAAATTTCGTGATGGAGAAGAAACATATTGAATATATTTACATCTAATATACAATAGTTCAATGTGAAAAAGGTAAATATATTAATAAATTCTAGCTTGATTATTTAATTTTAATTTTTACCTATATTATATAAAAAATATGTCATGGCTTATAGTCTTTCAACTTTGTTTTTTAGTGGGAAAAATCTATTATTTTGTGATGGAGTATAAAAATAAAATATAATTAATTTTTTACATCCGCTATAGCCTATTATGTTTTTTGCTTAGCGATAAAAAAACCTAAAACTTTGGGATGGTGAAGAAACATATTGGATATTTTTATATGTAATATACCATAAGTCAATGAGAATACGATGAATATAAATAATTTTGAGCTTGGTTATTTTATTTTATTTGTTATGCATATGTAAAAATTATGGGTCATTCATTTGTAGTCTCTTAACTTAGTTTCTTAGACGTGAAAAAACCAAACTTTTGGTGATGGACAAGAAGAAAAATATAGAAATTTTTTACATCTGTTATACCATAATTCAATGTGTTTATGGTGAACACAATTAACATTGAGATTGAATATTTAATTTTAGTGATTACACATGTAGATATAATTTAATTGTCATTCATTTATATTGTTTTGCTTTGTGGCTTACTGACGAAGAAACATGATATTTTGTGATGGAGAAGAAACATATTGAATAAATTTACATCTAATTTACAATAATTAAGTGTGAAAAAGGTAAATATCAATAAATACTAGCCTGATTATTTATTTTAATTTTTACCTATATTATATAAAATATATGTCATGGATTATAGTCTTTTAAATTTGTTTAAAAGTGTGGAAAAATCAATAATTTTGTGATGGATTAGAAAAATAAAATATAATTAAATTTTTACATCTGCTATAGCCTATTATGTTTTTTGCTTAGCGAAAAAAAAACCTTAAAGTTTGGGATGGTGAAAAAAAATATTGAATATTTTTAGATGTAATATACCATTATTCAATGTGAATACGATGAATATAAACCATATTGAGCTTGATGAATATAAACCATACGATGACACACCATTATATATAGGCTGGTCGTCTATCTTTCAAAGCTTAAAAATAGAATCAACCATAACAAACTCTAACAAACCTAACAAGTTCTAACAAACTATTAAATTTTTCTCTAATATTTTCTTTTGTTTTATGCACATTGAAGTTACAGCGGATAAAAAATGTGGGATATCAATTATATTAATTTTTTTGGAAAAATTAATAAAAATAATTCGAAAGAAAATGTCTGCTTAAATTAAATTAATAATTAAATTAAAAAGTAATAATTATATTAAAAAACTTATTAATGATTTTGAATAAATTATTTAATTATTTGTATAAGTTTTAACTAATGGAAAAAATATTGTTTATTTTCTTTAAGTTATTTTAAAATAACAAGTTAGTCCTTTAAGTTTTTTTTAACGATTTGTTCATTTATAGTAACAAACGTTTGCGTCGTTACCCTTTTTAAAATTTTCCGTTAAAAAACACATATGCACAAACAGAGCACATGTGGCATTTAACTGAGATGAGTGGACATTAAAGGTTGCTGATTTTAAATTTGGAAATCTGAAAATCACACATGTTCACCACTTTTACAAATGTTCATCATATTTAACAATATTCATGAGCAAAAATCTGGAAATCACAAAAGCAATTAAATAAATTACAAATTATATATTGTTGGACTTGGATTTTCACCCTGAATCCAAATATGCAATTAAGTTTATCAAAAATATTATGGTTCATGAGAATCAGGGGAAAAAGTGGCTGAAATATATAATGAAAAATCGTTCGATCCGACCAAAATACATAATCAAACGCAAAACTAGTTATATATTCGTGATCAACGCGAAAAATCAGTTCAAATGGTATATGAGTTTGCTATTTATTATTGAGATTCAAAGTTTTGTCATTTTGGTGTGTTGGAATTATATTAATTAGAGTGAGAATTGGAAAGATTTATTGACAATTAATGGGCAATAAACGAACACAAGTAAGAACTAATATAGAAGTGAATTTGAAAAGATTCATTTTAGTCCCACATTGAAGGGAATGGAAATATTAGTAGTGTTTATATATTCCAACTTGGTCAATTGGGTTGGGCCCTAAAAGGCACCCAATTTTGTGAAAGGAGTGAGGACACACCCATGACCATCAAGCCACACGCGCGTGCGCCGCCGGCTCGGTCCGGTCCGGTCTAAATGAATTATTTTTTGGACCCGAATTTATAGAATTTAATTATCATTAATTAATTAATATAATTCGGTGGAAAATTAATTAATAATAATATTAATTAATTAAGAAAATAATTGGTCAGTAACTGCCATACTGACTAGATCTAGTCCTCCACGATTTTCTCATTCTCCCACCATTTTCTCCATTCACCACGAATTTCTCCCTACTCAGGTGCAGGTAGCTGCCTA
This sequence comes from Lathyrus sativus, assembly GCA_963859935.3. Taxonomy (NCBI): domain Eukaryota; kingdom Viridiplantae; phylum Streptophyta; class Magnoliopsida; order Fabales; family Fabaceae; genus Lathyrus; species Lathyrus sativus. The sequence goes on along the minus strand of OZ012738.1, from coordinate 18,468,870 downwards.
TAAATACAGGGTAGAAATTCAGTAGTGAGCACTTCGGATTTCACAAGTTCACACGAATTTTGATTTCCATCTTCTCTCCCTTAATTCTCTTCATCTAAAATCTTTCTTTTCTTGTTTTTCCGACTGGTTATTTTCGCCAGATACTGTGACTTAGAAAAGGTGTATTTCTAGAGCGATTTATCAGTGTGCAACTGATAATCGTAAGTTTTTGAACGGGCTGTTTTATCCTGGAGGCGTTGTCGTAAATCGACTGCTTTGCATATTTTGGCAGTACGGCGAAACGTCTTAAAGAAAGCGACCTAGTACGCGACTCGTCCTGATAATTTCCTTGTGCCAAACTCAATCTTTCAAATCCGAAAACAACAATTTTAAGACGTTTTAATAACTGCCATGGCAACTGAGGAAATTATCGGTACTACTGCGGCCGCTTCGGTCTCTGACAAACCTTTCAGGTTTGAGGGTTCCAATTTCAAACGTTGGCAAGCTAAGATGAAGTTTTTCTTAACTCTGAAAAAGGTTGCCCACGTTCTGACTGAGGATATCCCGGTTGTCCCTTCTGCATCATCTGAACTACCTAATGGTAACTCACTTGCAGATTCAGACGGGACTTCTAAAACGTCTGACCCAGATGCTGCAAAAGCTAAGGCTGCAGCAGATGATCTACAGCTCCGAAAAGAAATCGTCTTATGGCACGAGAATGATTATCTATGCAAAAATCACATTCTGAACAGCCTTGTTGATGATCTGTACAACTACTACAATAACTACAGGACTGCTAAACAGGTATGGGAGGCTCTGAAAAAGAAAATATGATACTGAAGAAGCAGGTGCGAAGAAATTTGCTGTCAGCCGCTACTTGAACTACAAGATGGTGGATGAGAAGTCGGTGGAAGCTCAAAGCCATGAAATTCAGAAGATTGCTCATGAGATTATTACAGAAGGTATGCCCCTCAATGAACAATTTCAAATTGCTGTAATTATTGACAAACTGCCCCCTGGTTGGAAAGATTTCAAAAATGTGCTTCGTCACAAAACAAAAGAATTTTCAATCGAGAGTCTGATTACTCGCCTCCAAATTGAAGAGGAGGCTCGGAAACAAGATCAGAAAGAAGAAGTCTTAGTTGTGTCTAACAACAAAAAGAAATTCGGTGCGGTTCTGAAGCCTACGGGCAAACCTTTAAAGAATCAGAACCGCAATGCTATGAACCGAACTAAGAATGGGAATCCCTCTAGGGCCCCATTGGCTTCATGTGATAGGCAACAGCCACCACCTCAAAGAAATGATGCTCCGGTTTTCTCTTGCTACAATTGTGGGAAACCGGGCCATATGGCAAAGAAATGTAGGAGCAGGCCTAAACCTGCAGCTGGCTCAAATGCTCAGGTTAACCTGACTGATGAGCAACTCATTGTCATGATCACTGAAATCAACATGGTTTGTGGAAGTGATGGTTGGTGGATAGACACTGGCGCCACTCGTCATGTCTGCTATGGTCGTGTTATGTTCAAGACATACATGAATGCTGAAGATAAGAAAGTGTTATTGGGAGATGCTCACACCACTAATGTTGCTGGAATTGGAGATGTTGAGCTGAAGTTCACTTCAGGAAAGACTTTGATCTTGAAGGACGTCATGCATGTTCCTGAAATTAGGAAGAATCTTGTTTCTGGTTTTCTTTTGAATAAGGCTGGGTTTAGTCAAACTTTAGGGGCAGATTTGTACACCATCACTAAGAATGGTATTTTTGTTGGAAAAGGGTACGCCACTGATGGCATGTTTAAGTTGAATGTTGATTTGAATAAAATTTCCCCTTCTGTTTACTCTTTGTGTGACTTTAATATTTGGTATGGTAGACTTTGTCGCGTTAATAAACGAATCATTTCTAATGCAAGCAACATAGGCCTAATCCCTAAACTAAATGTTAATGATTCCAATAAATGTGAATTTTGCAGTCAAGCTAAAATAACAAAAACTTCACATAAATCAATTATAAAAGAATCTGACCCCCTAGATCTTATACACTCTGATATATGTGAATTAGATGGAAGTTTAACTAGAAATAATAAACGTTATTTTATCACTTTTATTGACGATTGCTCTGATTATACTTATGTATATCTAATGAAGAATAAAAGTGAAGCGCTTGACATGTTTAAGGTGTATGTAACTGAAATTGAGAATCAATTTAACAAGAAGATTAAGAGACTTCGCAGTGATAGGGGAACTGAATATGACTCTAGCTTGTTTAATGATTTTTATGCTGAACATGGTATTATACATGAAACGAATGCTCCATACTCTCCTGAAATGAATGGTAAAGCAGAAAGAAAGAATATGACTCTTACTGAACTTGTAGTTGCAATCATGTTAAATTCTGGTGTTGCACCTCACTGGTGGGGGGAAATTTTATTGACTGTTTGCTATGTCCTGAATAAAGTTCCCAAGTCAAAAATTAAGATCTCACCTTATGATATATTAAAGAAAAGACAACCAAATTTGTCTTATTTGAGAACTTGGGGCTGTCTGGCTTATGTCAGAATTCCGGATCCGAAACGAGTTAAACTCGCTAGTAGAGCCTATGAATGCGTATTCATTGGGTATGCAGCAAACGGTAAGGCATACAGGTTTTATGACCTAAATGCCAGAGTAATTATATAATCAAACGATGTTGAATTTTATGAAGACAAATTTCCTTTCAAATCGAGAAATAGTGGGGGCACACAATCGAGTCACATTCTTGTGATAAAAAGCACTGAAAGCAGCGACAATGTAGAAACAGAACTTCGAAGAAGTAAAAGAGCAAGAGTTGCTAAAGACTATGGGCCCGATTATGCGGCCTATAATGTAGAAGAAGATCCAATAAATCTTCAAGAAGCACTGTCATCTATGGATGCAGACTTATGGCAAGAAGCCATTAATGATGAGATATATTCTCTAGAATCTAACAAGACCTGGCACTTAGTAGACTTACCCCCGGGTTGCAAACTAATTGGTTGTAAATGGGTTTTGAAAAAGAAACTAAAACCTGATGGAACGATTGAGAAATACAAGGCTCGCCTTGTAGCCAAGGGTTTTAGACAAAGAGAAAATATAGATTTCTTCGACACCTTTTCTCCGGTCACTAGAATTACATCCATTAGGGTACTCATTTCAATAGCAGCCATTTATAACTTAATAGTACACCAAATGGATGTTAAAACAGCTTTTTTAAACGATGACTTAGAAGAAGAAATCTATATGGAACAACCAGAAGGGTTTATGATCCAAGGACAAGAAAGCAAGGTCTGTAAGTTAGATAAGTCTCTATATGGACTAAAACAAGCCCCTAAACAATGGCATGAAAATTTTGATAACCTAATGATAATTAATGGGTACAAAGTGAATGAAAGTGACAAGTGCGTTTATTACAAATCTGAGAATCGCATTTGTACTATCATATGTCTATATGTAGACGATCTACTTATATTTGGATCAAACATTCAGGCCATTAATGATATGAAATCATTGTTATGCAATAACTTTGATATGAAAGACCTCAGAGAAGCAAGCGTGATCCTGGGTATCAAGATCACGAGATCCGAACAAGGAATTTCTTTGGATCAATCTCACTATGTGGAGAAGATCTTAAAGAAATATAAATACTTTGATTGTAAACCTGCATGCACTCCGTATGATCCAAGTGTGAAACTATTTAAGAACACTGGAGAAAGTGTCAAACAAGCAAAATATGCGAGCATCATTGGCAGTCTTAGGTATGCCACTGATTATACTAGACCCGACATTGCATATGTTGTAGGACTGTTGTGCAGATTTACAAGTAGGCCGAGTAACGAACATTGGCAAGCTATTGAGCGAGTAATGAGGTACCTTAAAAGGACTATGGACCTCGGCCTACACTATCATAAATTTCCTGCTGTACTACAAGGGTATAGTGATGCAGATTGGAACACCTTATCGGATGATTCCAAAGCTACTATTGGTTATATATTTAGTATAGCCGGAGGAGCTGTATCTTGGAAATCAAAGAAACAGACCATTCTGGCACAGTCCACAATGGAGTCTGAGATGATAGCATTAGCTACAGCTAGTGAAGAAGCAAGTTAGTTAAGATGCTTGCTAGCTGAGATTCCTTTATGGGAAAAACCTATACCAGTTGTGTTGATCCACTGCGATAGTACCGCGACTATTGCAAAAGTTGAGAACCGTTATTATAATGGTAAAAGACATCAAATTAGAAGAAAACATAGCATTGTTAGAGATTGTATCTCTAAAGGAGCTGCGAGAGTGGATCATGTACGCACTGATGAGAACTTAGCAGATCCTTTGACGAAAGGATTAGCTAGAGAGAAAGCCCATAATACATCCAAAAAGATGGGACTAATGCCTATAAATCAATTAGTTACTCATGATGGTAACCCGACCTAAATGACTGGAGATCCCAAGACTTAGGTTCAATGGGTAATAACAAGTTGTGAGTAATATGAAAATGATCATGCAAGCAAAGCATGAATCCTGAAGTAATGAAAGGATGAGATAATAGAAACTCTTAATGAGATCTATACTCTATATGAGGGAGTACCTAGGCTACAAGAGTACTCTTGATAGGTTCACCTATGTAACTGTGGAACTGAGGCCGGTTCCTATGGAATTTCGAGGCAGAATTCCTAGAGCATTCACTAAACCGGGATACACGTGCAAGGCCACTAAAGCACGGGCTACAAGAATACACCTTACGAAAAGGTTGTGTGCGGGTCTGATGTCCGAGATAGAGTTCAAGACAATGGTGTCACTCTTGTTGAATCAGAATCCTACTCGTTACGCTAAGGTTCAAGTCGTAGACACCTTTGCTGATGCTCAATCTTAGAAATGTCTGACGTACTTCTAAAACCTCTTTTAAATTCAAGTGGGGAATATTGGAATTATATTAATTAGAGTGAGAATTGGAAAGATTTATTGACAATTAATGGGCAATAAATGAACACAAGTAAGAACTAATATAGAAGTGAATTTGAAAAGATTCATTTTAGTCCCACATTGAAGGGAATGAAAATATTAGTAGTGTTTATATATTCCAACTTAGTCAATTGGGTTGGGCCCTAAAGGGCACCCAATTTTGTGAAAGGAGTGAGGACACACCCATGACCATCAAGACACACGCGCGCGTGCCGCCGCCGCCGTTCGTCTGGCCGGCTCGGTCCGGTCCGGTCTAGATGAATTATTTTTTGGACTCGAATTTATAGAATTTAATTATCATTAATTAATTAATATAATTCGGTGGAAAATTAATTAATAATAATATTAATTAATTAAGAAAATAATTGGTCAGTAACTGCCATACTGACTAGATCTAGTCCTCCACGATTTTCTCATTCTCCCACCATTTTCTCCATTCACCACGAATTTCTCCCTACTCAGGTGCAGGTAGCTGCCTATAAATACATGGTAGAAATTCAGTAGTGAGCACTTTGGATTTCACAAGTTCACACGAATTTTGATTTCCATCTTCTCTCCCTTAATTCTCTTCATCTAAAATCTTTCTTTTCTTGTTTTTCCGACTGGTTATTTTCGCCAGATACTGTGACTTAGAAAGGTGTATTTCTAGAGCGATTTATCAGTGTGCAACTGATAATCGTAAGTTTTTGAACGGGCTGTTTTATCCTGGAGGCGTCGTCGTGAATAGACTGCTTTGCATATTTTGGCAGTACGGTGAAACGTCTTAAAGAAAGCGACCTAGTACGCGACTCGTCCCGATAATTTCCTTGTGCCAAACTCAATCTTTCAAATCCGAAAACAACATTGTGTTTATGAGCTCATGAAATGTTCATCATATTTAACAATATTCATGAGCAAAAATCTGGAAATCACAAAAGTAATGAAATAGATTATAAATTATATACTGTTGGACTTGGATTTTCACCCTAAATTCAAATATGTAATGAAATTTATCAAACAAGTTATGGTTCATGAGAATCAGGAAAAAAAGTGGACGAAATACATAATGAAAAATCGTTTGATCCGACCAAAATACACAATAAAACGCAAAACTAATTACATATTCATGATCAGCGCGAAAAATTGGTTCAAATGGTATATGAGTTTGCAATTTATTGTTGAGATTCAGAGTTTTGTCATTTTTGTGTTTATGAGTTCATGAGTGTTCTTGAAATGTATTAAGTTTTAGAGTTTTGAAATCCAGAAATATAGGAAATAACAAGACAAAAGTCAAATCAGTAACCTTCAATGCCAACTCATCTCAGTTAAATGTCACATGTGTTCCGTTTGTGCCACATATGCCTTTTTGTAACGGAAACTTTTAAAAAGGGTAACGAAGCAAATATTTGTTAACATAAAGGACCAAAGTGTTACAAAAAAAACTTAAAGAACTAACTTGTTATTTTAAAATAAGTTAAAGGACCTAGACAATATTTTTTTTCCTTAACTAATCAATTTTAGTTATTTGTAGATTTTTTAAAACTACGGGTATTTTTTACTTTTCAAAAATAACAACACTTTTCTTTCTCCTATTTCTCCCATCTTCATTTCATACCAAACAATATTTTAAATCTATTATATTTTTCACTTATTTCTCTCTTCTAATACTCTTTTTCACTTATTTCTCTCTTTCCACTTTCTCTCTACAACCAATCACACCTTATAGTAAAACGTGTTTGTCCTAAATTATATATCAATTTTTTATGATACTAGAGGGAGAAAAATCCCAAAAAAAAAACAAAAAAAGCACCGCTTAATTAACCGAGGATATGAAACACCTATCAAATTAGTAAAGATCAATCTCAATTTTGTAAGACAAGAATCATAAAATTTCAACCCTGCTTCATGATTCATGTAACACCCGAGGTCGAAAAGTGGTTACATGTAACACCTGAGGGCGAGGGAGTGGTTGTCGGTGTATGTGACATGACAATGAGACACTCCTAACAGCTTATAGGGAAAAACCAAATTTACATCAGAATGAGAGGCATCCTTAGGCTGTGTAGGTATGAGACTAAATGGTTGAAGGAAAACTTATAAGGATTAATTGGTACTATCTATATCAATAAGATGCATCTTCTTTTTGATAGGCTAACTAATAAGAACTCCATAGTTAAGTGTGCTTATCTTGGAGTAGTATTGGGATGAGTGACCTTATGGGAAGTTTTTTGGAAAGTGTGTGAATGGGGATAAAGCATGCGGAAAAGATTTGTGTTGATTTATGGGGTTAGTCAATAATCTTGAAAGTAGTATGAGGCGTTACAAATGGTATCAGAGTCAGGTCTCTCCCAGTATGATGTAGTTCAAGGACAAATCAAGCGGAAGTTGGTGGACATGTAACACTCGAGGCTGAAGAGGGCGGAGAGTGGTTACATGTAACACTCGAGAGCAAGGGAGTGGTTGTCGATGTACGAGGATGACAATGAGACAATTCCAGTAGCTTCTAGGGAAAAACTGAATTCACATCAAAATGAGAGGCATCCTTAGGTTATGTAGGTATGAGACTGCATGATTGAAGGAAGGCTTATAAGGATTAATTTGTACTACCTATATCAATAAGATGCATCTTTTTTTTGATAGCATAATCAATAAGAACTTCATAGTTAAGTGTGCTTGACTTTGGGTAGTATTGGGATGGGTGACCTTTTGGAAAGTTTCCTGAAAAGCGTGTGAGTGAGGATAAAACATGTTGAAAAGACTCATGTTGGTTTGTAGAGTCAGTAGGTAATCTTGAAAGCAATTTGGGACATTACAATTCAACTTCATGTTTGCCAACACATCTGTGCATTTATTTGATTCATGGTAAATGGGTTTAATGTGAATATTCCAATCTCGTTTCAGCATTTTCTTGATCTTTTATCTTAGTCCCCAACTAGCGCCCATCCTATTAGAAGATGTGGTGAGTGCCTTAAAAACTATTTCACATTCTACATGTAGCTCCACTTGTGTAATCCCCACATATCTCAACCCTTCAAAGACTCCCCATAATTGGTACTACCTATATCAACAAAATACATCTCAATAAAAACTCCATAGTTAAGCGTGCTTGATTTGGAGTAGTATTAGGATGAGTGACCTTATGGGAAGTTTCTCGAAAAGTGTGTGAGTGACGATAAAACATGCTGAAAGGTCTCGTGTTGGTTTGTGGAGTCAGTAGGTAATCTTGAAAGCAGTCTGGGGCGTTACAATTCAACCTTATGTTTGCCAACACATCTGCTCATTTGTTTAATTCATGGTAAATGGGTTTAATCTGAATATCCCAATTCCATTTCAGCACTTTCTTGATCTTTTTTCTTAGTCCCCAACTAGCGCCCATCCTATTAGAAGATGTGGTGAGTGCCTTAAAAACTATTTCACAATTTACATGTAGCTCCAATTGTGTAAACCCTACCTACCTCAACCCTTCAAAGACTCTCCATAATTCCTCAACCTCGACATTACATATGCTTATTCTCTTTGAAAAGTCATATCTCCATTCTCTATTGATGTCTTTGATTATCCCTCCACAACTTGCTTTATCTCCTTTTTTTAACTGCTCAATTTGTATTTAGTCAGACCCAACGATATTCCGGTGACAACCATTTGATGTGATGAATTTGATTTTGCCTATTCATGACATTATGTTTTAACACCATATGCATCTCATAAGTCATAACTTTTTGACCTATATCAGTTTTCAAATTGGTAGGAAACATGTAGTCATCCACATGAACACATTGATTCCTCAAATACTATATTGTATGGTATGTTGTTGCTCACATCACCAACTACTCTAATGAACCCCTGTAACCCATGTTCTATTATAGATTATAACTTATCCAAGTTCGCAAATCAACATTGAAAAATACTTTTTAATGATTAGCTTTCACACACAAGTTTAGTTGTATCACAATCACACATGGCATGAAGAGTTCTCTTGACTACACCAACACGGTTAGTAAAATAAGTTTGCTTTACCATCATTTGATGTAGCCTATGGTTGGTTATAAGACTGTCATGTTACAACATCCAAATAAATGTTCTAATCCTTTATAGCACCCTAAGTTTCTGTATCATGCTCCATTAATTTGAACTCATATTGGTATTAAAGTTACTTATCACTTCAAAGGCACTAGAGACAGTAAAGTTACCACTACTAGTACCTGACCACATACACACATATCTTCCATGATCAGCACTAAAGGGATGAATAGTATTCAATCGCTCCAAAATGTAATGGGGCACACAAATCATATTTCCAATCTCCATTAGTGTCCACTAAGTTAATCACTTTATCATTATGTAGAGCTTCAAGAATAAATTCACAAATATCATATACTTTGAGACCTGCTTGCACCTAACATGGTTGCCAAGCATTCACCAATTCAGTGTTACTAATTTCCCAATAGGTCATGTCATTCATTGTAGGCCACTCCTCACTAAGTTCTTCCATAAGCTTGAGTCATTAGCCTTTGCTTCCACTCCATCTACCAAATTATTATTTTTATCATACTTCTCTTTCGTTACCTTGCACCACAAAGAACTATTATAATTTTTTGAGCTTCCATCCTAGCTTGAGTAGACACACCTTGTTCATTTTATTAAGATATCTCATATGAATCCCTCTCATGCTTTTGTATTAGATATTTTATTCCAATTCATTGTGTGCATATGCTTTGCGTCATCAACGTCACCCCAAACATAACTTCTTTCCTTATTACAAATACTACACTTTCTAACAAATATTTACCTTGGTATTCTAACCAGCTGATGGACTAATTCATCTCCACGAAGATTGAGAATTAAAATAAGGAAATAACAATGCGAATTAAACAAAATGATTAAGGGGTTTCTAATATGATTCTCTTTCAATCTCGCTTAATTTGGTGAACTCTTCCATCCATTCTAGAATGTGATTCGACTAAGTTTCAGCTTCTTCTGTGAAATGTTTCATCTACTCCAATGATGTTTTTGGTATAAGACACCCCGGTTTCAAATAAATTTGAACAAAATATTGTGATTTTGAAAGCCACCCAATACACAAGATGCGTCCGGATGGATTTTGAAGTGGGCTACTCCAAAGTGGAAAAAATGTTTTGGAGAAACCATATATTGTCAGACCAATACATACCTTATTATATTCACTTGCTATAAGATGATGCATTTCGGAGAAACACATTCATTTTTCACTGGTGTCAGACCACTAACACAAGGAATTAGAGCATCATGACTTGCATCAAAAAGTTCATTTTTTCCTGTATATCGATGTGTATTATTCTCTATGCACATTCAAATTTTGGAGAAGTTATTAGTGGACAAGCCTGTGATTCTTCTCTCCTATGCTAAGCAAACCTGAAATAGCTCGATAACCGTAGTTATCGTCACCCTTAACATCTACAATCAGCTCAATGTATTTGTACATAAAAAAACACCTCTTTAATGTGGATGATTTTTGGTGATGGTGGTAAGGGAGATGGTTTGCTAATTTGAGTACCCTTGAAAACAATTTTCTTCTTTTGAGATTTAGGAGTTGGAAATGTGGAAAAAGTGAGTTAACATGCTCAAAGTAGGAAACATACTGCTTCGTAGAATTGTCATTGTGTCAGTTTGAACATTTTAGGGCCCCCATTGTTTTAACTGGTTCCAAGGGTGGTTTCAAATCCGTGGTTTTTGGATAGGAAATATTCTTCAAATGCTCTTTGATGTGGAGTTTCATGTTGTCATCATCTTTCATAAATCTCTCTTAAATCCCTTTCTACTCAGCCATAATAGATATATTTGATTTATCATCCTTCATCACACCATCATCATCATCATCATCATCATCATCAAAATGAAGCATTTTTCAGTGAGTGTATATTTCATCCATACGTATTGTTCTAGCAAGCTTCGTTTTTTTTTTTTTTGCAATTATACAATCACATAGAAATACCAACATTTTGAGGAATTGTACACATGGTCTTCTAGCAAGCTTCGTTTTTTTTTTGCAATTATACAATCACATAGAAAGACCAACATACGTATCGTTCCTAAGTGTATAAGATCTACAAAAAACAGCTTTATTGTTTCCTAACCAATTCTTTAATGTAACATGTTCAGATTCAACTTTGTTAGTTGTTGTATTGCTAAAGCATCTAACTTGATCGGTCCAAGTACATACAATTATCTCTTGATAGGCCTGAAATATACTGTTTATTCGACTCGATCTGCGCATGTTATTTAGGAATTTATTTCAGTTTTCTTGTATTATGCATCTGCTTTGTTTCTTTTTTAGGTTTTTGTATTTTCAAAACTACTCGAGAAGAAATGAAGAAAAACGAGCTAAAAGACCAACATTCTGAGGAATTGTACACATGGCTTCCACCATGGCGGGCGCCATAGGGGATGCCACACATTGGATAGAAGACAACTGCTGACAACTGCCACGTCTCCCACTCCTTTCCATCCTATTTCATGTGGCAGACACCACAAGGAGGTGGCAGGCGCCACCTTCACAATCTTGTTTCTCTCCCAAAAGGATTTGGGGGGCATTCTTGTCCTTACCTGTACTTTCCTGCCACTATAAATAGAAGAGTTCTGTCTCATTTCGAATCATCCAAGCTCAAGCCATAAATTTCACCTATTGTAAAGTGATAAACTTCTTACATCGAGGGGTTATCACACTGTTTAATCGAGTATGTAGTCAGGTTTGGAGCACTTGGGTAGAAGTTAATCCTGGCGCCATTATATTTCTGTCATTTACTTCCAGTTGTACCAAGATTTAAAGCCTCTCGTTTAGAGAAGGTTTCTGTTTATTTATCGCCCTTTTATTTATCCGCTGTTATTTCTCGCACCGCTTTTATCTCTCACACCGTTTATTTATCGCACCCTTTACCGCACTTTATCTATTTTTCCGCACTTTATTTACTCACATTTATTTACCATGTTTATTTACCTTACCATGTCCGGCTAAATCTTAAAGGCTAGGATGCAAGGATTATAGTTATAATAGTATTCCATACGGCTGTCGATAGAACTACTTAAAGGTTATTTTGACTTTTAACACTTATTTTCTGCACTTAAAATTTGTTGGGTAAGATCGAAAGCCGTCCAACCTTTAGATAAATTAGGTTAGTTTTAACTGTTCTAAGGAAGCAAAAGTGCTTGGTTCAGTTAATTAGGAATTTTTAATGTTTAAGAAAACCGATTTTAAAACTGTTTTCGCATGCGTTTATGGATTTGAAGTCCGGTTCGCAAGAACCTCTTTTTGTTAGAAGTTCCAGGTTAAAATACTTTTCAACTAAGTTAAGAAACTATATTTCTTAAAAATAGGTTTATTAATCCTAATGCAATACGCGCCTTTTTATAAAGTGGCAATAAGAGGGATCGATTAGGGATAAACTCGGTTCTGAATACGCGAAAGCGACAATTCCCATTAAATTAGTTCTTTTCATGAGTGGAAAACATTACCCCATAAGGCATTCTATCTATACACATTTGGAATACTACGTAGCTATGTGAATTGAATCTATGCCTGTTGTTTTATTATTGAATTTATTTCTGCACTTTACTTTTACTTCACACAACTCAACCTTTTATTTGACTTGGCTTAGATAAACACCGTAACACTAGCGAACAATAGATTGACGTTTGGTCTCTGTGGGATCGATAATCTTTTATATTACTTTGACACTATTCGTGCACTTGCGAATCGAGCATCATCTCCTTCACCTGGTCCTACTTTTAACATATTTTCATAAAATATAGATAACTTGCACACACCCTCTTGAAATTTATTACAGATTTTGCATATAACTCTTATGTGGAAGAATTTATTATACCATTCCAGCCATCCATTAGGATTTCTAATAACACACTAACATTGACCATTTCCCATCTTTACCCTTGATTTATTTGAACCCTACTGAAGATTTAAGTTTGCTTCTCGTATTTTTGGTTATGTGATACATGCAAAGTAATTCATAGGATGTAGAAAACACCTTTGCAATCGAATTCATTAGTGTGGTATCGCGATCAGTTATAATGACCTTTAACATATTTTCTTGATCTTTCAACATAGTCTTGCGCACTTCCAAAGCCCATGTAACATTGTCCTCCTTTTCACTTTCCAAAAATTCAAAACCCACTAAAAAGTCATCTTTGTCGAGGTAACACCAATAATTTCGAGAAGTGGAAGCCTATACTTGTTGGTCTTGTATGTTGAATTAATTATAGGCACAGTTGGAAATGTGTTTAATAACTTGATGGAATCAAGATAAGTATAAAATATATCTCAAATAGTGACTCCATCCTCACACACAATATATTTAGAAACATATTTATAATCATCCATAACTTAAACATTTGTTGCATTTAAGTTCTTAACACTATTACAGAAAACACATATCACAACGGTTGGAAAAGGGATACCATCACGTTGGTCCAACCGTTGTGAGGTAAAGTATGATTGTATGTGTGATGATTTCTACTACAGTCGTGCAACCGTGATTGTATCCATGTAGTGTGCTACCTATAATACCCTGATTTTTACCCCTAAGATCCTATTTTCTTTTTGCATATTTGCATACAAACAAGATCACAAGCTTGGTTACCTTCTAATTCTCTCTTCCTTGGGTTTGGCTTTGAGATCACCAAACACCTCTTTTTGTTTTCTTTTCCTTTATGTTACATGTTTTATGATTCAATAACCACTAATTAAAATTCCAAAAATATGTCTTGTATACTTTTATTTCTTTGCAATGTAGGGTTCTATGTAAAGAACACCAAGCATGATTCATCAATTAGGGTTTTGCTCCCTCAAATCTAAAAGTGTGGTCAAACATTATTTCCAAAAAGGTTTATCTCATTAAACTATGTCTTCTAACGTCAAAGTACAAGATTTCAATCATCATTCAATCTTATTTTGATCAAAGATATATCAAGGTTTAGTAGCTTGTTTCTCAAGAAAGGTCAAAAGTTCATGTGTTTATTTCCATGCCTTCATCGACAAGTTATCTCAAGATTTGGTCAATTTAATCATGGGACATTAAAGGAAATATTATTTTAAGCTCATATGATGATTCATGTGCTTTGAAGTGCAAGAAAAGTTCAAGTGTACAAGTTGATTCAAAGAAGTTTGACCTAAAAAGTCAACATTTCAAGTCAAAGTTAAAAAGAGCACAACTCCTTAAATTTTCAATATTTTTGAATGGTTCTTGTTGAATATGACTCTTCTCAACATTCTATTCAACTTCTCTTTACATGACAAGAGTCAATTATGCTTGGATGATCATCAAAAGTTTGGAGACATTATAGGTCATTTTTGGACTTAGTGAAATTTGACCTATTTTCAAGTGACTTTTTTTCTCAACTTTCAAGGATCACAACTTCTTCAATTTTCAACATATGGAGCTCATTATTTTTGCACAATACTTTTTGTGATACTCTCTACAAGTTTTCTTGAAAGGTCAAAGTTAAATTTTTCTTGAAAGGTCATGACATTCATTGATACATTATAGGTCATTTTCAGCCATTTGGACATAGAATTTTCCAAGTTTGGTTTGCCAGATTTTTGTACCAACTTCAACATGTCATAAATTTTTACTCAAGCATCCAAATGAAACCTTTCTTGGCACATTGTGGTCTTTGCCATGATGTTGATCAATTGCAAAAAGAATTGAAGCAAAAAGCTTATTGTACAAGGTGCCTCATTGATGCAAACATGGTTACTTAGAACTGAGGTTTTGGCTCCAACTAAACTTCAACTACAAGTCAAATTTGCACGTGATATGCATCTAAAAATTATTAACCAAGTTTCCTGAAGTTAATTTAGTGGTAAAACACATGGTTTGGATAAGCTTTGAGTCAATTCAATTCACACTTTTATCATGACCAAGGGTGCACACTATTACACTGAATTTTCACTCAATTCACCACTCTCAGCATTCCATCATTTTTAGATATAAATAGAGGTTCATTCTACCTTCATTCTCAAGCTTTTGAGAGCCAAAAAACCCCTGCTCCACCTTTAAATTTTCTGCAAAAAGTGAGCTATCGTGTTTTCATTTCCAGCCAAATTCAACTCAGTTTCTTAATTCAGTTAGCTTCATCGTGTTTCTCTGAAGCTTTTGCAACAAATTTCAAGCTCTAAGAGTCCCTGAATTGCTCCAACCAAATCTAGTTTCAGAGTTTCTCAAATCGTTTTTGGACAAGGTAGTTTGAAGCTCCATTTTCACTCAAACAAGTTACCACAATGTAATCCTTTGCTTGCTGAATGTTTCCTCTAACCTAGCTGGTGTTGATTCTTATTGTTCATCAAAATTCTCAAAATTCTATCTACTCCTTTTCAATAAATGAAAATGGAGAGTGCGGTTGAGTTCGCCTTGATGAGGCGGTTGCAATGATGGTGGTTTCATGTCTGAATGTTACCATTTAACATTTTCCAGTAAGCAGCTCACCGGAGAAGACGACCGGAGAGGTGAAGGCGATGATCATAGTTAGAGACACAATGGTTAATAAAAAGTTTCTATTGGTTGGATTCACATGTGTTATGGTGTTATTTCTGATCTAATTTCCATGGTGCATCCTCAGCTAAGGCCCGTTGGATCTACCACGTCAATTAATGAGGTCAGATCCAACACATGTTGCTTTTTTGGTTTTTTTTTTATTTTATGATTTTTTATTTTTTATTGCTTTTCTTTAAAAATTCATAGTAATTTTATTTTTTATCCAAAAAATACCAAAATAATTTTTATAATTTTCTTTCTGATGATATATTTTCATATTTTATTTTCATCATTTGATATTTTTCATGATTTTTCTCTTTTCTGAAGCATTTTAATTAGTTTAAAAATACAATGCATTAAAAGATTCTAAAAATTTTTATACAGCATTCTCATATTGTTTTTGACTTGTGTGATTTTTCTTGATCATGTCTCATTTGATCTGATGCATCATTTATATTTTCATCTTTATTTTCATTTTAAAATTAATTTTAAAAATCATTTTAGTGCATATTAATTCATATTATTGCATTTTGATCTTGTTTGATCTTTGCTGACTGCTGTTGGCATTGGATCTTGGTTGATTTAATCATATGTCTCATCAAATTCAATGGATCTTGGGTTTTGATGGAGTGAAAACCCTAATCCACCAAAATGGACGATTGATTTTGATGATGACTTGATCATCACTTGAATCCAATTTGATTTTACCTTTTTGTTTGATCCTCTCTTTTTCATCCTTTTCTTTTTCTTTTTCACCGTCCTTTGGATCAATTGGAAGATGCTGTAGGTCACCTTGTTCATGAGATCTTGAGTGGTGCTTGATGAACTTTCATCAATTCAAATCTACCATTTGATTGATCATTTGATCAATTTAGGTACATTGGATTAATGCATAAGTTTGTCCAAAGTACTATGAGAGGTTGATTGATGTAGTGGATCCATCTCTCCTCGACTTAGGTCTTGATCAACCTTTTTTGACTTGTACTACATGTTTTAGGAGTGTGGTCTTTATGTTACATCTCTAACATGTATAATACATAAAGTTTTGTTGACCGACCTCCCATAGTATGATCTCTCTTATAGATTGTGCTACAATTGCTTAACATAGCGCTAAATTTGTCCCTAATCGGAAAGTGATCATATTGGTCCAATTTTAGATATGAGTCATCTTTAGTTTATATGTAAATCCTCTATCTTCGTAGTATTATTTGAAATAAGTTAACACTTTTCTACCTTTGAAAGTGAGTGACATACTTGTTGGTTTTATTCAAGTTGAAGCCTTTCTCATGGTGATGCAAATGTCCATTTTCACATACTTGTGGGTGGTTAGTTGAAGTTTTCTCCTTAAAATGACAAGTTGTCTTTTCATTTAAAATAAATCATAACAAACCATTTTGGTTATTTTTATCATGAACTACAAGGTTTTGATCCTCCATTACTTTTTGTGGGTACATAGGCACGAGACTCAGGAAGTATTGTCAAACACAAAATTATAAAAAAAAATTCTCTTATCACCTACCAATCTTTTGCAAACAACACATTTTTAAGCCAAACACTAGATTTTCAAAGAGGTTTCTATAGAGTACTATAGACATTTTGGGTGCTAACACATTCTCTTTGCATAACCAACCCTCTTACCATGTCTCTGTTTTTATTAGAACTTCTTTAGGTTTTGTTCGCTCTTTTCCCTTTCCTTTGGATAAAATAAAAATGCGGTGACGACTCTTATTTTATGACTTAAGTTAATCAATAGCTTAATCTCAAATTCTCCCGCTACACTACCTACCACAATGATTACATTAAACAACACCCGTGATATTATTTAATGTGACATATTTAATCACGGTTGTTCTAAACAACCGTGATTAAATATAGACCCAAGTTTATTATAAACTATGTGAAATGCTTATTTCGCCAATGCTCACTAAACATATAACCTTTTAATCTGCATTAGAATATTATAATATGACAAATTAAGTTATATTAGAAGAATAAATTTACGTTCAATACTTGACAAGAGTTCTTCAAGTCCTTATTTGTATTTTTTCTTTGACAATAAGAATTTGGTTTAATGATCCTAGTTCTTCAACCGCCCCTGTCTTCA
Organism: Lathyrus sativus; assembly: GCA_963859935.3. NCBI lineage: Eukaryota > Viridiplantae > Streptophyta > Magnoliopsida > Fabales > Fabaceae > Lathyrus > Lathyrus sativus. Next base: position 18,451,313 of record OZ012738.1, on the reverse strand, counting down.
CCTCTAAATTTTTTTTGTTGCAAAATATTATTTACTTTACAAACAAAATTAGAGATGGAGAGAGGGGTGACTGAAGATCTACGATTATTAAACCAAGTTTTAACGGTCAAAGAACAACATGTTGTTAACAGTGTGAAGAATTTTTGTCAAGAATTGAACGTGAACTTATTTTCTAATATAACTTTATCTATCCTATCATACCTTTCTAATACATTTTGGAAAATCATATAATCGATATGGGATTGGAAAAATACTCAAACCAAATAATATATAATAAACTTATCTTTTAAACAAACATTAACAATAACATTTATAAAAAACATTCATTAACAACAAACCATAAACAACAAAAACGATGCAACTAATATATCAAGGCATAAAATGCTTCAGAAACATACCATATATGTCCCATCACTACTACGAAAAAGCCATACAACCATAGTTAAAAAAAGGATACCACAACCCCTGACCATCCGTTATGAGGTAATGGGTGATTGCACGTCTGATGCTTTCCACCACTGTCGCGAGACGGTGATAGTAAAGTAGGACGCACGCTACCTACCACAACGATTAATAGTTCCAACCATTATGGTATATACATTTATGAAAAAAAGATTTAATCACGATTAAAATAAATAACCGTTATTGAAAGTACCAGAGTTTATTATAAAATATGCAAGTTGCTTATTTTTCAATAAACCTCACAACAACATACAACTATTCAAATTGATGAAGAAATATATAATCTGAAAATTAAACTATTCTTGAAAACCAACTTACATAAACCATTGTATTCCAAATTGTATGTGTCTCATCACTCATTTTTCGCTCTTTAACATATAGAATGTGGTTCAATGGTCTAAGTCCTTCATGACATCAATTCCTTCTATTCTAGTTTAATTTGAACAATATCAATACATTATTGTTATTTAAATTAAACTATAAGAGAGTATATGTATGTGATAAAGGAATTAGATTATTGAACCACAATCTATATCTAAAAGAACGAGAGATGAATGATGAGACGTATGTAATTAGGAAAACATTGATTCATATAAGTTGGTAATTTTCAAATACAACTTAATTTTTAGATTATAAGTTTCTATGTTAATTTAAATAAAATGTATTTTCAGTGAAGGGTTAGTGAAACAACGCAAGATATTATGTAATGTCTTATGAATTTAAAGAACAAAACATTGCTAAGTCACAAGAAGCTTCTTTCTTGTGACTTAACAATATTTTGTTCTTGTTCTTAAAACATTAATCAACAACAACAACAACATACACCAACATTTATCAACAACACAACAACATACAACAAAATAAGGTTCAACAACAACAATAATAACATATAACAACAACAACATACAACAACACAAGATATTAGTAATATTTAAAGTACACACTTTTTTTTAAAACTAATCGTGGATCTGGAATAAATTATGATTTTCATCTAATTTATGAAGCTATGAAGAAGAAGTATAAGATGAATGAAGTTAACACAATAACTTCATACTTTTTGTATTTTTTTAATAGCTACACAAACCATATGTATTATAGTCAAAGTATACGTTTTGTTAAGGTGGTGAAAACGAATCTGAAAAAAAATGAGAACATTCACCAAATAAAAAAATGAGAACCCATTTTTAACCAGAAATATTAACGAAATCGAAGCATAAGTTTAATGAGCGAACCTACAATATGATTAAAGAGTATCATAACGATTAGTGAAGACGAATCTGAAAGTTTAAGAAAGTTTAAAGAGTGACATAAATGTTAGGGTTATGTTATGAGAGAGAAGAGTGAAATATGTTAGGATTTTCATTTGAGAGAAATGACTGTTATGTACTGAACGATAGATACTTTCGCTTATATAGTAAAAAATATCACTTTTCATCACGGTTAGAAAGAAAAACCGTGATATAATTTTAAACTTTTACAATAATTCTTTAGTAAAACCATGATTAAATAACTTTCAATTATTTATTTATTTGTGAACGCAATGGTGAGAGAGTTATTAATTATTGTTATTGTTATTCTTCATTATTGTTGCGATTGTTGTTGTTATTTTTGTAATAATAGTGCATAAATGAAAGAGTATATAAAACAATAATAAATATTTTCATTAAGATGGCCAAAAGGGAAGAGCACATAAATAATTTCATTACATAATTTTGTCAATGTCTGAACAATATCCCCTAGCAGCAAAGGAATCTTCATAATAATTTCATTACATTTTTTCAACTTCAGTTGAGATGTTTTTGTTAGCATTCTCAGATGGAGAACTCATGTTGCTATATGAAGTTAAGAAGAATAGTTTTGAAGAAGTGAAAATTTATTATATGAAACTGTGTCTTTATAAAAGAGGCTAAAGATAAAACATCTGATGATTTAATGCTTACAATGATTACTTTTAATGGTTGATATTCATGAATGACATTGTGATTGTCTTGAAAAATGAAGAAATCTTCAATTTTTTATTTATTTATGAACTTAAGTGACACACATCTTTTTGTAATAGGAAAAATGAAAAAAATGTAGTTGGCATGATTCGAACCTTGTACCACTCACTTTATCACCACAGTTGTGTCTATTCACCGTGATTAAATAACTTTCAAAAAATAAATAAGCATTGGGCGCATCCAGTTTCAGATATTACAATGGTGGAAGACATGATCGTAGTAATATTATATTATCGAACATGTATTTCGTAGTAGTGCATAAAGGCGTGTTGTCAGTTAAATAAGGATGAAGATAAACTTAGCCCTGCAAACTTATGTATATCTTGAATGAATGTCATTCTGGGTCTTTGACACAAGTTTGTAAGACTAAATTTATCTTCGTCCACTTTATTGAAAGAAACATCCATACCTACAAGTCAAAAGAAGGAAGTTCAAACATCCTGAAACAAGCTATTGAAACAGATTTTGAAAAAAAAAACTATACAGAAAACGAATCTCTAAATATCAATTGGCTAATATTTGTTGTTATGATTTTGTTTTGCGGTTTCCATATGAGAGAGAGACGAGTGTGAGGGTGGTTAGAGTTTTGTTTTGAGAGAGACGAGTGAACGAGTTATTAGGGTTTTGTTTTGAGAGAGACGGTTGCTATGTACTGAAGCGATAAATAACTTCACTTATATATAAATAAATTCACCTTTCATCACAATTGTTAATAAAAACTGTGGTAATATATAAGGTCAATAACATTTTTATCACCATAAATGACTAATTGTAGGTGATGGGATTCAAATCATTTCACCCCATGTACCTTTTCACCACTGTTGCTTCATTTGACCGTTGTGACATGTTCTCTAGTAAATAGAAAAAAAAAGCCCAGAAATAAACTATTACCACAGTTAACACTGTGACTATTATAAAATTGGTGTTGCGAAAGATATATTTTGTAGTAGTGTGGTACTCTTATTGCCTTGTGTTTACGACATGAACATTGTATTTGCTTGATACTTGAGACATTTTGAAGTCTTTTTCGTTTCAACGTTGCAAGTATATTTTTAGGCGACAATATATTCAATGTCATGTCAGAAACAAGTTTCTTCTCCCCAGGATTAATGCAATAAATAATGGGATGACTGGCTAACTTGTGGCATAAGTCATGATTATGTATACCAGAAACCCCATTAAACTTTCATATACTATTCACCTTAAGGTATCCATGCACCTTAAAATGACATTCACATTTTCTCAATCCAGTGTCGTCCTATTTCAACTTCCTAATAGGTTGCTGGTACTTACCACTTATTTCACATTTCATTGTTACAAATGTTTGTCTTCTATCATAACCATTATTAGACCTCCCGATTAAAACATATAATCTCAGTTTGGCGGCCTTGTGCGTGTCCATTGGAGCATATTTTCACGAACAACAAACTCATATTTACTTGTAAATTATTCACAAACATCTACCTTGACATCAACCAGTTTGACATCTACCTTAATATCAATTGATTTAGCATCATCTTCAACATCACTCAATTTAACATCATCCTCCACTTCACCCGAATTAACATCAATATGCACGATAACTTTGCAAAAAGTATCCGGTGTACCATATCTTCGACTAACCATAACAATATGCACTGAATTGTGAAATAATAAAGCTTAGTAAATAAATACACCTTCATTGAATAAATATATCTTCAACATCTATTTTATATGTATTTGGTACATCACGATATGCACTTCAGAAATATGAAAAAGGGCAAATTCGAGTTTTCAAAAGGGGTCCGAAAAGTAAACCCTGCACACGCGTTAGAGAATAAGAAAGCCCAATTGAGAAAGGAATATGAAAGCTGGGCCTTAAACTCACTTCAATTTCAATCTCCTCAAGACCTACTCTCTCTCTCTCTCTCTCTCTCTCTCGTCTCGTGACTGTATTTTCCGGTGAGTTAGCTTCTCTTTGGGAAAACACCCACCGGTGAGTTCATCTCAGTTGATTCACAATTTTCATCTCGTTGTTGATTACAGAGACAAAATGGGTATCATTGAGAAGATCAAAGAAATTGAGTTCGAGATGGCTCGGACTCAGAAAAACAAAGCCACTGGTTCTTACTCTTTCCCCTTTTCACTTTATTCAATTTTAATTTCCTTATAACTCGTAAAAAATTTGATTTTTTTTAGTTGGGCGTTCCTTTATTTCTCCTATCTTCGAAATTAATTAAGCTTATAAGTTTAGTTGATTGGGTATGGATTAATTTTTGGCTTAATGTGCTTGAGTTTTCATTATCATAGATTTAATTTGAATTTTGTACTGTCTACAATAGAGTATCATCTTGGGCAGCTCAAGGCTAAGATAGCTAAACTAAGGACACAATTGTTGGAACCTCCAAAGGTATGGCAACTATATAAAGAGACTTTTAAGTTCAATGTTTTGGTGATATCAATATGTATGATGCCATGATTTTAACACTTGTTTTCTGCATTTCTATGTGTTGATACAATTAAGGGTGATTAGAATTGCATATGTGTAGTCCCGTTAAGCCAACTCAATTGGTCGGACATCCGACTGGAGGGTGCTGGTTCGAACCCACGACATCCCACTTATTCCATCCACTAGGCTATTAGACCAAAAAAAAATTGCATTTGGGTAGTCTTGGCTCTTAGGGTATGTTTGGATATTGGATTTTGGAGGGGGAGGACTTGTTTTTATTTTTAAATTAAGGAAGATATAAAATGTTTCTAAAAGTAAATTTAGTGCAATTGAAATGTTATATGAGCGTCTATCTTGTTATTCTATCAAATATTTTTAAAATCACAAATGTTTTACCAAAATATAGGCTTAGCCCTCCAAAACCTTCGAACCCAACGTAACTTTAGGATTTTAATTCCGTCATTTTCTGCCTAAGGTAATTGGTTATATATGACTATCTAATTGACTAGGCTAAATTTCTTAACTGAGTATTATGTGTTTTTCAAGGAAATGCAAAAACACATGAGCTAGAATGGTTTTATGATTTTAGTATTAGGTGTTTGACATTTCTTCCGAGTATGATGTCTGTTTTAATATTTGTAGATTTAGAAAGGAAGTAATTTTCTTTTTCCTACTTTTTGCTTTGATAGAACAATATTTACTCAGAACCTTAGCTTTTAATGCTATAGTTAATTGTTGTTTGAGCTACTGAAGAATATATCTCCTCTTATTGTGCTTCATTATCATTACCATTCATATTTACATGTGAAATGCCTATGGAGGGACCATTGCTGGATTTCTTCTATTAATGGTCTTTGTTAATCCAGCCATAATTTCTTTAGTAAAGAATTTGTTTGCAATTCTCGTGTCACTTTTTGTCTACTCGTTTGAAGGCATTACATTAATGTTATATTTTATGTGTGGTCATAGAGTTTATGAATGGATTATGATGCCAGATTCTTTGATGAAAAACCCTTTCCACTTGTTTTTGGGGTGGTTCATCTGTCTTCTTGGCTTCTTCTATCTCTGAATAGCACATCAGCAAGCTGAAATGCTCTTTCTTTTTGTTTTTTGTTCACTTTGGTTTTTATTTGCTTTTGGAGGATTTCTTTTTCCTGTGTTTGTAATCCTTGTATTTGTCCAGTATCATCCTACTATGATCTATTATAATTATTGATGTTCATGAATTCGGTTCGTAAATATTTCATGTCTCTTTTTCTTGGTTTAACGGGCCTAGGTTTCTATATTATACGTCAGCACAGCATACTATCGTTTTCTACATATTTTTATAAGACATGGTATGTTGTCATCAACTTATGTAATAGGGTTCTAGTGGCGGTGGAGACGGATTTGAAGTTACGAAGTTTGGCCATGGACGTGTTGCACTGATTGGGTTTCCAAGGTTTGCCTTCAAAATAATTATTTTCCTAGTTTATGTGTTTTATTTACTATCACTATTAATATCTAGATTAATTAAATTTGTATTGGGCTTCATTTCTTCAAATGTTTGTGTAATGTGTACACACAACTATATTTCTTTTGTGGTATACACATGCCTAGTTTTTTAATTGAAAATGTAGAGCTTATCATGTTTCGCCTTTTCATTTGCCAGTGTGGGTAAGTCAACTCTTTTGACGCTATTGACGGGTACTCATTCTGAAGCGGCATCTTATGAGTTCACAACTTTGACCTGCATTCCTGGGATTATACACTACAATGATACTAAGATTCAGTTGCTTGATCTTCCTGGAATTATTGAGGGTGCTTCTGAAGGCAAGGGGCGTGGGAGACAGGTAAAACTAAAATTCCCTGTTTCTATCATTCTAGTAATACTCAGCCTGTAGCGTATTTTTCGCATCTACGAATTGATATTCAGCTTGCAAACAATGCTGTTGTTACACATCTTAATATACATCAGGAGTGAGTACTGACTAGAAAATTATGCGTGAGTACTGACTAGAATATTATGCTTGGTTCTTTTAACTTATTGCTTTGGGAAAATAACTTTATTATAATAACAGTGAAAGAATTTTTGTTTTGTGAATGTTTTCTCAGGTTATTGCTGTTGCTAAATCCTCAGACATAGTTTTGATGGTTCTCGATGCCTCCAAAGTAAGTTCAATTTGGCATTTTCTAAAGTGTTCTTTTCACTCTTTATGTTGTTAGTAACTTAGTATTGCTAGATGATAAAATGGTATTTTGGCTTACGATAAATTACTATTTTGAGCTCTGACAATCAATAATTTTCATACGTATTCTTGAATTGTGTTGACTCATTCAACATTATCATTAAAGACACTCATCAAACTGGCTTTGGAAAAAAACTGTTTGCTTTGGAAAAAAAATTGGTTGCCTTTTCATTGTAATAATGTGTGGTATCACTTTAGTTTTTCTTTGTAAATCAGTGTTGTCAAATAATGGCTATAGTGTGACAGAATTTGAACAAATTCTTATTGTTCTGTAATACACTATTTAGTACAAACTACAACGTGTTGTCATATAGTGGCTATAGCAGCACTATAACCCTATAGTATAGCAGAATTTGAACAAACCGTTATCTGATGCGAGATTGTCAAATGTTGTTAATATAAGTCACTTTCATAACTCTTTTATCTGATTATATAAGATCGTCTTATTGTTGGATACTGATTCTAACTTCTTCCTCCACTTGGTAAACAATGACTTTGAGTTCAACATATTTTTGTTTTTCTCCCCTTCATTTCAGTCCTTTAGTTACTTGTACTGTTTTAGGCCTCCCTCCATCCAAAGAATACACTTTTACTATACCATAATGCTTGTGCATCTGTTCTTTTTTTCCTTTATCTTTTTCAAAAATCCACGTTGCTTGTGGAATTGCTTCACACTGTTTGGAATTGGATAAGATTATTGCGTTTTTTATATATTTTTAAATTCCTAAACTTTCAATTTTCTTGCCATGACCTTTTTTAATGTGTTAGAGTGAGGGTCATAGGCAAATATTGACTAAGGAGCTGGAAGCTGTCGGCTTGCGACTAAACAAGAGACCACCTCAGGTATGTTTGTTCCTGAATGGATATGTTGATACATGACACGCAACCTATATTTTTTTATTTGGGTTCTAGTTGGGTTTATATATTGTTTTTCATAAATAATTTGGAACTTTATATTTCTTTGCAGATATATTTTAAGAAGAAAAAGACGGGTGGCATTTCATTCAACAGCACTATGCCCTTAACTCATGTGGATGAGAAGCTTTGTTATCAGATTCTACACGAGTACAAAATTCACAATGCAGAGGTATGTAGCAACCTTTAAAGTGGTGTCAGTTGTAATTCAGTTATATGAACCAGTTGTTACGAGATATTATAATTGTGCAGCTGTAGCCACCATCACAAATGTTAAATTTGCATAGTATGCTTAAGCATGGCTAGTCGGTGATATGAGCATACTGTGTTTTCCTTTAGGCCACCTCTGTTAAAGACCTCGAGCCATTAAGTAGAATCCTAAGAAATATTTTAAATCTATAATATGATTTCTGTAGCATGGCCTTTCCCACAATACTATCATTGAATATGAGAGAAGTAGTTGACATTTGCTTATATTTCATTCCATAAAGCACGAGATAAAATATGCTTAAAATTTATTGCAGAGAGAGTACTTGATATCACATGTTCCTTTTCAGTTTTCAACTATCTCTTTCCAAGTAGACACAGATTTTCATTCTGATGAAAACTGTGATTATAAAGATCAGACTGACCCTTTGTATAATGTAGAAGTGTTGAGTTTAACCGGTAATTGTTTTTTTTTTTTTTGCCGGTGGTAGAACCATACCATTTTGATGAAATATGTAATTTTCCTTGCTACATTTATCATACTATAATTGTTTTATTTTCCCCCTTCTGTTTTATACTACCTGCCTATATGAATGAGACAGCTAACAACTTCAATTTTCAGATCCTTTTCCGTGAGGATGCGACAGTGGATGATTTCATAGATGTCATTGAAGGAAACCGTAAATACATGAAGTGTGTATATGTCTACAACAAGATAGATGTTGTTGGTATTGATGATGTGGACAGATTATCCCGTCAACCTAATTCTGTTGTCATTAGCTGTAATTTAAAGGTAGCTGCATATTTTCAGTGTCAAGAAAAGAATACAAGATACAGTAAAGTTTTGCCAATTAATTCTTTTTAACATTCTAGAAATTATCGTACATTAAACATTTATACTTTTTCAACTTTTTTGTATGTCAGTAACACAAGTATTCTGTTTTTATGTAAACAGCTGAATTTAGACAGACTACTTTCAAGGATGTGGGATGAAATGGGTTTGGTCAGAGTTTATACAAAACCGCAAGGCCAGCAGCCTGATTTCAGTGATCCAGTGGTTCTTTCAGCTGTATGTTACATTATTGATTATTGTTATTATGAACACACACGTGCTCCTTATTCTATTTTCTTAGAAAACCTTTGGTTACTTTTTGTTTTAGGGACTGTTTGGATTGTGACTTACTTGAGTTTATTTTCTGACATAAGCACTTGTGAGACTGATTGAGAGAGTTTATGGAAACAACTTATAACATGTCCATAAGCTGTTTTTCAGTTTATCCATAAGCTCTCCACAATGGCTTATATCAAAGTAGTTATATACTTTATTTTATCTTTTGTTATATAAATAACTTATAACAAGCACTGACTGATATGATGAGTGCTTATGATATAAGCGTTTTTAATTAAACTTCAATCTTCTAATTCATCACTATCTATTGCATATTGTTTTAGGATAGAGGTGGCTGCAGTGTGGAAGATTTCTGCAACCACATACATAGAAGTTTGGTGAAGGATGTGAAGTATGTTCTGGTGTGGGGTATAAGTGCTAGGCACTATCCACAACATTGCGGCCTTAGTCACGTTCTTCGTGATGAAGATGTTGTTCAGATTGTTAAGAAAAAGGTTAGAAATCTACCCTTCACCTTGTCTTGTGCTGTCTAACTTATTGGTGCAGTGTTGTTAAATTGCAGCTACAGCATTGCATAGTTTGAACAAATTACCATTGTTCCACTATAAGCCATTTATTATAAATATTGTCAAATAGTAGCTATAGTGTCACTATAACACTATTGACAACATTATTGACAACATTGGTTGTGTATCATTGTTCAAATTCTATGTTCTTGACTTGTTACTTGCTGAACACATGCATATTTGCAATGACGAGAGATTGAATATGAATGAATATACAGGAAACAGATGAGGGAGGAAGGGGTCGTTTCAAGTCACATTCCGACGCACCTGCTCGGATATCAGACAGACAAAAGAAGGCTCCACTTAAACAATAAAGACATAACACCGCCTATGATTTCAATGAATTGGTATGTGGATGGAAAGAAAGAGTGGATGTTGGTTATATATCCAGAAGCAAAAGTAGTACTTTTTTGGTTCCTCTTCCCAAATAGGATTGAATGTTCCTCTATGTTTTCATCACCCATATGTTGTAATTTTTTCATCCTTTCAACAATAGCTTTTATGAATCTATGGAGTCTGCACAATGAGTTGAGAAATAGAAAGCAAAGGAAAAACATGAACTGCATCTTGAAAATTTCGCAGTCATTATCTGTGATTGCATATAATACCTATATGTGCTGATGGTGTGCCTTTGAGGGTGAATCATCATACTACTAGAGTTGAAACTTGAATGAGCCAATTAAGTGTTTCGGTTTGAGCAAAAGAGTGAGATAAAAATCAAGAAATTATTGTATTTTACAGAGAAATGAATTTTGTATATTCAAGAAATGAACTTAATGTTGAAGAAATAATTTAAACTAACAAACCAATCATTTGAAAATAGAGTCCAACATGATTGTACTAAAATGAAATGTTGATGCATTTTTATGAAAAACAAAGTGATTTTTTTAGAAGTGATGCATATGAAGAGTACAAAATATAAATATAAACCAAAGCTTATTAAATAAGTTTTGGTTTATACATGAAGCTCACTTTATATAGAATCAAAATCTTATTTAAACTAAACGTCCTTTTCCTATGAAGCTCACTATCTTTTTCTTTTTTTAACTCTATGTAAAGCTCTTATCCTACAAAATGTGTGAGTGGATGGATCCTAGGCTCAAGCAATAATAAAGACTTGACTAAGAATATCACATCCTCATCCTACAAAGTCAATTATTGCAACTTTTCATGGTTAGGCAAAATGTCACCTTCCATTGTTTTATTCTCTCAGTCATTGTCATGTCAATTGAGTTGTATAACACACTAAAACCAATTATTGTTCATGTTAGGTTTATGTCTAACTTTGCAACCAAATAAACTAGTAACAAATGTTGGTCCTAAAACTATGGTTGATTTCTTTCTTAACACACAAGAATCACAAACTAATATAAAATATAAACAACCATATAGCTTGTCTAGCATGAATCATATCTATTGACAACTTAAATCCAAGTCTCTAAATAATTGAATTAAGAGCTTATGTATAAATAACTAAAGATGAAATAAGTTGAATTACTTTCACATAAGTTATAAGTTGTTTTTATAAACAATTTTAAAAAAACATGTAAAAAAATGCCAAAAACATCTTAGAAAATATGTCATAAATTGTTTTCATAAACTCTCACAAGTACTTATATCAACAGATAAACTCAAATACATCAATCCAGACCGACTTTGACAATCAAACTCCTTGCTATCCAGTCTACTCGCCTGGAATCTATCAAACTAATTTAAAACTTTGTAGAATCTTTAGCCAAACCTTTTCCCAAGAAATTCTACTATAACGAAGAAAAACATCAGAAAAAGTCATTATGTGATATTATTGAACATGTCAGAATGATAAAAGACCAACATATATAGCCTCCCTGGTTTTTTATCCTAGCAGTAAATGTTGGTTAAAGACCACAATCATCAATAAATGTTAACATTTATTAAAAAAGCAAGTGGTAGTTCTTGGATCTCAATCTAACACAAAATCATGAAAATTTGATTAACTTGTCCATAAGAACATGTTTCATTTCATGATGCTAAAGTGTTACAGAAAATCACAACTGTGAAGTCCTCAAATTGATGCTACATTAATTAGATTATCAACTAAAGCTATGAGCCTTTTTAAACATAAAACCAATACGGAAGAAATCGACGCAGAAGAAACCTTGGAGGAGTTACACATAGTCTCACCAGAAAAATTCATTCATTCCAGCATCAGAATAAACTTCTTCACTTCACTGCCTCACGAAACCTCGAATCTCAACCTGTTAACTTGATCTAATTCTCTTCTGGTTGACTTTTCCATCCGATTTTAGAGTTCCACTCGAGTCCCCTTCAGACGAAGCTTCTTGCGACTTGGTAAAAGAACTCGAAAGATCAGCATAAAGATCAACCACTCTTCTGATATTGCTATTGAGCTCTCTAATCAAACCGACATTTCTGCTCAGATTATCAGGCATCCTAGACTCATGATTTTGGTTTATCTCATTGATTAAAAGCCGGTTTTGATTCAAAATATCTTGCGCTTGCAATAAACTCTTCTGAAATACCTGTAAAAGCCTACTATCTACTTGACTCGTATCGCCTAGTTCTCCGAATATATCACCTTCCATTTTTCAATTACACTTTAGAATTCAATCAACAAATAATCCTGCAAAATAGTAATATCAACAAAACAATAAATCATGATCAATAAGAAAAAGAAAACAAGACAAAAGTGATGACAACTCTATACAAAAACATAAAGCAGAAACTAACAGAATAAGATGCTTGATCTATCAGATTAGAACAGATATGAAAAGCAAAAATCAAAAGATGAAACATGTTTTTTGGGAAGCAAAATCAAAACACATGCTTTTACCATATTCTTTCCTCTATCTACCAAGCAACCAAACAAAAGGGTACTAAGGGTTTGATTTGCATAAGATTCTCAAAGACCAAGGAAAAAGAAATCACCAGCTAGAAATGATTTTTCTTTCACTGAGTTAAAGTAAAACCCTTTTCAACAAGAAAGAACCTTTTTTTCCTTTTACTGTTACCAATGAAATCAAGATGGAATGGAGCAGAAAACAGTGACACACAAAAAGCACAAAACAACAATAGTGAGAATCCCAAAAGCCAAGTCAATCAATACCATATAAAAATCTTAACTTCCAATAAAAATAAGACAAACCCATAAATAAAAATTATACCTTTTTATTGCCAAAAAAATAAAAATAAAACATGGGTTCAATTTTGCAATAGACAAACAAACCCAACAAACCCATCAAACCCAGAAGATAATATTGAATGATTGTTACGTTGTCTTACCTTGACAGAGTGAAGTATCCAAATGGGGTATCTTATGTTGAAAAAAAATGAGATTTTTATTCGATTTGAGGAGGTAAAAAAGAGATTTTTCTGGAGAAAAAACTAGGGGAAAAAGAGAGAATGGAATATGGAAGAAGACCCTGAAATCATGGTGAAAAAAACAAGAGAAAGAGATGATGATGATGATGATAGTACATGATATGATATATGAGATAAAGTGTGTGAAAACCTCGTTTATATCAGACGCAGGTTATATGCAGTTGTGTTGTGGGCACAGCACAGACAGAATACATGACAGACAGATTCATTCTATAATGCAAGTTGCCCACATTCAATTTCAAGACCAACACCATTTATGTCATTTTACATTTGTTGTTGTTGTTATTGTTGGGATTTGGATTCCTTGAATTAAATATGCTTGCTATACATTTATTAATTGATTTATTTTGTGATTACATTAATTTTCGAGATTAATCATCAAAAAGTGATGACAATGCTATTTCAATGAAGTCCTTAAAAGTTATCTTATTTGATTCAATGAAGCTATTATCAGGGTTTTTAATCCAAACTAGAAAAATAACTATGAGGACATTTTAAAATGGACCAAAGGTCGAACACTTAAGGAACAAATTTCTGATGTATAAATCATCCGATATTATGGAAGAATTTTTTTAACATATATAATGTTATATAGAGTAGCTCGGAGAAAAGAACACTAAATACTATAAGTAGTTCCCAATTAAAATAAGTGTATATAAGAGAAACAAATCGAACTATCAACTTTATGATAGGATGCCATATGACTTTAAGTAATAGAATAAACATTTTAAGAAGTCAATTATTAAAAGAGATCCTGCACGCGAAATTGTTGTAAGAATCAACCAAGTCAAAGGATTAGATGAGCCTAACTGAGAGTTTCTGATGTGTTTATCACCAAATGAAAAGGCATGACACCAATACCTATTTCTAGTTGAAGAGAGGGATTGAGAGATTGACTCAACAAGAATATTTAAAGAAATATAGAGAAGGTCCCCAGTAAAAAACATGTTCATCCAAGAACAAGAATAAACAAACTAGACCGAGATCACCTTAATTTTGTAGGGGGAGATAAAGAATAGTACAATAAGAAGGATGCCTCTTAACCTAGGCACAATACCAATACCATAGTCAATAGTTTCTAGGGAGAAGAAAAATCTAACTCGTCAAGAAGAAGACATGCAAAACACGTGGACAATGTTTATAACCAAATCAAAGACTTGACATTCTTCATATCTAAAATATCACCTTTTTGACAAAAGACCATGTCGGACTCAGTCCCTGTGAAGATGACCCAATGGTGAACTAAGTGAAGATTTTCAAGTGGGGTATGAAATTGGTCTTCAGTGATCATGACAACTCCATCGACATTCTATATTAAGACGCATTTGAAGAACTACAACCACTACTAGACGAAAACCACATTTCACCTTAGTTGGAAAATGACGTTTACTTTGTTTGAGTGGCCGAGGTAACATAGAATGTCATAGAAATTGCACTACCTTTTATCGTGGGCCACTTGTCAAGGTGAAAAACTATAAAGCGTGTCACTTTTCTCCTCAGGTGGACCTATCAATCGAAGGGAAAAATGAAACTGGTCATGGATTTGATTCCAAACAATATATTTTTATTTTGAAAATGGCACATTAGAGTGAGAACTAAGGTACTTTTCGCCTTGGTTGGAATGAGAACCGAGGTGAAAAACTACAAAACGCCCAACTTTTCCCCTTCACTGAGACTTTTAACCAAGGGGATATGTATTAGGAGATCACCTTTTTCCCCTTGAATGAGAGGTCCAATCGAGGGGAAATCCATTGTTTTTTTTTATTTATTTTTAATTTTACATATTTTTCATTATAATTTGTATTTTTATGAAACAAAACATAAATAACAATTTGTATACCATATTTTAAATACATTTTGTGAAAAAAAACCTAAATGACACATTTGTGAAACAAAACTATACATTATGTACTAAAATGACACACATTTTGTACAAAAACTATACATTATTTACATCAAAACCAAAATAACACACATTCTATAAAAAAAAAACACATTATTTACATCAAAACAAAAATGACACACATTATATCAAATGGTTAACAAATAGAGAAACAACTAACATACCAAATCAACGTGCACATGACTCATAAAACTCAAGGAAGCAAGTTGTTCAACGTGAACAGACGTCATATAAGTCTTCTTCTATGAATGGTGTCCTTTCGTTAAACACTTATAAGTTAAATGAAATGTAAAACACTTAGAAATATTAATAAACTATTATGTAGTAAAAATCATTAATATATAATTATAAATATACAATACCTGATTCCATTAATAAATAATGTTGATAGAGAAAATGTTCAACATGTGTTTCATCACATAATATTCACACTTGTATCCTTCTGAATGTATCCTCGTCTACAAATAAATTTTATATAGTGAGTAATAATACATACAAAAGCACAAGTTATATATATATATATATATATATATATATATATATATATATATATATATATATATATATATATATATATATATATATATATATATATATATATATATATATATATATATATATATATATATATATATATATATATATATATATATATATATATATATATATATATATATATTGTTGTAAATGTGCCTTAAAACTTTTGTTGATGAAGAGAAAGAAAATATATTTTGGAGATTGTATTTACCGTGAAAATCAGACGAAAAGTTGAGAAAACAATTCGATTGGTGAATAGTGTTGTCCGTACGATGAATAATGTTTTCGAGTTTTCAGGCTTTTTCGATTCGGTCCATGGATCCATGTGATTTTAGGTTTTTTTTTTGTTGGGTATTTGCTATTATAAAGATGTATCTCTTATGTGCCTGGTGTGTGACAATGTTATAGTTTTCACCAACAAGGGAGACAAATGTTTTAAAGGTATAACATAGGATTTCAGCTATGCACAAAGAAAACCTTGGATTACACCTTGGGTTTGAGTGATTCATATATTAAGAGTTGAAGAGGCAGGGAAACACTTGGGTAGAAAATAAGGTTGTTCTTGGGCGACTTCAGAGTTGTTCTTGGGAACTTGAAAGAGAAGACTATTTTCTTGTAACTCATCTGTAATGTCTTGTAATAACTTTCTGAGTATAGTGAATTGGAGAAATTTTCTCTCTCTCGGAGTAGATCGCTTGATCGAACTGGGTAAACAAACTTTCGGTTTTTTCTTGCCTTATTTTGTTATATTATCTGCGTACGGATTATTATTGCTGAAGATCATTTATTTTGGTTGCTTTTGTTCTTTGCCTCACAATTTGATATTAAATTTTGTCATAATTCAAAAAAGATTCACAACAAGTGGTGCGGTGAGCGGGGAGCAAAGAGATATTATTGACAAGTGAGCACCATGGTTAGTAGATGGCAGATCGAAATTTTTTTCGGTAACAACGACTTCGGGTTGTGGAAAATTAAGATGCAAGCAATTTTAATTCAAGAGAAGTGTATCGATGCTTTGAAGAGTAAAATATTGATGTCTGTAGGGCTTACACATGTACAAAAGACCGAGATGATGGATAAGGTCAGGAATGCCATTATCTTGTGCCTTGGGGATAAAGTTCTAAGAGAAGTCGACAGGGAGCAAACAACGGTTGCTATGTGGGCAAAACTTGAATAATTGTATATGACAAAGTCTTTGGCTTATAGGTTGTATCTGAAACAATAACTCTACTCATTCTGAATGGTGGAGAACAAATCCATAGTTGAGAAGCTCATAGTATTTCACAAGAGTATGGATGATCTTGAGAATATTGAAGTGAAGATTGATGATGAGGACAAGGCTTTTCTCCTGTTGAGTTCATTACCCAGATCCTTTGAGTACTTTAAGGATGTCTTTCTTTATGGTAAGGAAGGTACTATTACTTTGGATGAAGTCCAAACGATGGTGAAATCCAAAGAATTTTCAAAGTCGAAAGATTTGAAGATTGAAAGTAGTGGTGAAGGCTTAAACGTGTTAAGAGGAGGAGGTGAGCGTAAAGGAAGGTCCAAATTAAAGAGGTTTGAAAAGTCAAAGGTAAAATGTTTTAATTGTCAGAAAATTGGTCACTTTAAAAGGGATTTTTCTGAAAGAAAGGTCAATGAAGATTCTGTTCAAGCTGTAGTCGCATTGGGTGAGGAAAGTTATGAGGATGCTGAAGCACTAGTAGTATCGAGTTTAGAAACTGAAGATAGTTAGATCATTGACTCAGGTTGCTCTTATCACACGTGTCCAAGAATAGAATACTTTGAAACTTTGAAGATGGTCCAAGGTGGAGTAGTCCACCTTGAAAATAATAAGGCATGCAAGGTTCATGATATTGGTACGGTCAGATTTAAAATGTTTAATGACCGTGAACTTCTTATTCACAATGTGAGGTATGTTCCAAAACTCAAGCGAAATTTGTTATCTATAAGTATGTTTGATGATCTAAGCTATTGTACTAGAGTTGAATGTGGAGTGTTGAAGATTTCACATGATGAATTAATTATTGCTAAAGGGTCTAAAGCATGTGGTCTATATATTTTAGAATGTTCAAATGTTATTATCCATTCATCGTTAACTAGTGGAGGCTTTCATGACAAGGGAAAGCTATGAGATTTGAGTTTACGGTGTTATGAATGCCTTGAGAAAGTTTCAGAGGAGTACAATTATTTTTGCAGAAATCAAGGGATGAAAATGCATGTTACCGCTGAGTTGTTATTGAGTGTTTGGGGAAAAGCTGAGGTTAAAACATCTTACTTGGTTGGTAGAGAATTTCTTCAGAAGAAGAATAGTGAAAACCAAGGGAGAAACCTGAGAGAAACTATAATGGAGAAAACTCAGTTTAAGGTGGAGTTTTCTACTATGAATGCTAGTAGTAGTGAGAGAACAGTTACAAAGATCTCTGATTATCATTTGACTCATGATAAGGTAAGTGAGGTTATTGTAACATTTTAAAGGGACGGTTATACTAGCCTTGGGTATTATGTTTTTAGTTTGGCTGAAGGACTGCAAAATAAAAGAAGAAAAATCTTCAGGGAGACATTTGAAAACAGGTGGAGTCAAGGATGGTTGAAAAATCATACTTGCAGGCTTGTTAAATTACCTAGGCAGAAAAGGATAATTGGGAACAAGTGGATGCAAGTTGCGAGATCAAGATTCAAAGGTTGCTTGAATTTGATCAAAGTTATTAATTAAAGTTTCAACTTGGTAGGGAGCAACAATGTTGTTGATTGTTAAGTTGGTATCAACATGGTTTAAAGTCAAGGTGGAGATTATTGTAAATATGCCTTAAAACCTTTGTTGATGAAGAGAAAGAAAATACATTTTGGAGATTGCATTTACCGCGAAAATCAGACGAAAAGTCAAGGAAAAAAATCGGTTGGTGAATAGTGTTGTCCGTACGGTGAATAATGTTTTCGAGTTTTTAAGATTTTTCGATTTGGTCCATGGATCCATGTGATTTTGGGATTTTTTGTTGGATATTTGCTATTATAAATATGTATCTCTTATATGTTTGGTGTGTGACAATCTTAGAGTTTTCACAAGAGAGACCAAGGGTTTAAAGGTATAGCATAGAGTTTCAGCTATGCACAAAGAAAACCTTGAATTACACCTTGGATTTGAGTGATTCATATATTGAAAGTTGGAGAGGTAGGGAAACACTTGGGTAGAAAATAGGGTTGTTCTTGGACGACTTCAGGGTTGTTCTTGAGAACTTGAAGGCGAAGATTATTTTCTTGTAACTCATATGTAATCTCTTGTAACAACTTTCTAAGTATAGTAAATTGGAGAACTGTTCTCTCCCTCATAGTAGATCGTTTGATCGAACTGAGTAAACAAACCTTCGGATTTTTCTTGCCTTATTTTGTTATATTATCTGCACACAGATTATTATTGCTGAAGACCATTTATTTTGGTTGCTATTGTTCTTTGCCTCACAAATCGATATTGAATTTTATCGTAAATCACAACAAGATTCACAATATATATATATATATATATATATATATATATATATATATATATATATATATATATATATATATATATATGTATGTATATATATATGTATGTATATATATATATATATATATATATATATATATATATATATATATATATATATATATATATATATATATATATATATATATATATATATATATATATATATATATATATATATATATATATATACATACATATATATATATATATATATATATATATATATATATATATATATATATATATATATATATATATATATATATATATATATATATATATATATATATATATATATATATATATATATATATATATATATATATATACACTTACTTTAAGGGTAAAACGTTTGAGCTTTTTATTTCTAACACCTTGCAACAAATGGCATCCCTCCACAGCGCAATATGTTGAAATTTTTTTTAGCATAACATAGTAATTAAGAAGTCATATATAATATATATTACTAAGTCACATAAAATATAAACTTACATGCTAATAATATCTTTATCCTTGAATCAAGCTATTTGACTATGAAATATAGCATAATTACGATATTCTTCTTAGGACAAATAATTATTAATTTCCAACGATCACTACATGAACATAAAAATAATTATTAATGGATAAAAAATTGAATGATAAATAATAGAAAACACAAATTCATAAATACTTACGCATGGATATATGGTGCTAAATCACTTAGGATCCGTTTGGTTCAACGGAGGAAGGGGGAGGGGAGGGAATTTAATAGAGGGGAGGGGAAGGGAGGTATTTTTACTAAATGTATGTTTGGTTTAAAAAAGGAGAGAGAATGGGAGGGGAGATATTTTTAACTACATATATGATTGGTTTACAAGAAGATGGGAGAAATTTTAAAACTAAATTACTTTTTTATCCTTACAAATATTATCAAATTACTGCTTTGAATCTAAATAACAATTCATATTAATATAAAGAAAACAATTGGTACAAAATAATTACTCTAAAAGTATTTGTGTGATATTCAATTTTTGTTTTTGAAAATTTTGATACATGGAATAAAATTTTTATTCAATAATATATAGCTATAACCAAAACAAGAAAATTGAATATGAAATTTATTTGATGATTACTCTCAAAGCATCCATGTCATATTCAATGTTCATGGAATAAGAAAATTATTTGATAATATATAGCTATAACCAAAACAATCACAAGTTTTAGTTAACGGCTACCGAGCAATCACATTTTTTAGTTAACGACAACCGAGCTATCACAAATTATAGTTATATGTTACACGTAAAAACCAACATAAAATTAAAACAAGAAAATTCAACGAAATAAAAAGGAAAAAAACTCACCTGAGAGCAACAATGCACATGTAGCAGCAGCATAATAGAAGACAAATGAAACATGAAACAATACATAGAAAAATATAGTTTTTAATAATTCAATAAGGACAAATTTGAAATTAAAATAAATAATTAAGGATAAATTAGGGAATATAATAAAATTCTAAACAATGAATCTCTCATCTCCTCCAAATCCCTCCAATTTGGAGGAGAGCAAAAAATAAGTCTAGGAGGGAAATTGCTCCTCTCCCATCCCCTTATAAAAATGAATCAAACAAACATATTTACAAATATCCCCTCCCTTCCCCTCCCCTCCTCTCCATCTACCTCCAACCAAATGGACCCTTAATCGATTTTGTATGTATGATTGAATCAGGCTTTCGATGCCCTAAAAATTAAATATTGTAGGGGTCCAAGAATCCATACACATCAGATTTATTTGTTTTTATACAGAATCCATACACATAAGATTTATTTATTTTTATACAGAGACGTCACACAATGATTTGAGAAGAAAATAAATTCGTGAAAGTGAATTGAAAAAAAAAGAGAAATTAGGGTTTTGGAAGAAAGGGAAGAAGATGAATCAAATTCTGCAGAGTTTATCTATGTGTTTATTGTAACACACCAGATTCAATTAACTTATTTAATTGAATTTTGTTATTTTATTTAATTATTTGAATGATTTAATATGATTTTAATAATTTATTTGGTGATAATATGTGTTATATAGTGTTTGGGGTTATTAGAATTATAATTAGTTTATTTAATTAAAATAGTAGAATTAGAGGAAATTGGAGTTAGCGGAAAGATATAGGATAATGTGGTAAGAATTAGAGGTAAATGAAGGGTAGAAGTGTAAATGAGGAGTTAAAAACATAGTTAGGTTAGAATAAATAGAAAGAGAGTGGAACCAATTTAACTGATATCTAAAAGTTGCAAAAGTGGGAAAAAGAGGCAAAGTAAGAAGAAAAGAAAAAGGGATTAAGGGAGAAGAAAATAACCATAGCTAGAGCTTAAGGATTACTAAAAATTCAGGTAGAGGGGACTAATATAGTATACGTGTTATTACATGAAGGGTAGAGAGGGATCCTCACCCTCCTATAGACTTTTCCTCCATTGTTGTGTTTTTAAAGCTTTATATGTGCTTATGAATAATTGATGATAATTGTAATAATTGATGTGTAAATTCGTGCTCCTTATATTGTTGACCTTTATGTATGACGAGTGCAATTGAATTTGAATGTTATGACCTCCATTGTTGTATGTTTGGTGTTATGAATGAAAGCTTGAATCCTTGGAAATAAAAAATTGATGAATTTGTACGATGACTGATGCATATATGTTGTGTTAATGGCATGTGAGTGATATGTAATGTTGGATTGTTGATATAAGATGTTTGGGTATGTTAGGACATGATTGCATGAGTTTTGGAAGGGATATAAATTGCAGAAATTAAGTATTTTCATCATGGGTTCTGTGGTAATCAATTACGACATAATGGTAATTGATTAGCGGCTTAATTTTTATTTTTTTTGCGTTTCTTGGGGTCAATAATCGATTACCAGATATTGATAATCGATTACTTCAGGCTGGTAGGAAATTTTTTTTTGAAGTAAACTAAAAATGACATAACTTGAGCGTTCCGATTCAGGTTCAGACTCAGATAGATACTGTGAATATGACTGAAATTCCACCATCAGAGAGACTCCTTGGTGATTACAGTGGAGCTAATGCACCGACTAGTAGGTTAAATATTGTAAACCAACCGGTGAACGTGGAAAATTTCCAGTTGCATCTGAGCACCACCACCCAACTTGAGAGGAGGCCTTTCATCGAAAAGGTTAATGAAGATGCCAACAAACATCTGCAAAGATTTCTGACTATGAGCACTACTCTCAAGATCGATGGGTACACCGATGAAGCGAAAAAATTAAGAATGTTTTCATTCACTTTTTCTAAAGATGTTGAAGAATGGTTCTACTCGTTACTTGTCAGGAGTATTGCTACTTGGAAAGAGATAGAAAAGGCCTTTTTAATGAGTATTTTTCTGCCTCTGTGTATATTCGTAAAAGATATGATATCATGAATTTTAAACATAAGGAGGGAGAATCACTTGGTGATGCTTATAAAAGGTTCAAACAGTTATTGGTTGCATGACCTACTCATAACATGGATCAAACTGAACAGACGGAGATGTTTATGAATGGTCTCGAGATGAAGACTAAGCAACTCATTGATACGACAGCCGGTGGCTCATCAAACTTTACAATAGCCACTTGTATTAAGAAGATCATTAAAGTCATTGCTGCAAATGAGTATTTGGAATTATGTGACCATAGTGTGAGTAAACCTGAAGAAATAATTGACTTGAAGTTGGCTAATCCAGTTACGAAAATGAAAGATCAAATCACAGCTGAAGTATAAAGAAGGCTTAAAGCAATGAATATAAGTACTCAGACTGTTGCTCAAGTTCAACCTATCGAAGCTGTGAGTTGTGACATTTGTAATGGACCCTATTTTACTGCATATTATGTTGCAACTGCTAAACAAATTGAAGATATAAAGTTTCTGAAGCAGAATAATTCCTATTCTCAGACTTATAATCCAGGGTGGAAGAATCATCCTAACTTCTCCTAGAAAGATCAAAATCAACCTCAATATCAACAGCAACAACAGGCTCCTCAGAAAGCAGAATGGAAAATAGCTATTGAAAAGATAACAGCTCAGAATATTCAATTCCAAGAAGAGACACAAAATAATTAGAGGAACACCACAACTTCTATAAAAAATCTTGAGGTTCAGATGAGACAAATAACATAACAACTATCCATGCAAACTCGAGGAACCTTCCCGAGTGCGACAGTACCGAATCCAAAAAAATCATGAGAATGTTAATACTGTCACAACAAGAAGTCAGAGAGTCGTGAAAGAAGAGGAAGAAAGAGAAACAAATGATTAATAATGTATAGAGATGGAGCTGGAAGTGAGAGAAAAAAAGGAAAGAATCGAAAAGATCTTTACCACCTGTGAAGCCAACTGAAGAGAAAAAGAAAGAGGAGGTTAAACCAAAAACCAAGCTACCTTATCCTCAGCGAGTTACAAAGAAGGAACAAAAGGAGAAAGACTTTGAAAGTTTTAGCACAATGTTCACGAAGTTAGAAATCAATATGCCGTTCTTTGAAGCACTCGAGCAAATGCCATTGTACAAGAAATTCATGAAAGAGGTAATGGAGAAAAAGAGACCAATGGGTGAGGAACAGAAAATTTCAACTGAGCAGTGTAGTGAAATATCACAAGGAAAGAGAATCTCTATCAAGCGGAAAGATGTTGGACCTATAACAATCCCTTGTACTATAAAAGATAGAACTTTCAAGAAGGTTCTTATTGATTCAGGTGCTAGTGTGAGTCTCATGCCTTTATCTATTTTTAAAAAACTCGGTATTGGAAAAGTGAGCGATACGGGAACGAACTTGAAGTTTATTGACCACACGACTAAGAGGTCATATGGGCTAGCAGAGGATGTACTGGTGAGGATTGATAATTTTACCTACCCAGTTGATTTTGAGATCATGGATATTCCAGAAGATGAAGAGACTCCCGTCATACTTAGCTGACCATTTTTGCTTACTAGTCGGTGCAATGTTGATATTAAAACAGGTACTCTAACCTTGAAATATTTTGATGAGAAAATAACTTTAAAAGTGTTGGACATCAAGAAGAGAGGTAAAGAGGAAGACGATCACTCTGCAGTTGGAGTGACCCAAATAGCGGGAAAAGGCAAAAGTTCAAAACCACTTCCTGAAAAAGTCTCTGGTGTAATCTACCAGGTTCCAATATCTCAGTCGTCTAGGGCACATAGTGAGACTCCAAAATTCATTCGAGGAGTCAAGAATAGAAAAGTTGGATGTGATTTGATACACAAAGTTTCTCTTATATCTGAACCTGACCGGTCCTCTGTTGCGGAAAGGTCAAGCAACAAAGTGTGAAAGCTGAAATACCCCCATAACAAGGGGGAGTGAACCGTCGAGTCATGTGATGTTAAACAAAGCACTTCGTGGGAGGCAACCCACGTTTTTAATGATTGAGAATTTTCTTTTTGTTGTTTATTTTGTTTCATTTGTAGGTAATAAACGAAACCTTACATGTGCACGCTAGGATGTAGCAATTGGTGTTGCATTGCCCTCCGACTCCTCAGTAAGGGTCTCTGTGAGTTATGTCTATCTCTTGTTCTAAAATATTGAGGTCAATGTTTAGTTCAAGTTTGGGGGAGGATTTACTGTTTTGAGTTTTTGTTTGAAGTATTTTTTATTTGTGTTTTATTTAAAAACCGCTTTAAATTCTCCCCGAATGAGGACCGTAAATTTTTCTTATGAACACTGTGATGTGTGAGGTAGTTAGAAAGAATATAGAGTTGGAGGTACGAGGAGTTAGAACTAGGTACTTTGGGAAAGTTTGGAAGTTGAGGTATAACCTAAACACCCTAGATTCTACGGAGTAAGGAAACGAGTACAACGTGTAGATTTATGCTATAGTATTTGGATTTGAGAAGTATTCCCTGACTAGTTCATAGTGATAGTCCAAAATGATTAAAAATAATTACATGTATAAGGTTGATTAAGAGAATGACTTATGGCACAAAAAAAACACAAATATGAGGAATAATGGCGGTAAAAACAAGTGGTCCTTCTAAGTTGGGTAACCGTCACTCGGTTACTTAGCCTAACGGCGGCCGAGTCTCAATTGTCGTCCCTAAGTGGACTAATAAACGCCAATGCACGGGAAAAAAAGAATAAAGGTGCCTCGAAAAAGTCTCGATCAAATCTTGTACATGTGAGGGAAAATGATCAAAAGTGCCTTAATCTGATTTTCCGAATGAAATGGGTAGAAAATCGAAGAAAAGACTTAAACCCCAAAGCATAGTCGGAGAGGTAACCGAAAGGGGGATTTAGGTCCTTGGTTTTACCATGGTATGTGTTTGTGTAATATCTTCTTAAACAGATGATTACCAAGAAAACTAGTTTTAGTCGATCATTTGATATATACTGTTTGATATGAAAAATATTTATGCAAGCTTGTTGCTTGAGGTCAAGCAATGGTTTAAGTTTGGGAAAATTTGACCAGTGGTTTTTATGCATTATTTTACCGATAGTTTTAGTTAATCTTCTTATATGATTAGTTGCGTTTTATTTTTGTTTACCGCATTTTATGCTTTGGTTTTGTGTTTTCAATATTTTTTGGTTCAGGTAAGCAATCAGGAAGAATCAGAGGAAAAACCAGGAAAAATCGTAGGAATTCGGAAGAGTTTTTGGAAGAGAAACAGTGGCCTGACACAGCCACCCGTGTCACTTAACACAAGTTGTGTCAGGAGGAAACCTAGAGAAGTGATTTTGGTGATAGGCAGTGGGCTGACACGGGTGCTCGTATCACCTGACACGACCCGTGTCAGCAAGTCTAGGGCATGAAGAATTTTTATCAGAGAGCCAGGGGGCCAACACGGTTGCCTGTGTCAGCTGACACGACCCATGTTGGCTGCGTAGTGTCACCTTCTAATTTTCTTGGATTTTTGACATTTGTGATCCATGAGGGTATTCTGGGTATTTCTCTACTGCTGCGTTGGACCTGAGAGTATTTGGGATGCTTTTTATGAATGAAAAAGGGACTTCTGACCAGAGGAGAAGAATTTGACGATCAAGATTAAAGAGATAAAGGAGATTGGAGATCTGAAGGTTTTCATGAGCGAAAGCAATTGACGGTCGAAGGAATCCTATTATCTTGTAATGTCTGATTTTTATTTTGTATTTTCTCTGAACCATATGAGTAGCTAAACTCTCCAATACTAGGAGGTGTCCCTGAATTGCTTTTGGAATGATCATGATTTCTTTTGTTCAATGACATAAGTTCTTTTTCTTAATCATTTTTATCGTTTAATGTTCTTAAGGCATTTTCTGTCGGATAAATAGATTTTAATTTACAGTTAACCTTAGGTCGAACAAATCATTGTTAACGCTTTTTATACGATAATGCATAAGTAGATATTACCTAGGACTAGGAATACCCTGTCGCACTTGGAACACTGTTGATATTATAATGCTTGATTTCAAACGTAATTACCTATGAACATAATAATTAGGTTCAGACATCAAAGGTTTTCTCACAAAGGACTTAGGAGTAAACAATGAGCAGTCAAGAAATTGATTGTTTTAAGTTTTGTCTCTGAAATAAGGATTAAGGTTGTTACAAGGGAATTCATACATCATTCCTAGCATGCTTCTCATATCTGTCAGAAACCTATTTTACTCTTTTGCTTTATTTTCTCTCTGTAGTTTATTATTTGCAACTAAAATCCAAAACCTCAACTTTTTTTGTTCAATTGAATTATTATAAAGCTTGTATTTTCTACGCAGTCCTCGAGATCGATACTGGGGATAAAACCTCTATTTTAACTACAATCAACAAAAATAGTACACTTGCTATTTTTTTGATCAGTTACACATCAGAGCAGACGTCGACTCTAAAAATAAAAGGAAGACTCCATTTTCCACTACTTCAACGACTTTATTGCAGATTATTTATATGATGCATGTGTAAAGGAAACATTCAAACAAAAGAGTGAGATATCATAATTATATAAATGATAGCATGATAATAAGTAAGCATCAAATTATTACATGCGCAATCACCCATTTCACAACTCACATCCACACAATTAACACCATAATTTATCCAAACACAACAACAAATGCAATCATTATGCAATGCAATGAGACTCACGACTTGACTCAATGCATATAGTACCAATACGTGAACTCTCAGGTTCACCGCTTAAATCCTCACCACCTAGGACTAGAGTCCGCCAATTCTTTACCATCACCATCGATAACACTTCACTAATTCCACCACCTTCAAAATCAGCTACTTGCACCCAATCCCCGCCACCTAGGATTGAGGCTCACCAACAACAGACCATTGTCCAACACCATGAATGCATGCAACATGCAACATGCAACAACAACACCAAGCACAATGAACACCCCCTTCATAGTCAATGTACTCTGTTAATACTAACCATCATGCACCAACACATGCTATAACAGCTCAACAATATTAACATACAACATAGCAAGCAACAAAAATGCATTTCAGGTTATTCCACACCACAACATAAACACTATAATACATTTACATCTTCACGCAACAATTTATTCGTTTTCAAGTGCTAAAACTAATTTTAGAATAAAGTAGATTCTAAAAATGTTGAGAAATGAAGAAGTTATGGTGTTTGGACCAAGTGACATGCCATGCTTGATTTTAGGCCAACCAAACATGTGCCAACTTGAGGTTTCATGCCATTTCTTGCATCTAAAATCCTGATGATGAACATTAATTTGAACACCATATGAAGGAAACTTGCTTGTCTCTTCGAATAATCTTAGATGGTTGCTTAAAGATTGGATGAAGATGGTATGAAAATAAACATATGAACCATACTTGAATCATCTTCGAAATCATGCACCAAACTTGAACTTCTCTTGATCCAATGATGTTAAATGAAGTTTGACATGAATATGACCTAATATTATTGGCCATGCCTTGAGGTAAGAGCTTTTGTGAATCACTTGTTGACCAAAACCTTGCCTTTGGGAATCAAAATTCTGATTTAGAAATCAAGCTTGATCCATTGATTGCAAGTTCCTACCTTGTACAATAGAAAAGAGAAAACAACACATATTTTTGTATTTTGAATAAGGTTAGTGATGTTAGAATGTAAACAAGCAAAGCGATAACAAGAGAACACAAAAGGGTGCTTGGTGATCTCCCACAAAGGCAAACACTAAAGAGGTGGAGGCTAGGAGGACATCATGCATGTGATCTTGGCGAGATGCCAATGATATGATATGTGGAACCTTAAGAGTAAAAATTAGGGTATGACAAAATCAAATAACATAAAAGTTAAAAACTTGGATCTGTAACCGATTACACAAAACCTAATTTGAAGATATGTGATTACCCTAATTTGAACTTGTGTTTTCATATAAAATGTCATGTTAATCACACTATTAGATTATAACAAACTATTAAATTATAACAACTTGAACAATTAATTAATGCTAAGATTAATTTGATTTTAATTCTATAAGTAAATTTATTTTTTATCAATAATTACTATTTGATTAATTGAATAATAATTGCAATAAGAAATTTAAAATTTTCAATAATAGTAAAGTATTTTATGTAATTTAAAATTACAAATTTTTATACAAATCTTTATATATACATTAAAGTAATGCATGAATGTAAATTGATTTTGTGGTATATTCTTTTTCTTTTCTTTTCTTTTTTGGCAAAAAGGTGTACATTAAAATAATGCATGAATGTAATATGATTTTTTTGCTATAAAAAGGCTCATACCTACTGTTATTTCCAAACACCATTCACTTTCAAAATGGCTAGGGCAACTGGACTATTTCCACTCTTTTCCACCACCATGATAATCATGATCATCCTATTCTTGAGTAAGTTCAATTTATTTATATTCCTTCTTAATCATTGATCATTTGATTAGGGAGGGAAACTAGTAAAACAAACTTAATTTTTGTGAACAGGTTTGGAGAAAGCTATTGGTGAGGATGCTAAAATGGATACTGCTAAATATTTTACAAGAGGTGCTTGGGTGCCGCCGAATTGTCCAGTTTCTGAGATATTGAAACCATGTACTGACAACTTTATTGGAGCCTGTGTTCATGGAGTTGATGATGCTTGTTGCGACAGCATTTGCAAACACTCCGGCATTGATAAAGGAGGCTTTTGCAAACCTCTTCCTTACAAACAGCCACCACCACATGATTTCTGCCATTGCTATTGTTAGATTTGAATTTTGTATCAATGAATAAATTTTGCTACAAGCACTGCAATTATCTATTTACAGTGTTTTATTTAAATTATAGAATAACATATTTTAAAGTTGCATTGTCAACGTTTTTACATTTTATAGTTGATTTTGTGCTTAAAAAATGAGATCATGATATCATTTTAATAATTTTATTTTTATTTACTCATAGTGTGACAAATAATATTTTTCCATCAATTACAGATTATTTTATTTTGTGATTCGCAATACATTTATAATTTAAGTTACATAAATTGATTGAACATTGCAGAATAAAACTACAAGAAAATTAATTTATAGTGACAACAATAATCTGTAGATAAAGGAGTAAAAATCATGGATATAGCCCAAGAATCTTATTCGAACGAAAATGTTTCTCTGCCTTTTTTCATTTCCTATATAAACGGAAGTTTATGATCACCATAACCTAAAGAGATGATTTTTTTTTGTCAGTTGGGCAAAATACCTGTGTTATACCCTTGCTTGCTAAGTTATTATTTTTAACAACTAAGTTATTTATGTTTTTTTTTATTACAATTAGATCCTATTTGTTTTTAAATTGTAATAATTAAGTTTTTTAAATTTTGTCTGTTATATAAATTACGATTTTATTGTAATAAAATTGGTATAGAATCACAACAAATGTTACATGAAGGTGTCAAAAGTCATGTCTTACGACAAATGTTACATAAAGGTATCAAAAATCATGTCTTACGACACTAACATCAAAATTAACAATGATCACCACTTCCGAATTAAAATATACATCAACACTACAAAAATCAAAATTAACAACTGATCGTACCTGATCAGAGTGATCGCTGGGCTGTCACGCGTCTAAGTTGTCGAACTGTTGACTTGATGGTCAGAGGAGGGGGGGTGTACCTGAAACACACTCTGATGTCAAAGTAAGCGACGAGTAGAGTGATAACAAGTACAAAGAGAAGAGTGAGAAAATTAGGTTACCTGACCCTCTAGTAGAAGAGGGTATTTATAATGAGCCCCCAGCACAGGGCCAACGGTTACCATGCGTTGGACTGGGCGGCTAAACCCAACGTAGGTAACTGCTAGGGCTGACGTGGTGTCATGAAGACCGGCACGTGGTCTTCACCATAGTGTATCTGTTCCGTGCTATCCGGGAAGTGGAGGACCGAATCATTAGGACACGGATGGTTACTTGATGACGTGTCTCCGCGTAGGGGACACGTAGAAAACGTGGGGGATGCCAGAGGAGCTTCCTGAGATGGACAGGTTCTGCCCGACGTGGGGCAGAGGGAAAGCAAATCGGGCATATGCAACGATCCTGTCCAAAGGTCGTCGGTCCTTGCCCGACGGGAGAAGGTGCTTCGTCCGACAGGACTCTGCCCGACGGTGAGGTACCGTTGGACCTTCCAACCCGGTGGGGTTTGGGCCTGCTCGATTGTGGGATAAGCGTCAGTCCAGTCCAGAACAGTAGCCCCCCAAGTCGTTGCTCGCGGTCAAGCGAGCTATGACTTAAATAGCGAAGGGCGTCGGGCACGTCGCTCTATCGGGCAGGCTGTGGCTATATCGGCCAGGCGAGCCTACGACGTGGGGAAAGCCTGCGGCCGAGGCGGGGAACCTGAAAAGACACAGGGAAGGCGGAGGGTCGCCACATGTCTTCCTGTGGCGGCTACAGGCTAGGTACTTGAGTGCCTAACGGCGCTTCGTTTCCCGTGCTAGGGATATATATATGCGGACCCAGCTTGTCCTTTCGTTCATTCGTTTCTTTTGCTGCTGCTCGACATCCTGAGATATCTGCTCGATGCCTTCAATCTTTCTGTTCGACCTCCACAATCTCTCAGCCCGAAGCGACAGTTTTTTCTTCCACCGTATCACGTAAGTTCCTAGTTTTCCTCTGGTGTTTTTTAGTGTTTCCGGCGGTGTTTCTGGCGGCTCCGCTGGGGGTGCCGGAATAACCGTGGGCTTTTCCGGTGAATACGCTGAAGGGTCTTTAAAATTTAGGGTAGTGACTGACCATCCCCGACCCTTGCGATGAGTGGCCCGGGGAGGATTGTTAGGACTTTGAACGTCCCGATGGTAGTTGATAAATGCCCCGGGCACGAGTTGATGTGTGCGCCTAGGACAGAGAGGGTATTCCCTGGGCACCTCGGGGGGGGGGGGGGGGGGGGGAGGCTACCCCAAATCGTCTTCTAGACGTCTAGGCGACCAAGCCCTTTCACTTGAACTGCGGTGGAAGGGTGGATTTTATTTGGCTGTCGAATTCACCAAGTTCCTCACTTTTTAGGTAAAATGGCCGACCACGACGAAGAGGAGATGCAGTGGTACCTGTCCGAAGACGAAGAAGGTCGCCAGGACGAGGCCGTCGTAGATCCCCCAGAGAGACCGGTGGCGGAATGGGTCGTGGATGAGCCTCTAAACTATATGTTGAGGTTCTCCCTCGACGACTCCGACGCTTTCGCTGTGATCGAAGATAGGGTGGTCGGGTCTCCCCGTCGGTTTCGAGCCTGCCGGCTACAGGAGTTGGACCGTATAT
This sequence comes from Lathyrus sativus, assembly GCA_963859935.3. Lineage (NCBI taxonomy): Eukaryota > Viridiplantae > Streptophyta > Magnoliopsida > Fabales > Fabaceae > Lathyrus > Lathyrus sativus. Next base: position 18,419,289 of record OZ012738.1, on the reverse strand, counting down.
GCTCGTGGTACGACGAGGGCTGGTTCCCCATGTATGAGTTATCTTTCAAGGAGGTGGGGATGCGCATGCCGTCTCAACTCCATCCCAACTCTTTCGCCTTTCTTCGGGCCTTTGAAGTCGTCTGTAACTATCTCGAACTCGGGGCCACCATCTCGTTGTTCTATGGGAAGGTATTAACACCCTAAGTATATATAGTATCCTATAGGAACTTCTTGTTGAATTTGTGTTATTGTTAAATGGTTTTCTAATTGGGATTGACGGTGAGATGAGAAGAGAAATGTTTTTTTTATTGTTTTTGTGTTTGGCAAGACACAAAGTCTTATGCCTACGTACCAATAAAGGATCAAAACCTCGTAGTTCGGGGTATAAATTGAAAAGAGTTTGTTAAGGTGGATTTTAGTGAAGAAGAGACAAGTTTTCATCTCAAAGAGAATACTCATCTAAACCACCATAAACATGTGGAAGAGGGATCTTTGCTTCACGTTGAGAAAAGGGCTCCAACTTGGATATAGAATCAACAATTATGCCACATACCTCTCTCAAGTGGAAATGAATTGATATCTTTCTAAACAATGTTATGGGGTATGAGATTTATATCTAAACTAAGGATGACTAATATCTAATCTACTGAAAACAGTTTTAGATTGAAAAGCCAAAGTGGAAAAAGATTTGGATTGAAGTTTTTGTCTTTTAGTCTTTGCGAAAGAGTTTGAAAAAAAGTCAATGACCTAATATCAAGGTTTTTTATGAAAGTGATTTTGAGTTTGTGAAAGAGGAAACTCTAATTTGAGTTGTTTAGGTTGTAACATCATAGAGGAAACTTCCTAAGGGATAGCAAGTTAAAGGATAAGACATGTAAAATATGTACAAGGATGTAAACATGCATTTGCAAATGACAATAATGTCAACAATGAGTCCCTCCCTTATATTTAGGCAACATGGTAAACAAGTGTCACACCCTAATTTTTGACCTTAAGACCCCACCCCTTCATTTTTTCTATGTGTTTTCTTTTTACTTTGGTACGCATGTTTATTACAACTAACAAGGGTGTGTAGGTGCATTAAATTCAAATAGAGATGGCACTCACAATCCTATCCTTCCCGACATGGTCGTTTGAGTCTTATCCAGGTTATGCTTATGGTGATTGCATCATTAAGTAGCTTGTGACAGGTTCAAGAAGATATTCATATAGTTCATCAGATATTGAGCCCAAGTTTCTATCAAAATTCACGACAAGATTCACAAGCCATTTTGAATTCAAATTGTTGTATTAGGCCCCGAAGATCAAGAGGAAGTCTAGATCGATGTGTGAGGAGTTGGGTCTTGTTCTACCACAGGGAGTTCATCATATTTAGGCTCATCATAAAATCCATACTACTAAGTTGCCGCATACTACGCAAATGGGAATCTCATAAGAACCAGATTTATGGTGAACTTTTGTTTGATTGATGCATCAATACGTCTTATGGATAGTCATTTGGGTTTCATTGAGATAAGCTTTCTCTAGCGTTCAAAGGAATATTCCAAATGCTTGATTTTAAGACCCATCTTTATTTTCATCAAAAGTTTAAGGAGGCATTGCTCAGACTCTTAAAATTCAACAGAGATCTGAAGAAGCATTAATATCTTAAAACCTTTTGTGTATGCTACATCATAATTATTACAAGCAGAGTTTAATTCAAGAAATTGGAATAATATTCAAGACATAAACCCATCACGAAATTTGAAGAGTTATTGATTATTGAATCTTTGATCCAGTATTGATTATGTCTTTACTACACCACGAACAACGAGTCTATGTGAAAGGACCTGTTTCTCTCCCGAGGCTACGATTTAGTTCTATCATTTGTGAAGTGAAAGACGTCTGTTATCGTCCATCTACAAAGAAATAATTTAAATACATTGAACTTTTTTTTGGGAAGGTATAACATAGTCAAAGTTGTTCAATATACGAGGACATTGCATTTTGAGTGATAAAGGGGATTTTAAAGCAACTTTCTCTTTAAAATGTTGGAAGTACATTTTCAAGGTTCTAAAAAAGGCTAATGCTATCTTCAGGCACTTAAGCAAGATCAGCCTCCACACCTTCGAAGTTAGCTCCAGCAAAGTACCATTAATGGACATGAAGAGAAAGCTAGAAGAATTAAGGAAATAATTGAGATGGGCATAGCCGAACAGCCGTTGTGGCAAGTCGCTTTTGTTCTCTCTCGCATCGTTGTGTAACGGAGACACACAGTTATGGCACCAGTAATCGGACTTGAGATTCAAACCCTTGCTATTGGCTTCTCAATGGCTACCAATTCAAGAAATCCATCGGCCGCTCCAACCAGACATGGGAGCAATTCCTGCAATTCACAAATCTGTTCATGTCAGCCCTCACATGTATCAAGGCGGATCGATAAGCTAAAACGTAAACTTGTTAAAAGTCGGTACCATCTTAAGAACTGGGAGGCATTCAAATGCCGCAAGAAGACTCGTCAAGTGTAAGCGTAGTTAACCTGTCAAAACAACACCAACTCCATCAAAATAGGGGCATTTCAAAAGGTCTAAATGAGTTTGTTTCGAGGATACAAGCCAGTTTCCAGGTTCTTCCTAATACCACAGCTCCCTTTCCAACATGTCAAGTAAACAAGAATCTAAAGTCAGCACTGCACCTGCAAAATACAAGGATAGTATTAATCACCAACCGACATGCCAGATATTGCGAAAGTGAACTACACCGGTACCTTTGTCCGAATCCACAATGCTGAAAAGAACAGAGAAGATTCACTTCAAGATTCAAAAATGCATATAACTTTTGATTATGCCGTTATCCAAAACTTCATCTCCTACAACATTTGAATGACCGAATATCGCACCTGAACTTCCATCGCTCATTGGAACAAAACCGTATCACGTAGCAATAAGCGCAGGGGGGCAGTAATAATAGCAACTACTTCCATAATCTACTACATAGTTGGAACTGAGTTTTACATGATCATTTACAGCATGATGCGCTTGATATCCACTTTCACATCAGAAATTCACGGTTACTCTACTTCAGTGCTTTGTGTCTGCTGTAACATCACCTGAAAAGACATACAAATGATCAAACAGGGGCGGCGATATTGGTGACGATAGCCACACACAAAGAGTTGAGAGTGGTCACCATAAATCCAATTTTTGATTAAACAGAATAATTATAAAAATAAGTACCGTCACAATTCCGATGACGATTTGGTGATAAGCAATAATGTCGGCAGATGAAAGGAAATAAGAGACACTTGTAACCAAATTCGAGTATGACCTGTTCTATCGGATGGAGCCGAGTGCCATAACCTGCAGAAACACAACTGAAAATCAAATTGCCGTTAACAGAAATCAAAGTAAAGATTAAGATTTGAGAAGAATTGATTTAATTTTCAGCCCTCAGTTTTGACTCATCATCGGGCAAAAGTTCGAGCGGCCGAGAAGATAACAACCGAAGTTGTCACCAACTCCCTACCGAGCATCGAAAGAATTTAATTTCGGATAAAAGGCAACTGTTTCAAACAGCTCAACATAATTCGCAAGCAACAACTACAGACAACAGCATTCCCGTCCCTCACGGTTCAGACTTATAAGTCATCATCACCGTTATACCTTTCTCGGCACCAAAGCTAAGACCAGTAGATTCTGAACTGATCAGCAGCAACCTGAAGGAAGAAGAGAAATGTTAGCGTCAACAATGGCAATTGTAATAAACATCCAGACCAGAAGCTTGCACCATACAAAAAGATTTAAATCCATATTTTGGAATCTTAAATCATGGACTCAGTAAGTCAAGGACAATAGTTTGAGTTTGAGAGGTATCCTTAGCAGGCCCACGAGTCCTCTTTAGAGTTTGCTGAGCATTTCTTCTGATATTGTGAAGACCAGGATATCAAGACCTCGTTTTTCCTCTTTCCCAATTTTCACGAAGCCGCACACCCAAGGATCTGCAATCAACAATAAAAGTGCAACCTTAATTAGAAATCACAAGCAGTAGGTTTTTAATACTTTCCAAACAGGGGAGAACACGTTTCTTTAAGAATGGAACAATTTACCACATTGCCTACGAGATCAGACATATCAAACAAGGATGGAAATCATAATAAATCCTACACCAAGAGTTGAATCAGAAAAGGAAAAGATCAAAAACATTAATGAGATATGCTGAAACAGATGGAGATATCATCACCAATATTATTCGCATAAGGAAAATGGTATATTCAGGGTTTAAAACACAAGGGCAACCAAGTTGAAAACGGAACAAAACCATTCTCATACAAACGTAAAAACAGCAAGGCAAAATCAACAATAATTTCTTTCCAAATTCATCCGAACATGTTAAACCAAAAAGGCAATAAGTTATGGTATTTTCTAAACATGATATCATGATTCAATATAAATATTCCAACATTCAACTCTGGCTTTAAAACCAGAAGATATCGCAGCTTATATAAGAAAAAAGGAGAACGAAAATCGATACAAAAAATATAGACAGAATTCACAACAGAACACAACATTCATAGAATATCCCAGAAATCCCAAATTCAAAGAAATCTAAAATAGGAAAATAGAGGGAATAAAAATCACAAATTAACCCCAATTCGAAACCCTAAATCAAAGAGAAGAGGAACTTATCTTTACGGAGATCCCACCGCGCCATCAAAAAAACCATCGTCGAAAATTATTCTTCGGCCGCCACCACCATAACCCTTTCTGTCCGCGAGAAACTTCCACCGTTTCCGTAGGTCGACGCGACCCAGGAACAACCGTCGTCGAAACCTGCAAATACCTTTTAAACGTGAGTTTGTTTTGCTAACTATATTTGTTGTTGTTTGATTTACGCAGGAAATCAAAACGAAGCAGCGGAAGAAATGATGAGAATAGAAACGATGAGAATAGAAAACAATGAGAAAAGAAAACGATGAGAAGAGAAGATGGAAGGAATCGAAGAGGAAGTGAGGGAGATCGGAGGAAATTGGGGATTACTGGGGTCTTAGGGTTTCTGCTTTTTCTTTAATTTTTATATTGTAATCCTATGTATGCCCACACACACTAATTATCATGCACTCTCACGCACACTCTCACGATCTCCAACAGATCAGATCTTACAGATCACACCGTGCAGCTAGGGCTGGCAATGAACCAAACCAACTCGAAGATAGTTCGAAATTCGACTCGACAATTAAATCGTTGAACTAGGTTCATGAACCAAATGAGTTGAGTATGAGCGAAAAATTAAGTTCGTTAACTAAATGAGCTGAACTTAAACTATACATAGTTCGACTCGTTAGGTTCATGAGTCAACTCGGTTACATATGAAAAGAATTATACTGTCTTTAAGATTAGGTTTAAATATTTACTTCAAATCTTAGACAAATTTAATCTTCAATTTAGTAGTTTTTGAATTAGACTCTCAAATGTATCTCTTGAAAGTTGTGTAGGTTTTGAATTAGTAGATTTCAAAGATAAAGTTAAATTTCATTATGATAACTTTTATTTTATTTTAATATTTTATTTAAAAAATATATATTTATTTAAAATGTCAAATATACTAAAAAATATATATATTTAAAAAAATAGTTTTTAAGTTCGTGAACCATGTGAGATGAACCTAATGAGATGAACCTAACGAGTCGAACCGAACTGTTCGTGAACTTATAACGAGTCGAGTTTGAGCTTAAAAAAAAGTTCGTGTCGAACTCGAACTCGAACTCGAATTCGAACAATTCTTAACGAGTCGAGCCGAGCTGAGGTGAGTTCGACTCGACTCGACTCATTTCCAGCCCTACGTGCAGCCTACAGTAAGACCTCACCCACATGCCACACCTGATCCGCGCCACTTAATCACCCCAACTAATCCCTTAATCAGTTTTTCTTATTAAAATAAATCCATCTTAATTATTTTTTTAACTAATACAAATCCCTTTTAATCAGTTTTTTTTATCATCCTTTTATTTAAGATAACTAGTAACTTTTTTTCTAAATTAATAGATAATATGCTATTTGTTCCTTTTTAAAATAACTTTTAATAAATGATAATAAACTCTTTTTTTCTAAAAATCAACTTTTAGCTTTTCTATAATAGTTAAGAGTCCTTTTTTAATAAACCTTTACAATATAATAATTAAAACCATTTCATAATTAATAATAACAAACTTTTTTAGCAATCTATTTAGTTTTGTCAATAATAACAACTTTTCATAATAACTTAAACGAAAAAACAATTTTTATATAACAGGAAGATCATTTTCATAATAACAACTAAACCTTTCTTTTATTTATTTATTAGAAAACCATTTTCTTAAGTAAATTAGCTTTTATATGATAATTAACAATTTTACTAAAACGAATCTAATGCAACTTCCTTCTTAAAATTAATCCAAATCAAATTCAACATTCGCTTAAAACCAAATCTCATCAAGAAAAAATAATATATTTTCTCATTCCCTTAAAATCAATCACATCCTTAATCAACTTTAATTAATCGTGCACACTTACACCTCACACATTCACGATTCACACTTACACCTTAGCGCTTTCATGCGTATGTATGGTTTTATTTATCTGCCCTTTATCATCGCAAGTTATAATTATCGCAATTTACCTTTATCGCATTGCATTTTGTCCAAAGGAAGAACCTACACATGATTCAACACTTGTGTGTAGAGCATCTCATTTGCATCATTCCCCTCATAATCCTTGATCCCATTCAAGTCGATCTCTTAAGATTAGATCCTACCCCATAGGAAGGACCGTTATCTTTTACAACTTAGATACAAACAAATACAACTCAATTCAAACATTCAAACATTAGAGAATAAGATGTTAATCATCTTAAGCGAGATAGAACTTCCATACCACATCAATACAATCAATATGTAGCGAATTTGCCTTAAGATAGATAGAGGCGTACTCGTCGATCAATATCCGAGTACTTGAGCCCTTCTCTTAAGACGATGCAAAAACTATTTTCCTACAATTTGTGACGGTTAAATCTCCCTTAAAATGACAACTCATCTTTTCTCCTAAGATCAATCAATCAACTACCCTAAACTCGTAGGAACTTTGACCACAATCCAAGAACTCCTCAAACCCTTTAGGGGAACTACAGATACTCTGATTCCACTCCCGTAAGGATATGTAGGCATAAGATGCGATATCTTATCGAGAATACTTAGAAATAAACCCCTAGGTCTTTCAACCTTTAAGCAGATAAACCTTAGCAATAAACAAACATAAAACAAGAGGTTCCTGTAGAGTACTACAGAAACTTAGGATGCTAGCACCTTCCCTAAGTTTAACCAACCCCAGTACCTAAAACTTGAAGGTGAGATAATACTTAGAAGGGGGGTTGAATAAGTATGAAAGATTAAAACTTAGAAGCAAAAACACAATTATTTTTATCCTGGTTCGTTGAACTCAACTACTCCAGTCCACCCTTCCTAGAGTGATTTGCCTTTCTCAACAAGGACTTAATCCACTATTTAATCAAACATATTACAATAGTAACACCTAAGAACAATTGTTCTTAGTCTTCTCAAGAGCTACTGATTCCAACTGAATCCTCTTAAGGAAAAACCTTTACAATCAATGTAAATTAAATACAAGAGTATGAATGCTTCTAAAAAGCTTTTATCACAACAGTGATATTTCTCTTAAGTTTAAGTACAAATAATTCTAAGAATGAATATGAAAGAATGAGAGCTTTGAATGTTATGATTTCTTTTCAGCAAAATGTCTAACTGAAGAATTTGGTGGAGTCTTCCTTTTATAAGCAGCTGATCCAAGGAAGCTGAACGTTGAGAAGAGAGTCCCAAAAAGGTCTGAGCCTTTTTGTCTTCACATCAAGTGACCTTTCCTAGAAGTAGAAAGCACAGAAAAATCCTTTTTGTCTGTGTTCTTGTGTCTAGCACCAATGAGGAAAGAGACGTTTGATTTACTCCAACGGATATATTCTTTGAATATTTCTTCTTCAGTTTTCAGCAAGTTCATCAGAATCTGATTGAGTCAGAGTCTTCTAATGATGTTCAGAACTTTGCTATATCAGAGTCTTCTGCAACATGTGTGCTTTCAACGTGTTGATCATCAGAGCATATTTGACACAAAACTTCAGTACTTGGCAGCTTTAGTACTTTCAGAAACTTCTGTAGAAACTATGCTTTGAGAAACTTTTCATACAATATTCTTCTTAGCTTCAGATGCTTCTGACTTACTTTAGATGCTTCTGCTTCAGAATCTTCTGGAGCTTCTTGCTTCAGATCCTTCTGGAGACTACGCTCAGGATCTTCTGTAAACAGCAATCAGAATCTTCTAATGAATGCATCTGGCGCTTCAGAGTCAAGATAACTTCTTGTATACAATTCAGATTTGCTTCTAGTGAGTTAATTTCATTTCAATCTGCAGTAAAATTCTCAAACAAATTTTAGAGTATATGATTCTTAAATACAAAATTTCCTAACAGTTATCATCAAAACAAAGAGATATTATTAAGAACCAATCTGTGTTCTAACAATCTCCCCCTTTTTGATGATGACAAAAAGTATCAGAATTTTTTTTTAACTGAACATAATAGAATTATAACTCCCCCTGAGATGATGAATCTCCCCCTGAGTTAAATACAAATAAGGAATAGAAACTTCCCTTTTGTCTTGAGTAATCTTCAGAGTTAGATCTTGTTTGTTCTTATAACATTTGAAGGTCAGAATGTCTTGCAGATTTAAGATTCAGAGTTTGATAATAGACAAATAATCTGAGAGACTCAGAGTTTCTTATATAGAATGTACTTATCAAATGTTCTGAAATAGTCAGATTAAATGTTAGATAGAGTAGATATGTCTGAAGTTTCATTCTGGTGAAGTTATATTAAACAGTTCAGATCTATATTTTCTCCCCCTTTTTTGTCATAAGCAAAAAGTAAAAACTTTAAAAGGACAAATAAAAGGAAATAGTAAATCAGATAATTCAATGGAGAAAAACTTTGATTCATTCATAAGATCAGATCAAGAGTACATAGGCAAACATCAGAAGATATGGCAATAAAGTACAGATGCAAACAACAGATGCAAAAACATTAGAATGAAAAAGAATCTAAGAGTGTTTGGACAAAAGCATCTTCAATAGATCTGTAATCTCATAGGATGATTGCTCTTGCTTGGACATCCACTTAGCCATAGTTTCATTATTTTCATCTTGCTTTGACATCCATTCTGTCATATCCTCAGACTTCTTATCCTATTTAGCCATCCAGGATTTTATCTTTGACTGTCCAGCTTCCAGAGCAGCAATCTTATCTTCAAAATCTGGATGTTCTTTATTTATCTCAGATGAAGAAGTATGATGAGGTTCTGTAGCCTGAACAGAGTCAATTTCCATTTGGTTTGTAGATTCTGGAGCAATGGAATCAGAAGGAGGGTCTACCAGAGTCATAACCAACAGATTTTCTTCAGATGCAATTTCAGTAGATTCTGTTGATGGTGGAGGAGCATCTAAAAGAAGCAGAGGTTCAGATTTGTTGATAGTCCAGAATAGAGTCCTTGCAGCCTCAGTAAATCTGAGATTTGCATCATCAGAACAGACGTTCTTCAGATTTGAAGCTACAGAGTTGAATCTGTTTATGAATCCATTCCAGATGATGTCAGATTCTTTGGCATCCATTGTTGCTGAGCATTTCTTCTGAACAGTACCTAAATAATCTGTATTTCTTGCAAAAATGTTTGAAATAAATGATCAACATTAAGTCTGGGCTTTGGTCGTAACAAAGTTTCCAGAGTTACAGGTTTAGGTTGGGGAGTTGGTGGAAAAAGTGATTGTTGGATGGAGATCAGAGGAGGAGGATAATATGGAATGAAGGGTATCTCAGGAGCTTTTTCTTTTGATCTGAGTAAAGCATTTAGCAAATGAGGTTTTGCTCTTCTGTGAGGGGTAACTACATCAAAAGGTGCATTTGAGTAGGGTTCGAAAGCAGATTTTGGTGGTTCATCAGATTCAATAGTGTTATCAGATGTAATTGGCAGAGCTGAAGCAACAGCTTTATCAGATTTTGCAGAGTATGATATGGTTGCTAAAGGTGCTACATCTGACATGGATTTTAAGTAATCAAGAATCACAGATGGAAGGGTCATTGTGGGTTTTGGTTTCAGAGGGTTGATGGGTGCAGAAGGTTCAACTCTGTCATAAAAATCTTTTAGTTTGAAACTGTTGCACCCCAAAATTTGCCCAACCTTTTCTAACCTAGGTTTATGTTTCAATTGCATAGTCATTTGCATTGTCATCATGTACATAATGTATTCATCTGCATTGCATAGCATAGGCAAGCTATCTTAATCAGGGGATCAAGTGCTATTCTTATCTCAAGAGGCATATTCAAGGGTTTCATTCATATTCAAGACTACTCAGGTCATCATAGAAGAATTTGAACTTTAAAGAGTTGACAGGTTGATCAGTGAGTTCTCTCCTATCTTGAGAATGTTTGGGGGTCATCAGAGGGTGTATGAGATATGAGCCAAGAGCATGAGGTGTGTATGGATGTTATGGAAAGTCTAGATGATCATTTTTGAGGAGTAACCAAGTCATTGGAATGATTGCAAGAGCCTCAGTTGAAGTCAGTCAACTAGGGTTTTATCTAGGTCAATCCTAGGTCAAGGGCTTGATTTGAAAGGCATTAAGGCTCATTTGCAGAATGTGAGATTCATTATTTGCTACATGGATATGGATGTGGTGTTGTGCCAAAGAAAAAAATCAACAGGAGTCAAGGAGAAGAGGAGTTACCAAATTAGGGTTTCAGTGTAAAATCCCCTGATTTAGGTCAAACTTCAAAGCAGTGTAACTCAAAATGCAAGCTTCATATGAATTTCTTGTACACATGAAACTTGTAGAGTATCTTCATAGCTTTAATTTTAGTGGTGGAAGTCATCAAGATGATTTACAGAGCTCAAGTTATGGTCCTTGCAAGTTGCAGGTCATCTGAGGACACTAAAATTTGTCTGTGAAAGTTGTCTGTCATCTAAGCAACTTTTGACCTTCAAGGAGTTTTCAAATGAATTCTTGGCAAACATAAGGGTTGTTATTCATGATCTCCCCTTTCCAAAAAGGTATGGTACGCCTTCATCTGATTTGTGAAGCTCAAGTTATAGTTTGTGCAAGTCAGGGGTATTTTGGGAAAGTGGAATTATATGTCATTCTTAGCGTATGCCTAAAACTCATACAAGGAAGCTTCAAATGAAAAACTTCACAAAATCAAAGTTGCTCAAAATGGCATTTTAAGTCTAGAAAAGAGGTCATGGCATGTTGGAAAAGCTTGTAGCAAGAATTGACCAAAGTTGGTGAAAATGACTTAAAAAATGGACATAAGTTGAAAAAGTTCAAATTGAAAATTGGTATGGGCAATCTACACATCCAAAATGGGGCATATGATATATCATTTTGAGTCTAAACAACATTTTAAAGACTTTGGTTCAGCCACAATTTTGAGATAGGGCTTTAAAAATGGACTTTCTTTGTAATTCCATTACTTGCATAATAAAGTACATGTGAGAAACTCAACATAAGGCAAAGGAATCCCTTGTTTTTCACTCATATCACTCCAATTTGTCATGAAAAGAGATTTTAAAAAGTGTTTAAGGGACTGCAAGTTAGATTGAAGTGAGATATCATGAGACATCAAAATACCATATCATGAGAAATTCATGAAGTTTCTAGAATCGTCCTAGATTGATCTAGAAGACTCTAGATCTTTCCATGCTCTCCTATATATTGGATTGAGATCATTAAGAGAAAGGGTTGGTGATAGTTGATGTTGAATCCATTTTCTCCATTTGCAAATCATATTGAATCTTCATTTTTCTCTTCACCATTTTTCCATTTTCCCCACATTTTTCTACACTTGAAAACTCAAATTTTCAATTCCATTTTTCTCCCACTTTTGGTTCATTCCACCATTGCAAATACATTCCTTATCATTCTTACAATTGATTCAACACTTTTTGGCCATAATTGATGCATGAACCAAGCTACACAACTCCATTAAAGTGAGCTCCAAGTGAAAAATTGATTTTTTGTTTTCCATCAATTCACTCCTTTCTTTCCATCCAAACACCTTCCTCATCAATTATAGGACGTGTCCACATCATTTTCTCAAAGAATTGGTGATCGAGTGAAGCTCCATAAGCCATTTTTCGGAGGTATAAAGAATTCAACATAACTCATGATTTATGAGTCTTTCTTGCATTATTGTTGTTGCATTACATTGCTCTCATCTCCTACATGGATTCTAGTACAAAAAAGATGGGTTTTATGACAATTTTTGGTTCTTGAGTTTTTCTTGAGGTGCCACGTTTTGGGAGTTAGAGAGAGTTTTAAGAAAATCTAAGACCATATTTGGATTCCTTGATTTTTTTCCTTCAAGTTTGACCAAAATTTTGTGCGAAACGGATAATTATTGATGGAGTTATGGTGCTTCAAAGTAGCAAAAAACTCATGTTCATGGGGTTGCGGATTACTATTCACAAAGTTGAAAAATTTGATTTGGAGAAGAAGCGTCGGATGCATTTCCAAGTCAAGGTTTCTTCCATTCATCCAACGCCTCTCACTGCGCCACGTAATCGGCCACATAAGTCTCATGCCACTTTTATTTATTCATGTTATCTTCTTTTATTTTCCTATTGCCATGTTTCTTTTAATTTTTCTGTTTTATATGTTGACTTCAAATAATCATAAAAAATAGGAAAATTAGTCTTTTTGATCCCCATTTTTTTGTGCTGAATCTTTAAGATGTCTAGGATTTAATAAAACTGGAATTATAATTTTACCATTTTTTGACATTTTCTTTGGATGTTTTACATTTGGGTCGTCATAAAAAGGCCAATGCTGGTGCCATCATTTTGTTGAATTTCTTTGACCTATCAAAACACAATTTAAATGTCAATCCTTTTGCAGGGATCTCATACACACGTTGAGGTATTGTGATATATTTTTGTGGGAATTTTATTGTACCATTTTAATTGGTTTTGAATGCTTTCTTTAACATGCTCCACTTTAATCTTTCCTTTGGTATACATGAGATATCTTGCAATGTTTCCATCTTATTTGACCATTTATCATTGTGGATATTTTTATGGTATCTATCACCCCTGGTTTGTGGATTGATGTAGGTAATGGGAGATTTTTATTTGATTTTTTTAGCACCTTTTGCTATTTTTCTTACGTTTTGTATTCGAACTTGTAATTTGGACTTCTGAACGGACTTTATTTTTGTTAAGGCTCCAACGGCCGATTTGTGTTTGCGTGGTGAACGCCGTGGTTTATATTTCTTATTATAGATAGGTTAGAGGTATTTGAAGACCCCTTAGGTGGCTGTTATTTGTATGTGTAGCTTGCCCGATTATTGACTTGTTTGCATGATAGCACGTTGCGATTTCAAATAGTGGATTACGCATTTCATTCGGAGTTTTCACTCGATTCTTTGCATATGATCACTTGATATTTTCTTATTCCATCCATGAATGGGCTTGAGGTTGAGATGAACCTTCCTCCCTCCTTTGCATCGCATTTATCATTGCTATATTCATGTTCATTTATATGCGGTTATTACTTGTATTCCCGTTTCTTCCTTTCGTTTTCCTTTCCCGTAGGACTTCCATTCTTCCTTGTTCAAGGGAGGATGTGATAGACATTAGGAGCTAACCCATGTATGATAACATTAGGATAGATTTTACTCCCTTTTTAACCCTAGGATTTTAGAGTGTCATATTCTCTTTCTTCAAAACAACAGAAAAACATTAATAAAGGTTATAACGACAATCAATTCACTTCTTCCGTCAAAAGATTTGAACAAACACAAACCTTTTTGCAATAAGAAAACCCTTGTGTAAGGTGATATTTTTCATAAAAGACATTTGAACAGCTTGTGTCGTGCGTAGCCCGAACTACGTTTGCTCTGATCTTCCATGCTGTGTGGAAGTACGTAGGCATAGGATGCGATATCCTAGCGAGCAACCTTCCCCACCTTCACCCGTAGTTAGGCGAACTACGTTGACTCTGATTTCTCGTTCCAGACGGGAATACGTAGGCATAAAGTGCGATGCTTTACCGAGTCATGTTTTCTTTTCTTTTCAGACCTCATCCTTTAGTTTAGATAGGAGTGTAATCTGTACAAACAAACAAGCGTGGATCCCATCGAGTACGATGGACGTGAGGGGTGCTAATACCTTCCCCTTGCGTAACCGACTCCCGAATCCAGGTTTTGGTTGCGATGACCATACCTTTTCCCGTCTTTGCGTTAGGTTTACTTCGAGCGTTTCCTTTCCCTCCTTTGGGATAAATAACGCACGGTGGCGACTCTTCTGTATTGTCGGCGCCGATTTTCGCAGTAGCGACAGCTGGCGACTCTGCTGGGGACTGCGATGGTTCCCTATGCGAGTCTCGCCTTGGATTTTCTTCCTAGCGGCCTGGGTCATCCCCAACAGCTGGCGACTCTGCTGGGGAATTTCTACGGTTCCCTACGCGAGTCAATCCTAGCGCTTGTTTTCCCATCGTGGGTTTTGTATGGATTTACATTTCTGTATTTACATTTCAGCATTTTATTATCATTATTATTGCTGTATTGTGGGTTTGATGGGGGTTCTATGATTGAGAGGTAAGCCGGACCTGGGCTTGAGTGCACCTAGAATTAGAGTAGAGATTAGTGGGGGTGTGCATGCTTTGCATGTACTAGCTTCCCGCGAAATCTACGCTCGGACGAGGTCCTTCTGGTTGACTTCCTGTTTCACCCTTTGGGTGCAGTGGGCTGTTGGTTAGTTGGATTGTCGACTCCGGGGACCGATCATTTGGAAGTTGGCTAAGTGAGGCCTCTTCAGGACTTGATGATGCCACTCCTTCTGGGAATCGTATCATCAACCCTGAAAGTCTGTGACGCCGACGACCCATAGGATGCCGTACCTTGTGCCAGTTATAGGGACATCTACCTGTGAGAGGGACTTGGGGAATGCAGGTAACTTGACCCTCAGACTACCGGTTTATTTCTCATGAGATACAGGATTGTGGATATTTTGTGGACTGTTACTAGGTCTGTCAGAGACCAGGTGTGGGTTATATTATTGGGTCTATCCGAGACCAGGCTGGAGTTCTTTGTGAGGTCTGTCTGAGACCAGGGTTTGATGAGTATTGGAGGGTCTGTCTGAGACCTGTTCTTGGTCTGAGACCAGCTGTTTGCATTGCATTGTTTGCATACCCATTTATCATTGCATTTCATTAACGTGTGTCTGTGCTGCAGGTGCATTACATACTTCCCTGTTCTAGTGCTCCGGACTTCTGATTGTTGATATGGGTAGTGTGCGGAAGACAGTTGCGTATAAGCTGCCCACTCCGGATGTGAATTCTATATTGAGTTTGATTGCCCTTGCGGATGATGAGGTTAGGGCTAGCTTCAAGAAGAGTTATACTTTTGCCTTTGAAGGCCTGTTCAATATATGAGTTGTTTTCTCTTTTGTGATTGAATTTCAACTTCTTGCAACTTTCGTCACCGCACTGTCACGGCGCTGCCCTGTATCAAATGTATTAGCACTAGAACGGAGGGAGTAATATTCCCTAATGCGCAGACACATATTGCATTTTGCATACATACTCATATTTGCATTACAGGTTTGTGATCCGTGTATCTTATCTCCTGCATCCATTTCAGGTATTTTCAGGATTGCAGAAAAGCGGGTCCACCGTTACTCTACCAGAACTAATCACAAGAAGATCATGGACAACATGCAGAGTGAAATGCAGGAGATGCGTAACAGGATGGCCCTGCTCATGCAAACCATGGAGACCATTGCCAAGGGACAAGAGCAGCTGCAGAATCTGGTTCAACCGATAGTCGCACGGGCTGAAAACAACGGGACACCGCATGGTGAAAATATTGCTGCTTCTCCCCGAGTTGAGAATCGTCAAAGTGCTGATGTTATTCCCGTAAACGGTTTGAATGCTGGAGAAACTGGTCCTGTAGGTGGAGGGGGGAACGCCGGTAATATGAATGCCAATACAGATACTGTTGGGGTATTTGTGGGTAATGTCAACCAAGGTTTCAACGGGGGCGTTGAGAATGTCGGAATGAATGGTATTAATGGTAACCAGGGCTTCAATGGTGTAAACATGGGGTATGGAAGCACTGCTGGCGCCAAGGCTGGGTTTGGTGGCTATGGTTACGGTAATCTTGGATATGGAACTGGTGCATACAACGCTCAAGAGATGGGCAATCTGAGGTATGACCCCAGGTACTTCCAAGCGGGTCCGGGCCGTGATGCAGATTATGTTGGATACGATGCAGTACCACGCTGGGAGGATTGCCAGGAGGATGTGTTCTCTGGTCAGAATGAGGGTTATGAAAGAGCTAGGGATGACAACCATCGGATGAGATTGCTAGAAGAGAAGGTGAACGGATTGGCCAGCCAGAATGCTCTTGGGCTGGATATGTCAAATATGGGGTTAGTCCCAGGGTTGAGGGTCCCGCTGAAATTCAAAGCGCCGTCATTTGATAAATATAAAGGGGACACGTGCCCGAGGGTACATGTTCGTTCATTTTACAGGAAGATGTCCGCGTATTCAGACGACGAAAAGATGCTCATGCATTTCTTCCAGGACAGCTTGTCAGGGCCGTCGCTGGAATGGTATATGAGCCTAGAGCCAACACAGATAAAAAGCTGGAAAGAGCTAGCGGAAGCTTTCGTGAAGCATTACCAATACAACAGCGATCTCGCCCCTAACCGGGTTCAGCTGCAAAGCCTCTCTCAGAAGCCCAGTGAAAGCTTCAAAGAATACGCCCAGAGATGGCGTGATTTGGCTGCCAGAGTACAACCTCCTATGGTGGAGCGTGAAATGATGGACTTGTTCGTAGGTGTTGCACCCTAAAATTTGCTCAACCTTATTCCTGGGATTTATGTTTCATTATCATTAGCACTTGCATGTAGAGTCATGTACATAGACTAACCATCTGCATAGCATAAGCATAGCAAGTCATTCAACAGGGGACCAATTATTATTTTCATCTCTAGAGGCCTATCAAGAGGTTATTATCCCAATTCAATCTCATTCAAGTCATCAGGAAAGAATTTGAAAGCAAAGAGTTCAGCAGATCAAGTCTTGAGTCCATCTCCTAGCTGAGGGTATCTGAGGATCAACAAGAGGGTTGTGTGCTGTGAAATGAAGACATGGAGAGCATCTAGACATCTTGAGAGACTTATAAAGTCATTTGGAGAAGAAAACAAGTCATTGATGAAGGCACAAGAGCTATAGTTGAAGACGGTCAACTAGGGTTTCATCTGGGTCAACCCTAGGTCAACCCTAGGTCAATTGACTGACTTAAGAGGGCATTCAAGTCTATTGGAGAGATGTGGGGATCATCATTGAACATATGAAGAAGGATATGGAGATATGACAAGGAGAATTCAAGAGAAATCAAGGAGAAGAGGAGTTACTAAATTAGGGTTTCTCTGTAAAATCCCCTAGTTTAGGTCAAATTTCCAAGCAAGATAAGTCAAAATGCTAGCTTCAAATGGCTTCTTGGCCCACATGAAACTTGTAGAGGATCTCAAGACCTTTAATTTGAGTGGTGGAAGACCTCAAGGAGATTTATAGAACTCAAGTTATGGTCCTTGCAAGTTACAGGTCATCTGGGGTGTCTGAATTTTTGTCTGTGAAAGTGACTTGACTTCCAAGCAATTTTTGCCCCTCAAGGAGATTTCAAATGAATTCTTGGTCAACATAAGAGTTGTTCCTCATTGTCTTAGCTTTCTAGAATGGTATGGCATGCCTTCATATGATGTGTAGAACTCAACTTATGGTCTTGACAAGCAAAGGGTATTTTGGGCATTTGTGAATTACAGGTCATTTTAACCTATACCCAAAACTCATACAAGGAGGCCTCAAATGGAAAAACTTACAACATCAAACTTGCTCCAAATGGGATTTTAAGTCTAGAAAGAAGGTCACAAGTTATTGGAGAAGCTCATAGCATGGAGTTGCATGATAGGTCAAAATATGAACTAAAAAGGCTTATAAAGTGAATAATTTCAAGTTGGAAAATGGTTTGGGAGATTTACAAGTCCAAATGGAGACTTCCAATATATGATTTTGAATGGAAAAACAATTCTAAGAACAATGGTTCACACACTTTTTTGAGTTTAGAAGAAAAAAATGAAGTTATCCATGGTTGCTTACCTTTTAAGAAACATAATCAAAAATGAGCCAAAGTTTGAAAACAAGGGAATGTGCAAGATGGATCTAGAATGTTCATTTGGGGTCTATATATTCATGAAATGTGCATTGATCAAGGGTTGGCCTCATTTGCACCAAGGATTCCACAAATTTTTCTCATGCTTTCTCATTAAGTTTTCATTCCAATTCTCCAAATTCTTCACCAAATCTTCATCATAATCAACCTTCTCATACTGATTCATCATCATATAGTATAATTCAATCAAGAACAAGGTGGTTATCATCCATTTTCGAGCACTTTTTTCAAGAGCATCAAGATTGAAGTTGCAAGTGGATAGCATAATTCTGGCCAAATCTCATCCAAAGCTTGCATACAGAATCAAGTTCATCAAGGATTGATCAAGATCCAAGTCTCAAAAGCCTCAAATCATCAATCTCCATAGCTGTTTGCAAGATTTTGCACAAGGTAAGTTTTCATCCAAACTGCTTGATCCAGTTAGTTAGGCATGATTTTGTTAGTGTAGAATTGATCTAGGTGGTTAGGAGATTAAGTTAGATGAATTTGGAGAGATTTGGTGATGGTTAGTGACAGGTGTAACAAACTGTTAAGATCAATATCTCTTAGATTAGTGCATTATAATTGTAGCGTGATTGATCAAATTACTCTCCATTAGTTGTAGTTCAGTTTAGGTTAAGTTTGATTGAGAATGGTGATGTTGCATATCAGTGTCCTTCCATGGTAATCAGAGATTGATGCTATCGGATTGAGAGATTTATTGAGTTTCAGATTGAATTGAGATCATAGGATTGTAGAGTGAAAGATTCTGAGCAAGTTTCGTGTTCATGGCGTGGCATTTCATCGCGTGTAGAAGGAGAACGGTTTGGTGTAAACCTGCTCGTGCATGAGCTCTCATGGTGTTGGAAACCCTAGCTTGCAGAACCAAGGAGGAAGACGAAATCTGAGCCCTTCGTTTGGAGTTAGACCCTTGACTGTGGGAGCGATCCAATGGCTGGTATTTGATCTGAATTTGGAGGGAGAAGCGCTGGCCAAAACGCACCGTTTCATTAATTGAAACGGGCGGGCCTCAGACTCTTGTGCTATCCCCACCCCCCAATGTGTTAGGCCCAAACCATTTCAATGTGATTTCTCTGCTTCTCTCACCCCCCAGCGCCTTTCTACTGTTTTTTAATTCAGTGTGGTATTGGGCTTAAGCCAGAAGCGCTACTCGCACCCCCTATATGTGGCCCATTCTGGATTTATAACTGGGCGTATCTGCTATTCTAACCCCCTCCCTCATTTCATTCATTTTAATTTTCTTATTTCATTTTAATATTTTACCAATTTTCATAAAATCATAAATAATTCATAAAAAATGCTTTTTAATCCATTCTTTTTACCATATTTCCATTAAAATGTCTAGAATATTATAGGAGAATAAATTTTCATTTTTAGTTTTATTTCATATTTTTTTTCATATTTTCTAAATAAATGTCATATTAAATAGATTCATTTCATGCATTATTTTTATGATTTTTGTTCTCCCACATGCTTTGATATTTTTGATCATTCTTTTCATATTGTTTAGATGAGATGTTAAGCTTGTAGAAATATTTTAGTTCCCATTTTTAGAGGTTAATTTTAGATGATTAATAAATGCTTGAATATCATGAACAAAACTAGGGTTTTAGGTGACAACTTAGGAGTTTGATTTCATTTCCCTTAGGATTTAGGGTTTGAATAGATTAGTTATGGGACTATAGGGGCTATGGGTAGTTATTAGATCCCTTAGAGAACAATTAGGATTCCCCTACTGCTATTATTACTGTCTGTATATCTGTTGTCTGGTGTGGTGTGCCCTCTGGGGTTTATTGATTGTTTGTATGGGTATTGGGTTTGTCTGGGGCCCTGGGGAAGCTGAAGATTTGTGGAGATGAAGCCATTGAAGATTCAAATGCTGAAGATCAACTGTCAGAGTTGAGGAGGAGTTTCTTGCTGGCAGATGCTGAGGAGACTAGGGTTTAGGAGCTAGGCAGAGCTCTAGATTAGAAATTTTGTTTCTCAAACATGGATTGCCTTGTCTGCATCCATTCTTCTCTGTGATTCAGAGTCTCTCTAAGACACTCACCCCCTTCCTTTGGAAGGCTTGGTGACAGTGTCTATGAGATAGAACTCTTGAGAGAAAATGTCTCTTTGTGTTAGAAGCAGTCTGTTCACCACCTTTGGTAGTCAGCTGATTGCTTAACACTCAATTCACTCTTGTGACTGATCCCTCATCCTGGAGGTTTGAGCTTGAAGAAAAGCCATTGCAGATGGAAGACTGATGATCGAAGCCCTTGTCTGAAGGCCATGAAGATGGAGATTGATGCTTGTTGAAGCCTGTAGCTGGTTGGAGGTTGCTTGAAGCCAGTTGTGGATTTAGAGCTGCTGATGGTGTTTCTTTTGCTGTATTTCATTTGTTGATGTATTGATTGGTTTTCTGAACTGTATTGTTTGCTGTCTACCCTGTTGGGTTGAAAGTGAAGCCTGTTCACTTTCGCCTATTGTTTTCTAGGTTCGAGGTTGAGTGGGACTCCCTTGCCTCGCTTGTGCTGTTGCATCCATGCATTTTACTGTTTTACTGTATATATCTGATATTGTTTATGTTTCTGCCTATCCCGTAGGATCTCTGTTTCTCTCTGTGCAAGAGAGGAGCATGATAGACACTAGGTCTTAACCCATGCATGATAACATTAGGTTAGTTTGTTTCCCTTCGCAACCGTAGGTTAGAGTTCTGTCTCTTTCTTTCTCAAAACAAACAGAAAAACACATAAAGATTTCAAACACAATAAAAGACACTTCTTCCGTAAAAGAATGTGAACTCATCAAAACGTCATTTTTTGTCCTCTTGGACTGTTAATCAGAAAAAACCCTTTTTCAGAAGGAATAAAATCAACCAGGACAGACCTGTGTCGTACGTGGCCCGAACTACGTTTGCTCTGATCTTTCATGCTGTATGAAAGTACGTAGGCATAGGATGCGATATCCTAGCGAGCAACCTTCCCCTCCTTTCCCGTAGGTAGGCGAACTACGTTGACTCTGATTTCTCGTTCCAGACGAGAATACGTAGGCATAAAGTGCGATACTTTGCCGAGTCATTTTTATTTTCATTTTATTTTCTTTTTCACCCTTGACCTATAGTTTAGATAGAATAACAATCCATACCCGAAAACAAGCGTGGATCCCGTCGAGTACGACGGACGTGAGGGGTGCTAATACCTTCCCCTTGCGTAACCGACTCCCGAATCCAGGTTTTGGTTGCGACGACCATGCCTTTCCCGTGTTGTGCGAGGTTTACTCTGAGCGTTTCCTTTCCCTCCCGTGGGATAAATAACGCACGGTGGCGACTCTTCTGTTCAGCCGGCGCCGATTTTCGCAGTAGCGACAGCTGGCGACTCTGCTGGGGATCCAACGTCCCCTGGCTGCTAAGGACTGCGATAGTTCTTATGCATTTGGGATCCAACGTCCCTTGAGAGAGTCAATCCTAACGCTTGTTTTCCCGTCGAGGATTTTGTATGGAGTTATTGTATATTTCTAACCCTGTATTTTTCAGCTTTATATATTGATTATTGTTGCTGTATCTGGGGTGTGATGGGTGTTCTGATATTGAGAGATAAGCCGGACCTGGGCTTGAGTGCACCTAGAATTAGAGTAGAAATTAGTGGGCGCCCGCTTGCTTTGCTTGCTTCGGTGTCCCATGAAATCTACACTCAGACGAGGTTCCTCTGGTTGGCCTCCTGCCCCTTCCTTTGGTTGGCGTGGGTTGCTGGTTAGTTGGATTGTCGACTCTGGGGACCGATCATTTGGAAGTTGGCTGAGTGAGGCCTCTTCAGGAATTGATGATGCCACTCCTTCTGGGAATCGTATCATCAACCCTGAAAGTCTGTGACGCCGACGACCGCATAGGATGCCGTACCTTGTGCCAGTTATAGGGCCACCCACCTGTGAGGGGATTCAGGGTTATGCAGGTAACTAGACCTCCAGATTACCGGTTATTTCTTGATCAGAGATCCGGGTTATTTATGGAGAGTTATGAGGTCTGCCAGAGACCATGTGGAGATTTATTATGAGGTCTGCCAGAGACCATTTGGAGATTTATTCTGAGGTCTGTCAGAGACCATTGGGAGAGTTATGAGGTCTGCCAGAGACCATGTGGAGATGTATTCTGAGGTCTGTCAGAGACCATGTGGAGATTTATTCTGAGGTCTGTCAGAGACCATTTGGAGATTTATTCTGAGGTCTGTCAGAGACCATTTGAGAGGTGTTTTGAGGTCTGTCAGAGACCAATTATGGATGTGATTTGAGGTCTATCAGAGACCAGGTGGAGTTATGGTTTGAGGTCTGTCAGAGGCCAGTGTTGGAGTTCTATTTTAGGTCTATCTGAGACCAGGGTTTGATGACTTCTGGATGGTCTATCTGAGACCTTTCTTGATTGGGTTTAGGCTATGCAGTTGCAGCTTTGGTCCCTGTTGAATGTTACTTGCATTGCATCCCTGCATATACATTATCATTTGCATTTCACTAACGTGTGTCTGTGCTGCAGGTGCATTTGCATTTCCCTAGTTCTAGTGCCCAGACTTCTGAGTATTTGATCATGACTAGCCTACGGAGAACAGTTGCTTACAAATTGCCTACGCCTGATATTGTTCCTTTACTTGGGTTGATCTCTCTTGCTGATGAGGGTGTTCGTAGGAGTTTCCGGATGAGCTATGGTAGATTATTGAGATTGGTGTGCAAACCTACAGAGGTAGAGTTAGATGGGCTGTATGCTTTGATGCAATTCTACGACCCTGCTTTGAGGTGTTTTACGTTCTCTGACTTTATTATGGGACCAACTCTGGAGGAATACGCTGAGTATGTTGAGCTGCCCGTGCAGAACCAGGTTCCATTTATTCATTATGATACCAAACCTAAGCCGGAGGAATTGGCAAAAGCCTTGCATGTTGATGCTTCTGAACTTGCGACTACTGTTTCCCGTGGAGTTCCAGGATTCTCATTTCAGTTCTTAGTGGGTAAAGCCCAAGAGTACGCCAAGAGCGGGTGCTGGGTTGCTTTCAATGCTGTGTTGGCTTTGTGCATTTATGGCATAGTACTATTCCCCAATATACCGGATTTTGTGGATTTTGATGCTTTCTACTTGTTTGCCGCTGGTAATCCTGTGCCTACCTTACTCGGAGATCTCTACCACTCGCTGCATTACAAGAATGAGAAGGGAAGAGGGAAGAATGTTCATCTGTGTGCGCCCTTATTGAGTATGTGGTTTGAGAGTCACCTTCCTAAGAGAGGATCTGTTGCAGAGACTACAGTCCCAGTTGATTGGCCGGAGCGCCTGATGAGGCTATCGTCGGAAGATATGGAGTGGTTTGATAGAGATCTGCTGGGATCCGAGCTTATCTTCAGTTGTTCTGGTTACCCTAATGTCCCATTGATTGGAAGAAAAGGGTGTATCAACTACAACCCTTCTCTATTCATTCGCCAGTTCGGATATGCGCTGAAGAATCCACCTCAAGAGGAAGAAGTACAGGAATCTCTGTACTTCACAGGTGAAGTGAAAGGGGAGTTATTAGCCAAGTTGCAACATGCTTGGACGCGTATTAACCGCAAAGGGAAGCCGTTGTTAGGAAAGAATGACTGTCAGGCCTATGCATCTTATAGAGCTTGGATTCAGGAGAGGGCTAGTCAGTTGAAGATGCCGTTTCCAGATGCACCAACTCTTGATCCTATTCCGGTAGAAGAGCCGACTACTGTTTCTAGAGAAGCATATGAACAGGTTGTGAAGGAGAAAGAAGCCCTGATGAAGATTAACGAAGGGTTAGAGCAAGAGTTAGCCCAGGCACGCAGTGAGAAAAACAAGGCCGTGTATGCTTTCCAACAACAGATTGAGCTGGTAAACAGGTTAGGAGCTGAGTTGACCGAGGAAAAGAAAAAGCGCGAACGTCTGGGGCAAGAGTTCAGAAGTTCCCATGACATGCTGGAAGCCAAAAAGAAGGCACTCGACGCAGCACACCGAGAGATATCTTCTTGCAATAAGACTTGGAATGCTACACTCACTAACAACAAGAAGAGGGAAGATAAGCTGAAGCAGCAAATTTCCGACCTCGAAGAGAAGTTGAAGTCTAGCATCAAGAAGTGTGAGGAAGAAGTGATGAACCGGTATAGTGTCCAGCATGCACTGAACAAGGCAATCAAATCCAGAGACGAAGCAGTGTCCCAGAAGCGAAAGTTAGAAGATTGCTTCGGAGAAGCAACATGGGAAGAAACTGTTGAAGATGTGCGCCGTGTCCTTAAGAAGAGAAACCAGCTTGTTGAAGGGCTGCTTGATCGACCAAGCCATCCGGAGACCAAGAAGCTGATAGAGGAGTACCAGACTTTTGGGAGGATCTGATCATTCCATTATTTGTATGCTTTATTTGCATAGTGCTGACCATCACCAGGATTGTTGGTTGAGGTCATGCCATCTTTGTACTCTCAGTGATATTGTACCCTGGGCTTATTGATTCTCTCTGATATGTATGAGGCTTTCTATGATTCAGCTCCGATATTCCTATTGTCAACACTGTCACTGCACCGGCACCTTCGCACTAGAACTGGGGGAATGAACTTCCCTAATGCACAGACACATTGCATTGCATTCATATTCATATTGCATAACAGGTAATCTATGAATGGTGTCTTATCCCTTACTCTGTATCAGGTACTTAACAGGATTCCAGATCAACATCCGCACCGCTATTCTACACGATCCAATTGTCGGAAAGTCATGGACCAGATTCAGAATGAGATGCAGGATGTACGCGAAAAGCTCGCCCTCTTCATGCAGACCATGGAGGCTATAGCAAAAGGGCAAGAGAACTTGCAGGCCATGGTCCAGCCTCTGTTGGCTCGCAACGCTGGTCATGGTAACGAAGATCATCAGTCTGTCCGGGTTGATACTGCTCATGGAGATGGCACTCCCACGCCGGTGGCTCCGCCTGTCGTCAATGTGAATGCTGCTAACGTCAACAACGCTACCGCTGCTGTGAATGGTAACGTCGGAGTTGGAAATGAAACTGCTGTCCATAACGCTGGGCTGGGTGATGTCAATGTGGGAGATAATCTCGGAGGCAATGGCTTTGTCAACGCTGGGTTCGGATTCAACGATCAGGGATTCGACAATACTGGCAAGTATGGCTTTAATGCTCAAGGCTTTGGGCAAGATGGTTATGGTATGGTCAATCAGGGCTACGGAGGTTTTGGAAACGGAAACGGTGCTGGTTTTATGGCTGGTGGTCCTGCTGGAGGTGTTCAAGGGTATGGCAGCAGAGGCCGAGTTCCGGGGATGAATCAGGTCAGAGCTGGACGTAATAATGCATATGATGGATACGGGGCTGGAAACGGTATGTGGCAAGAGGATCAACAGGAGGACGCCTTCTCTGGAGGAGGTTTTGAAGGGCCGATGGATGATTCTCAAAAGATTAGAATGCTGGAAGAGCAAATGAAGGGAGTCCTAAATCAAAGCGCTGTGGGTCTGGACATGGCAACAATGGGCTTGGTACCTGGCTTGAGGGTGCCCATTAAATTCAAAGCGCCTGCGTTCGATAAGTACAAAGGAGATACATGTCCGAAGGTTCATGTACGAGCTTATTACAGAAAGATGTCTGCATACTCCACTGACGAAAGAATGCTCATGCATTTCTTTCAGGATAGTCTATCGGGTCCTTCCTTAGAGTGGTACATGGGGTTGGAGCCCACTGATATCAAGACTTGGAAGCAATTAGCAGAGGCGTTCGTAGCCCATTACAAATATAACAGTGACCTGGCACCCAATCGGGTCCAGTTGGCCGGGCTTTCGCAGAAGAAGGGGGAGAGTTTTAAAGAATACGCGCAAAGGTGGCGCGATATGGCTGCCAGGGTCCGTCCTCCTGTGGAAGATAAAGAAATGAACGACATGTTTGTTGGCACATTCACCGGGCTGTTTCATGATATGCTGTTTCATACGTCTCTGGCTAGTTTTTCAGATCTGATTTTAATGGGTGAAAAGATTGAGCGGAACATTAAGCAAGGAAAGTTCCAAGTCGATGAATCAACTGCATCTGGCAGTAATAGGAAAGCTTATGGTGGGCGCCGTCAGGGCGAAGCTAGTGCTGTATTTGGAGGCCGAGGCCGAGGCCGAGGCAGGGGAAGAAATCAATATCGTCAGCCGCAGCAAGTGTCGAGTGTCACCATCCCGTATCAACAACAACCAATTCAGCAACAACAACAGGTTCAGCAGCAACCAATGCCACAGCAGCAGCAGCCTCAGCAGGGGGCACAGCAGGCTCAGAGAAAATTCCAGGGTGGTAAGCCGAGAAGGGTGTTTGAGAAGCCTCCCTCTAACTATGCTGATTTATTGCAGACCTTGTTGGGATTGAATCTGGTGGAGAAAAGAACCTTGGCACCGATAACGGGAGCTCCCCCGTTCGGCTATGATGCAAATAGGCGCTGCGAGTTTCATTCTGGGGCCCCGGGCCATGATATAGAAGGTTGTCACGCTTTTAAGCACGTTGTGCAGGATCTCTTGGACAACAAGTCTATCAACTTCGGAACGACCGGTGCGAATATAGTCCAGAAACCCATGCCTAATCATGGGGCGAATGCCGTGCTGACTGAGGAAGGTCTGAATCTGATTATGAATGTTGAGGATTTAAAGACGCCGCTGAGCGAGATAAAAAGCCGACTGTTGCAGGGAGGTGTTTACCCGGGTTGTAATGAGTACTGCTTAGATTGTTGGGCCCTGTCTGTGGGGTGTGAGGATTTGAAGAAAGGCATTCAGGCCTTGATTGATGAAGGTGTATTGCAGTTTGATAGAACAGCAACTGATGAGCCGGCAGGGGCAGTAATGGATAATCAGAGTGATGTTGCCACAGTGACAATTCCTAGGAAGACGATCACCATTTCAGCACCAGTTCAACGACCACCGATTACTATAACTAAAGCCGGGCCAATCCCGTATGAGAATACGAAAGCAGTCCCATGGTCATATGGGCTAGAGGTGTATTGTGACGGGATTAAAATCGATGTTAACAAGCAGTCAGCGGAGATTGTGGATAATGTTGCGGGCTCAGGAGGCATGACGAGGAGCGGCAGGATCTTTATATCTCCTGAAGTGGAAGCCGAAAGGCTAGCGAAAGGAAAGGGGAAAGCGGTGGAAAATGTTCCGGTTCAAGCAAATGAAAAAGAAGCAGCATCTAAGGATGTCGAAGAATTCATGCGCTTAATTCGGAAAAGCGACTATAAAATCGTGGAGCATCTGCAGCAAACGCCATCCAAAATATCTATATTGTCATTGCTTTTGTGTTCGGAAGCTCACAGGAACGCTTTGCTGAAAGTCCTGGACACTTCTTTTGTACCACAGGATGTCTCCGTAAACCAGCTAGAAGGAGTATTGGCACATGTAAATGCGGGCCACAGTCTGGGCTTTACTGATTTCGACTTGACTCCGAAAGGAAGGGATCATAATATGGCATTACATGTATCTGTTGAGTGCAGAGGGTCGACAATGTCGCACGTATTGGTTGACACCGGGTCGTCTTTGAATGTGCTGCCTAAGAAGGCTATGATGAAGCTGGATGTTCGAGGGATTTTGTGTACACCAAGTGATTTGGTGGTCAGAGCGTTTGACGGCACGCGGAGAACAGTCTTCGGATCAATCACCTTGCCTCTGCAAGTGGGGCCGGAAGTGTTTGCAACCGAGTTTTATATCATGGATATACAGCCCGCGTACAACTGCTTGCTGGGAAGACCTTGGATTCACGGTGCAGGGGCAGTCACGTCTACCCTGCATCAGAAGTTAAAGTATATGGTCGGAGACAGTGTAGTCACCGTGTGCGGAGAAGAAGACATCCTGGTCAGCCATCTTTCTTCATTTAAATATGTGGAAGTCGACGGGGAGATCCATGAGACGCCATGCCAGGCATTCGAAGGTTTGCGCATAAAGGACAAGAGTCCCGGGCCAAGCAAAGTGCCAGAGATAGCTGTTTCTTCGTATAAAGAGGCTCAAGCGCTAGTGAAGGCAGGAGAAGCCACGGGCTGGGGCAAAGTATTGGACATTCCGGTGAAGATGGACCGGTTCGGACTGGGGTACCGACCGTCGTCATCAACTCCTTCCGTGGGGGCCCCTCATTTCAGAAAGTCAATCACCATCTCTGCCAGTGGAGTATGCCATGAATCTGTCAATGCTGCTTCAGAATCCGATGAAGGGGACAGCGACTGTGATATGGATGCCTGGATTCAGCCAAGCACGCCAGGACAAGGACTGTGCAACTGGTCTATTCAGGAGCTTGTTCCTGTGACTTTTAAACAGTAATGCTTTGCTTTATTAATTGTTGAATAATCTGATGTCTTGCCCGGGGCATCAGGATTTGCTTAGGGCTGTGTTGTTATAAACATTGCTTCGTTAATCCTTAAATAAATGGCGTTTTTTTCATGTGTAAATACTGTAATCCCTGTCTTTCTTGTTTTGTATTTTTCAATAAAAATGGCAACGTGATTATCCGCTTTATACGCATTTTGAAGCACTTAACCCTTTCTTTTGCAGGATAACATTTTCAGATGACATCCTTGAACCACCTATGACTCGTCCCGACTTCGAGCACCCGGTATTCCAGACCGAAGAAGAGGTTGTCGAAGATAGCGACGTTCCGGAAGAACTGTCTTGGTTGGTGAAGCAAGAGGAAAGAGCCATTCTGCCTCACGACGAGGTTATCGAGATTATCAATTTGGGGTCGGAAGGGGTTGAGAAGAATATTCGTATCGGAGCTGCACTGCAGAGTGATATCAAGCGAAAACTGGTTGAAATGCTCCGAGAGTATAATGATGTATTCGCTTGGTCGTATCAAGATATGCCAGGGCTCGATACAGATATGGTTGTGCATCGTCTGCCACTGAAAGAAGACTGCCCGCCTGTCAAACAAAAACTTCGCAGAACTCGACCAGATATGGCAATGAAGATCAAAGAGGAGGTTCAGAAACAGTGGGACGCTGGGTTCCTGGCTGTGACGAAGTATCCTTCGTGGGTTGCCAACATCGTACCAGTGCCAAAGAAAGATGGCAAGGTTCGAATGTGCGTGGACTATAGAGATTTGAATAAAGCAAGCCCAAAAGACGATTTTCCACTTCCTCACATTGACGTGTTAGTGGATAATACCGCTCAATACTCTGTATTCTCCTTCATGGATGGCTTTTCAGGCTATAATCAGATTAAAATGGCGCCAGAGGATATGGAGAAGACTACTTTCATAACGCCTTGGGGAACATTTTGCTATAAAGTGATGCCCTTTGGTTTGAAAAATGCTGGGGCAACGTATCAGCGTGCGATGACAACTCTCTTTCATGACATGATGCATAAAGAGATTGAAGTTTATGTTGACGATATGATTGCCAAATCCCAGACAGAGGAAGAGCATCTGGTGAATCTGTTGAAGTTGTTTAAAAGGCTTAGGAAGTTCAGGCTGAGGCTGAACCCTAACAAATGCACCTTCGGGGTGAGATCGGGTAAGCTCCTGGGGTTCATAGTAAGCGAAAGAGGAATAGAGGTCGATCCTGCTAAAATAAAAGCGATTCAAGAAATGCCGACGCCTAAAACAGAAAAAGAGGTGCGCGGGTTTTTAGGGAGATTGAACTACATTGCTCGGTTCATATCTCATTTAACGGCCACGTGTGAACCATTATTCAAGCTGTTAAAGAAAGATCAAGCTGTAACATGGAACGATAATTGTCAAAAGGCGTTCGACAAAATAAAGAAGTATCTGCAGGAGCCTCCTATTTTGATACCCCCGGTGGCAGGAAGACCCTTGATAATGTATTTGACGGTTCTTGAGGGAAGTATGGGTTGCGTTCTCGGTCAACACGACGAGACGGGGAGAAAAGAGCATGCAATCTATTATCTGAGTAAGAAATTTACAGACTGTGAATCTCGATACTCAATGCTGGAGAAAACTTGTTGCGCGCTAGCCTGGGCCGCCAAGCGTTTGAGGCAGTACATGCTGAATCATACAACCATGCTCATCTCGAAGATGGATCCAATCAAATATATATTTGAAAAGCAGGCGTTGTCAGGTAGAATTGCCAGGTGGCAGATGATCTTGACTGAATACGATATTCAATACGTCTCGCAAAAAGCGATAAAGGGGAGTGTGTTGTCTGAGTATCTGGCGGAGCAGCCTATTGAAGAGTATCAATCGATGAGATTTGACTTTCCTGACGAGGATATCATGTATCTCAAGATGAAGGATTGCGAAGAGCCGTTACCAGACGAAGGACCAGAGCCGGGGTCCAAATGGCAGATGATATTTGACGGAGCTGTGAATGCTTACGGTAGCGGAATAGGGGCAATTATCACTACGCCGCACGGGTCGCACATCCCGTTTACTGCCCGATTGACCTTTGCCGTTACCAACAATGAGGCCGAATACGAAGCTTGTATAATGGGGCTTGAAGAAGCCATTGATTTGCGAATCAAACATTTAGACGTATACGGAGACTCAGCTCTGGTAGTGAATCAGATCAAAGGGGAATGGGAGACACGTCAGCCCAATCTAGTACATTACATGAATTATGCAAGGAGATTGTTGCCTTTCTTCGACAAAGTTGAGTTGCATCACGTGCCACGGGCAGAAAATCAAATGGCTGACGCCCTTGCCACCTTGTCTTCCATGTACAAGGTCAATTTCTGGAACGAAGCTCCCCAAATCACTATCTCTCGGTTGGACAGGCCAGCTTATGTATTTGCTATTGATGAAACGTCTGATGGCAAACCGTGGTATTTTGATATCCTTAATTTCCTGAAGAATAAAGAGTATCCGGCTGGGGCATCCAGTCAAGATCGGAAGACTCTCAGGAGATTAGCGGGTAATTTCTATTTGAACCCGGATGGCGTCTTATACAGAAGAAACCACGACCTGGTGTTGTTGCGTTGTGTAGACGAGAAAGAGGCAAAGCTTCTCATGGAGGAAATTCACGAAGGTACCTTTGGTACGCATGCTGGTGGGCATGCTATGACGAGAAAACTGCTGAGGGCAGGTTACTTTTGGCTGACGATGGAAACTGATTGTTTCAAGTTCGCGAGGAAGTGCCACAAGTGCCAAATATATGCTGACAAAATACATGTGCCTCCGAGTCCTCTAAATGTGATGGCATCTCCATGGCCATTCTCAATGTGGGGAATCGATATGATTGGAAAGATCGAGCCGACAGCTTCTAACGGGCATCGGTTCATCCTCGTAGCAATCGATTATTTCACCAAGTGGGTGGAAGCGGCGTCTTACGCAAATGTAACGAAGCAAGTGGTGGCTAGATTCATCAAGAAAGATATCATTTGCCGATATGGGATTCCCGAGCGGATAATCACGGATAATGGTTCTAATCTGAACAACAAAATGATGAAGGAGCTCTGTCAGAATTTCAAGATCGAGCATCACAACTCCTCCCCTTACCGACCCAAGATGAATGGCGCTGTCGAAGCGGCCAATAAGAATATCAAGAAGATTGTCCAGAAAATGGTGGTGACGTATAAAGATTGGCATGAAATGCTACCTTTCGCTTTGCACGGTTATCGTACGACGGTACGCACATCAACCGGGGCAACTCCGTTCTCGTTGGTATACGGAATGGAAGCGGTATTACCATTGGAGGTTGAGATCCCTTCTCTGAGGGTATTGCGAGACGTTCAGCTGGACGAGGCAGAATGGGTAACGAACAGATTGAACCAACTGAGTTTGATGGATGAGAAGAGGCTAGCTTCTCTGGCATACGGTCGTTTATACCAAAGACGAATGAAGAAAGCGTACGACAAGAAAATACTTCCGCGAAGCTTTCAGACGGGCGACCTTGTGCTGAAAAGGATTCTCCCGCCGCAAGCAGATCACAGGGGCAAGTGGACCCCCAACTACGAAGGGCCATACGTTGTCAGTAAGGTCTTTTCAGGAGGAGCTTTATTGTTGTCCACCATGGACGGGGAAGACTTTGCATCACCTGTGAATTCGGACGCGGTTAAAAAATACTTTGCTTAAAATAGACCCGCTGGACAGAAAAAAGAGAGTCCAGGCAAAAATGGGGCATCCTGGCGAACCAAAAACAGAATGAAAGGTTCGGGCAAAAGTTAGGGATAAAATTGAAAAAATGTACACCCGCGAAGTTGAAAACCTACACTGGGCGGCTTCGGCAAAAAGGGGTATCCCGGTGAACTGAAAACCCGTAAAGGGCGGTTCACGCAAAAGTTAGGGATTTGAAAAGCAAATGACTGCGGTCCGAATTCGAATTCAATGAGCATCTATGCGGGAGAATATATTTGAGGAATTAGTTATCGGATACAACCTCTTCAGAAGTCGGATACCGGGAAAGCATTAGAGTCGGACGAGTCATGGGAGGATCAGTTCGTGATGTTCATCTGCATCCAGTTGCCAACATGTGTACAAAATTTAATTTGTCAATATTTACGCTTCTTGTGAATACTTGCATACTTGTATATTTGCTTTGTGTAGCTTCCTCTTTTCAGGAGTTACATCCCGTGTACAAAAAAAAACTCCGCCCATTCAGGGGCCCAATCAATGAAAATGTGTTATTCAGTACTTGATGCCTGTTCTTTACTGTTTTGCGC
Source organism: Lathyrus sativus (assembly GCA_963859935.3). Taxonomy (NCBI): domain Eukaryota; kingdom Viridiplantae; phylum Streptophyta; class Magnoliopsida; order Fabales; family Fabaceae; genus Lathyrus; species Lathyrus sativus. Next base: position 18,386,433 of record OZ012738.1, on the reverse strand, counting down.
ATGATAAAACGCCTAAAGTTTATTGAAGCTAGCATGAGTATAACATTACTGGACCTTGCCAACAATTGTTAAAGCTTTGAATTAACTGAGTGTAACGTCACTAACCTGAATCGATTTGGATTGCATAGGCTTGCCGTGTCTTGTTTGTGTTGTTGCAGGTTTCATAACTATACGAGGAAAATGATCAAAAGATTGCGATAATGAAAGGCTTGATCCCCACGCAGGTCATGCATGTTCTTCCTGAAGAAGGATAGAATTCCCCAGCTAGCCGTAGCTTATCCAAAGGACGTGCTCCAGAGAAGTTACTCGTCCTCAGCAGAGTTTGGTGACTCTGAGATCGTAAGGCTGTATCCAGACAGGTTCATCTCCCCCTGTAGGGTCAGGCACTCTTCCCCAGTGGAGTCAGTTAATTTTCCCCAAGAGAATCCAGCCATCCCCAGCGGAGTTCTCTTTTCAGTAAATGTTCTTTCCTTCCAGTGGAATTCGAAGGTCAAGACTCTCCAAAGCAGAGTTGATGGCGGTTCCTGTCATTTCTTTTATCAGAGATACCTGTGTGATATCAGTTCACTCTCCAGCAGGAAGTCCAATCATACTACGCACATCTGCTATTCCCCAGCAGAGTTATATTCCCCAGCAGGGGGTTACCTCCGCAAGGTATTTGGTTTGAGTTATATTCCCCAGCAGAGGGTTACTTCAACAAGACGTGTGGTTTGAGTTCCCAACTTCCCAGCAGGGTCGACTTCACTCTTCCGGCATTTATTTTGCCGGAATAATTTTGTAGCATCAGGCTATTCCCGGCGAGTCGGCGTTATCCTTCCAGCATTTATTTTGCTGAAGCAGTTTCTGTACTCTAGTAGTTCAGGTGGAGAGAGCTCTTGCTCAAATAAATTACCAAACAATCAAGATCTCGGCAGGAGATATTCAATGACAATGTCAGTTTCGGCGGTATTCCCCCACAGAGTTATCATGATAACACTCTCTTTGCCTCTAGCAGAGTCATTTATGCAAATGTATCTTATTTTCCCCAGCCAGAGTTACCAGGATAAGTATCTCCTTGTCCCCAAGCAGAGTTTGTTTGTCATCAACGAGTCGTATGAATCAGAATTTCGAAGCAGGTGTCCGATAGTTGGTTTCCAGATATCCCCAGTAGAGTCCGCCTCAAAGTCGCTGTCACGTCAGTGCTAAGAAGTTTGTGGGTGAGGATCATTGAAGAATTAAGTCCTGACGTGGACCATTTACTCCTATAATGATGGGATTTCTTCAGAAGTGGGCGTCCTAACGTGGACAGGTTTGTTTTACTGGATTGGTAAGGCGTGTTAATCCTGACGTGGATAGATTCGGTCTCTCGAAATTTGGAGAAAAGGAGGTCATGACGTTGAAAAAAAAAGATTGGTTATTCTTCGTGTTGGTGTCCTGACGTGGATTATTTGTTTTCAGCAGATATCTTTGTTCGTAATGGTGAAACGTGCGTCCTGACGTGGGCAAGTTTGTAGTTCTTTGTGATAACAAGATACAAGAATCCTGACGTGGACAAATTTATCCTTCTTCGTGTTGTTGGCAAAGGGTAAGTCCTGACGCGGATATTTCCCCAGCAAGTCGAAGACGTGTGAGTCCTTACGTGGACAAGTTATTTCCTCAGCGAGGCGAAGATGCCTGAGTCCTAACGTGGACGAATCAAGACGAGATCAGTGTCCTAACGCGGACAGATCAAAGAGATTGTTATTCCTAACGTGGAAAGATGTAGTCCTCACGCGGACATATCAACAGAGGTGATTCCTAACGTGGAAAGACGGAGATTCATAACGCGGAAAAGATGTAGTCCTTACGCGGACGTATCAAAAGAAGTGATTCCTAACATGGAAATGACAGTATTCCTTACGTGGAAAAATGAGTCCTGACGCAGACAAATCAGAAAGAAGTTGGTATTCCTTACGTGGAAAGATCAGAGTCCTTACGTGGACATATCAAGAGCATTCCTTATGTGGAAGAAAAATGGTTTCCTTACGTGGAAAGACGAGTTTGTTCCTTACATGGAGAGTTTAGTCCTGACGCGGACAGACTGAAGAAGATATTCCTAACGTGGAAGAAGAAAATTAGTCCTTACGTGGACAGGTGCAAGAAAAGTTGAGTCCTGACGTGGACAGATTCAGAAATAGTTGTATTCCTTACGTGGAAAGATCGGAGTCCTGACGCGGACATACCAAGTGATATTGGAGTCCTTACGTGGACAGATTGATATAGTTCTTCTTACGCGGAAAGAAGATTGCTTCCTAACGTGGAAAGATAAAAGCGTTACTCCTAACGTGGACGATGTGATTCCTATCGTGGACAGGTGTTACTCCTAACGTGGAAGAGTGTTATTCCTAACGTGGACAATTCAGTTTACGGAAATGCAGATGAATTATCCCCAGCGGAGTTGCCGAGATTTTCCTGGGTTGACAGTAAGTGGAGTCCTAACGTGGACAGGTTCTAGTTGAGAGTTCTTCGTATTGATGACAGACAGAGTCCTAGCATGGACAAGCAAGCAGTCTGGTATGGCAAAATCCTCTTCAGGACAATGAAGACAATCCCCAGCACGGTCGTGCGAGATCAGTGGGTTATTGTAACAGTCAGATTCAGCTGACGAATGTCATTCCTCAAGCAGGAGCGCAGTTTATTTCTGCGGTTGGCAAATTTCTGGTTTCACTAGTATTCAACCGTCTCGTACCGCGAATGTCTGAAGGCTCCGGGCTCTTCATCCAATCGGGTCCAAGTCGCTTGAATAGGGGCAGCTGTTGCACCCTAAAATTTGCTCAACCTTATTCCTGGGATTTATGTTTCATTATCATTAGCACTTGCATGTAGAGTCATGTACATAGACTAACCATCTGCATAGCATAAGCATAGCAAGTCATTCAACAGGGGACCAATTATTATTTTCATCTCTAGAGGCCTATCAAGAGGTTATTATCCCAATTCAATCTCATTCAAGTCATCAGGAAAGAATTTGAAAGCAAAGAGTTCAGCAGATCAAGTCTTGAGTCCATCTCCTAGCTGAGGGTATCTGAGGATCAACAAGAGGGTTGTGTGCTGTGAAATGAAGACATGGAGAGCATCTAGACATCTTGAGAGACTTATAAAGTCATTTGGAGAAGAAAACAAGTCATTGATGAAGGCACAAGAGCTATAGTTGAAGACGGTCAACTAGGGTTTCATCTGGGTCAACCCTAGGTCAACCCTAGGTCAATTGACTGACTTAAGAGGGCATTCAAGTCTATTGGAGAGATGTGGGGATCATCATTGAACATATGAAGAAGGATATGGAGATATGACAAGGAGAATTCAAGAGAAATCAAGGAGAAGAGGAGTTACTAAATTAGGGTTTCTCTGTAAAATCCCCTAGTTTAGGTCAAATTTCCAAGCAAGATAAGTCAAAATGCTAGCTTCAAATGGCTTCTTGGCCCACATGAAACTTGTAGAGGATCTCAAGACCTTTAATTTGAGTGGTGGAAGACCTCAAGGAGATTTATAGAACTCAAGTTATGGTCCTTGCAAGTTACAGGTCATCTGGGGTGTCTGAATTTTTGTCTGTGAAAGTGACTTGACTTCCAAGCAATTTTTGCCCCTCAAGGAGATTTCAAATGAATTCTTGGTCAACATAAGAGTTGTTCCTCATTGTCTTAGCTTTCTAGAATGGTATGGCATGCCTTCATATGATGTGTAGAACTCAACTTATGGTCTTGACAAGCAAAGGGTATTTTGGGCATTTGTGAATTACAGGTCATTTTAACCTATACCCAAAACTCATACAAGGAGGCCTCAAATGGAAAAACTTACAACATCAAACTTGCTCCAAATGGGATTTTAAGTCTAGAAAGAAGGTCACAAGTTATTGGAGAAGCTCATAGCATGGAGTTGCATGATAGGTCAAAATATGAACTAAAAAGGCTTATAAAGTGAATAATTTCAAGTTGGAAAATGGTTTGGGAGATTTACAAGTACAAATGGAGACTTCCAATATATGATTTTGAATGGAAAAACAATTCTAAGAACAATGGTTCACACACTTTTTTGAGTTTAGAAGAAAAAAATGAAGTTATCCATGGTTGCTTACCTTTTAAGAAACATAATCAAAAATGAGCCAAAGTTTGAAAACAAGGGAATGTGCAAGATGGATCTAGAATGTTCATTTGGGGTCTATATATTCATGAAATGTGCATTGATCAAGGGTTGGCCTCATTTGCACCAAGGATTCCACAAATTTTTCTCATGCTTTCTCATTAAGTTTTCATTCCAATTCTCCAAATTCTTCACCAAATCTTCATCATAATCAACCTTCTCATACTGATTCATCATCATATAGTATAATTCAATCAAGAACAAGGTGGTTATCATCCATTTTCGAGCACTTTTTTCAAGAGCATCAAGATTGAAGTTGCAAGTGGATAGCATAATTCTGGCCAAATCTCATCCAAAGCTTGCATACAGAATCAAGTTCATCAAGGATTGATCAAGATCCAAGTCTCAAAAGCCTCAAATCATCAATCTCCATAGCTGTTTGCAAGATTTTGCACAAGGTAAGTTTTCATCCAAACTGCTTGATCCAGTTAGTTAGGCATGATTTTGTTAGTGTAGAATTGATCTAGGTGGTTAGGAGATTAAGTTAGATGAATTTGGAGAGATTTGGTGATGGTTAGTGACAGGTGTAACAAACTGTTAAGATCAATATCTCTTAGATTAGTGCATTATAATTGTAGCGTGATTGATCAAATTACTCTCCATTAGTTGTAGTTCAGTTTAGGTTAAGTTTGATTGAGAATGGTGATGTTGCATATCAGTGTCCTTCCATGGTAATCAGAGATTGATGCTATCGGATTGAGAGATTTATTGAGTTTCAGATTGAATTGAGATCATAGGATTGTAGAGTGAAAGATTCTGAGCAAGTTTCGTGTTCATGGCGTGGCATTTCATCGCGTGTAGAAGGAGAACGGTTTGGTGTAAACCTGCTCGTGCATGAGCTCTCATGGTGTTGGAAACCCTAGCTTGCAGAACCAAGGAGGAAGACGAAATCTGAGCCCTTCGTTTGGAGTTAGACCCTTGACTGTGGGAGCGATCCAATGGCTGGTATTTGATCTGAATTTGGAGGGAGAAGCGCTGGCCAAAACGCACCGTTTCATTAATTGAAACGGGCGGGCCTCAGACTCTTGTGCTATCCCCACCCCCCAATGTGTTAGGCCCAAACCATTTCAATGTGATTTCTCTGCTTCTCTCACCCCCCCAGCGCCTTTCTACTGTTTTTTAATTCAGTGTGGTATTGGGCTTAAGCCAGAAGCGCTACTCGCACCCCCTATATGTGGCCCATTCTGGATTTATAACTGGGCGTATCTGCTATTCTAACCCCCTCCCTCATTTCATTCATTTTAATTTTCTTATTTCATTTTAATATTTTACCAATTTTCATAAAATCATAAATAATTCATAAAAAATGCTTTTTAATCCATTCTTTTTACCATATTTCCATTAAAATGTCTAGAATATTATAGGAGAATAAATTTTCATTTTTAGTTTTATTTCATATTTTTTTTCATATTTTCTAAATAAATGTCATATTAAATAGATTCATTTCATGCATTATTTTTATGATTTTTGTTCTCCCACATGCTTTGATATTTTTGATCATTCTTTTCATATTGTTTAGATGAGATGTTAAGCTTGTAGAAATATTTTAGTTCCCATTTTTAGAGGTTAATTTTAGATGATTAATAAATGCTTGAATATCATGAACAAAACTAGGGTTTTAGGTGACAACTTAGGAGTTTGATTTCATTTCCCTTAGGATTTAGGGTTTGAATAGATTAGTTATGGGACTATAGGGGCTATGGGTAGTTATTAGATCCCTTAGAGAACAATTAGGATTCCCCTACTGCTATTATTACTGTCTGTATATCTGTTGTCTGGTGTGGTGTGCCCTCTGGGGTTTATTGATTGTTTGTATGGGTATTGGGTTTGTCTGGGGCCCTGGGGAAGCTGAAGATTTGTGGAGATGAAGCCATTGAAGATTCAAATGCTGAAGATCAACTGTCAGAGTTGAGGAGGAGTTTCTTGCTGGCAGATGCTGAGGAGACTAGGGTTTAGGAGCTAGGCAGAGCTCTAGATTAGAAATTTTGTTTCTCAAACATGGATTGCCTTGTCTGCATCCATTCTTCTCTGTGATTCAGAGTCTCTCTAAGACACTCACCCCCTTCCTTTGGAAGGCTTGGTGACAGTGTCTATGAGATAGAACTCTTGAGAGAAAATGTCTCTTTGTGTTAGAAGCAGTCTGTTCACCACCTTTGGTAGTCAGCTGATTGCTTAACACTCAATTCACTCTTGTGACTGATCCCTCATCCTGGAGGTTTGAGCTTGAAGAAAAGCCATTGCAGATGGAAGACTGATGATCGAAGCCCTTGTCTGAAGGCCATGAAGATGGAGATTGATGCTTGTTGAAGCCTGTAGCTGGTTGGAGGTTGCTTGAAGCCAGTTGTGGATTTAGAGCTGCTGATGGTGTTTCTTTTGCTGTATTTCATTTGTTGATGTATTGATTGGTTTTCTGAACTGTATTGTTTGCTGTCTACCCTGTTGGGTTGAAAGTGAAGCCTGTTCACTTTCGCCTATTGTTTTCTAGGTTCGAGGTTGAGTGGGACTCCCTTGCCTCGCTTGTGCTGTTGCATCCATGCATTTTACTGTTTTACTGTATATATCTGATATTGTTTATGTTTCTGCCTATCCCGTAGGATCTCTGTTTCTCTCTGTGCAAGAGAGGAGCATGATAGACACTAGGTCTTAACCCATGCATGATAACATTAGGTTAGTTTGTTTCCCTTCGCAACCGTAGGTTAGAGTTCTGTCTCTTTCTTTCTCAAAACAAACAGAAAAACACATAAAGATTTCAAACACAATAAAAGACACTTCTTCCGTAAAAGAATGTGAACTCATCAAAACGTCATTTTTTGTCCTCTTGGACTGTTAATCAGAAAAAACCCTTTTTCAGAAGGAATAAAATCAACCAGGACAGACCTGTGTCGTACGTGGCCCGAACTACGTTTGCTCTGATCTTTCATGCTGTATGAAAGTACGTAGGCATAGGATGCGATATCCTAGCGAGCAACCTTCCCCTCCTTTCCCGTAGGTAGGCGAACTACGTTGACTCTGATTTCTCGTTCCAGACGAGAATACGTAGGCATAAAGTGCGATACTTTGCCGAGTCATTTTTATTTTCATTTTATTTTCTTTTTCACCCTTGACCTATAGTTTAGATAGAATAACAATCCATACCCGAAAACAAGCGTGGATCCCGTCGAGTACGACGGACGTGAGGGGTGCTAATACCTTCCCCTTGCGTAACCGACTCCCGAATCCAGGTTTTGGTTGCGACGACCATGCCTTTCCCGTGTTGTGCGAGGTTTACTCTGAGCGTTTCCTTTCCCTCCCGTGGGATAAATAACGCACGGTGGCGACTCTTCTGTTCAGCCGGCGCCGATTTTCGCAGTAGCGACAGTAGGGACATTCTCAGGAATGTACTATGACCGGCTGCTCAACTTCTCAATGAGTACCTTCTCCGAGTTGATCCTGATGGGGGAGCGTATAGAAAACGGGATAAAAATCGGTAAGATTCAGACGGGAGAGTCTGCTTCAGCTGGAAGCAATAAGAAAGCTTTCGGGGGTAGAAAACAGGAAGATGCCAATTCGGTATGTAGCTCTCGGGGAAGAAATAGGGGATGGAGGCAATACCAACCGCAACAAGTTGCAAGTGTGACAATCCCCGCGCAACATCAACAACAGCCGCAGCGGCAGGGGCAACAACATCCGGCTCAGCGAAGAATTCAGAACGGGAAGCCGAAAAGGGTATTTGATCCGCCGCCAGTATCGTACGCTGAGCTTCTTCAGAATTTGTTACGGTTACAGTTGGTCGAGAAAAGAACGATGGCTCCTCCGACGGGGATACCCCCACCCAGTCATAACGCTAACGAGCATTGTGAATTCCACTCTGGGGCACCCGGCCATAATATCGAAAACTGCCACGCTTTCAAGCATAAAGTGCAAGATTTGCTTGATAGCACTGCTATTAATTTTGGTACGGAAGGGCCCAATATTACACAACAACCAATGCCAAACCATGAATAGACTGGAGTATGGTGGACAAAGAGGAGTTCTATAGTTCGGGTGGGCCGTTAAAAGTAGATCAGAATAGTGGCAGGCTGCCTCTAATAACTGATTATGAAGATAGCTGGTTCAGCAGCAGGACAGATGTGAAAGCCCGGTTCTCGGAAGCTGGAATTTTTCTTTGTTTTATCTTGTCATTTCTTTACGTTTGTAGTTTCTTTCATGTTTAAATTGCAATCTTGTTCGTAAAACTTGTTGTTTTCATTTCAATTGATGATAATGAAATAAATATGCATGTTTTGATTAAATCCAGTCGTGTTCACCAATCGTTTTTGCAAATGTCCAATGCTTGGTTAAGAAGGATCTGCGGAGGATGACGAAAATGAACGACATGCAAGCTTCTGATTGTATGCTTTTGAAATAAAACCTGTTGATGATATACAGGCATTGTTTCAAATCCCTAAACACCGGAGTTATAAGGAAGATAATCCCTTGTCAACCCCTTTGAGCCTAGTAGTAGGAGTTCTTTCTGAACACGAAAAACCCTCAATCTTAACCTGGGGCAGGGTAGGTGTTAGCTAATTTGACCGAACGCCCAAATTACAAAAAGGAGTGCCCGTTCGAGGATCAATCACACCTCTAGAGGTCGTGCCTAAAAAACCACAATGGTCAAATCAAGAGTGAGACAGTCACATCATTCTCCAATGAGTCAGACAACCAGTGTCACACGACTTGTTCGGAAAAAAAAAGAAAGCAAAGAGAATCAAAAGCCCGCTAAGTCAAAACTTCAAGACAAATGACTTAGGCAAAAACGAGGGCATCCCGCCGGACTTAAAAAATCAAAAGAAACTCAAAAGGAGTCAGTCCAAGCAAAAGTTAGGGATAAGAAAAAAAAGATGAAAGGAGGACAAAAAGAAAAATCCTCAAATGAAATACGAGTCGTGTGACCCTAAGTGTCAAAGACGAAAAGTGAGTGGCTGTCACTCCAAAAACTCATGGGTTCTCGAACTATCACTCCTATCTTTCAGCCTCTGAGAGGTGAGCGCTAAGGTCGAATTAGCTGAACGTAGGATGGGAGAACATCAAGGAGAGTGGGTGGGTTAAAATAAACTTTGAGCCTTTATCCTTTCCTTCAAAACCGTGAACCTGACCACGTTATAACCTTCAAAAGTCCTAATTGAAGCAGGTTGTTTCGAAAGCATACTTCGGTAAAGGTCGCGTCGATTCTGACTCCTGAAAGGGTTCCTCTTACCATGTTGGTACTGATGTTGATAAATGTTTTGTGCATTATATGCTATAAACTGTTTTTCCCTTTTCCCAGTGAACAGATTGGATGTCAAAACTATCATATGTGTTGCATTAATACGTCTTTTATGCAGAACAACTTGTTTTACTTGCGAGTAAGCGCTTGACAGCAGAAGAGTTTCCTACAACGGAAAGTATGGTCAGGATAGAATACAGAACGCCCGAATGTTCCGAGAGCAGGGGCAAGCTATTATCGTGATCCCCAGTCAGGTCAGCCTTTTGAAGTCAGTTATCCTGGGGCAATCAGGTTGAGATTCGGTAAATATGTCATAGTCAGGGGGACTACTCTGAATCGGATAATCAGGGGTGAAGTCATTGCCGTCAGGGGCAGGCCATCGTAAGAGCGCAGAAGTTATTCTTTATTTGAGAAGCATTTGGTGTGAAGTATTTCTCCGAAGTTCAGAATGCTGGGGCAGTTCATATCAGACCAACGGGGTACAAATGTTCAGATTCCCTTTTGAGGACTACCCCCACAGAGGTCCCACAGGCCGGGGCATATCAGAAGCGAAGGAATTGTTCTTCTCCGTATCATCAGAGCTACTCAGAGCTATTCGAGCAGATTCAGTCAATCTTAAGGTGTGAGACGAATGTCGAGAAGTCATGTTACTGTCTTCCGATTCTTCAACCAGAAAAATGTATTGGCAATCATTGTAAGGCCCCGTCCGTGTTGGCGCGTCAGTTTCAAATCCAATCTTCATTAGTACGCAGGAAGACTCCGTCTGTTTTCCCCAGAGGAGTCCAATCATACTTGGCACATATGTTATTCCCCAGCGGAGTTGGTTTCACTTTTCCAGCATTTATTTTGACTGGAATAATTCTGTGATATCCGGTTATCCTCGGCGGAGTTAGCTTTGTCTTCAGCATTTATTTTGCTGGAGCGCCTCATTGCATTTGCATGTATCATCATACTTGCATCTAACCCAAATACGTAGCATTTCCATGCTATATGGAAACATTATGTCATTATCAAACATAGGTATTCAGAAACATAAACCAGGTTGGTTACCTCGTTGGTTTCAGATGTTTGTTTTCCCCTGCAGATGATTGAGATTATGATTCAGGAAGATGTTCGGATAGTCGGATTTGTGGCGCAAGGCGAGCAGTGATCGTGTTCGTCCTATCATGTGGACCCCTAGCAGATTTGCTTGGTTGAGTTTCTCTTTTCCCCAGCTGAGTCCTTCTCAGGTCGCTGTTATGTCGGCATTACAAGATTTCATAGTTCAGATTTTTTGGAGTTATCGCCGTGATTTCCCCAGTAGAGTTTTCTTCCCCATCAGAGTTGCTTGGTTAAGCTTCTCTTCTTCCCCAGCGAAGTTTTCTTCAGACTGTTGTCACATCAGTATTGAAAATCTTGAAATTACTACCTGCCGTCGAAGTAGGTGTTTGATGGCTGTCGTCAGAATTACCCCAGTAGAGTTTTCTTCGGATTGTTGTTACATGAATCTTGTGGATTAAACCTTCGGAGTTATTACCCTGGTTGAAGGAGTTATTACCCTGGTTGAAGGAGTTATACCCTGGTTGAAGGAGTTATACCATAGTTGAAGGAGTTATACCCTGGTTGAAGGAGTTATTGCCCTGGTTGAAGGAGTTATACCCTGGTTGAAGGAGTTATTACCCTGGTTGAGGGAGTTGTCACCCCGGTTGAAGGAGTTATACCCTGGTTGAAGGAGTTATACCTCGGTTGAGGGAGTTGTTGCCCTGGTCAATGGAGTTATACCCTGGTTGAAGGAGTTATACCCTAGTTGAGGGAGTTATTACCCTGGTTGAAGGAGTTATTACCCTAGTTGAAGGAGTTATTACCCTAGTTGAAGGAGTTATTACCCTAGTTGAAGGAGTTATACCCTGGTTGAAGGAGTTATACCCTGATTGAAGGAGTTATACCCTGGTTGAGGGAGTTGTTGCCCTGGTTGAAGGAGTTATGCCCTGGTTGAAGGAGTTATTACCCTGGTTGAAGGAGTTATATCCTGGTTGAGGGAGTTGTTGCCCTGGTTGAAGGAGTTATGCCCTGGTTGAAGGCGTTATACCCTGGTTGAAGGAGTTATTACCCTGGTTGAGGGAGTTGTCACCCCGGTTGAAGGAGTTATACCCTGGTTGAAGGAGTTATACCCTGGTTGAAGGAGTTATACCCTGGTTGAAGGAGTTATACCCTGGTTGATGGAGTTATACCCTGGTTGAAGGAGTTATACCCTGGTTGAAGGAGTTATTACCCTGGTTGAAGGAGTTATTACCCTGGTTGAAGGAGTTATACCCTGGTTGAAGGAGTTATACCCTGGTTGAAGGAGTTATACCCTGGTTGAAGGAGTTATTACCCTGCTTGAGGGAGTTGTCACCCCGGTTGAAGGAGTTATACCCTGGTTGAAGGAGTTATACCCCGGTTGAGGGAGTTGTTGCCATGGTCAATGGAGTTATACCCTGGTTGAAGGAGTTATACCCTAGTTGAGGGAGTTATTACCCTGGTTGAAGGAGTTATTACCCTAGTTGAAGGAGTTATTACCCTAGTTGAAGGAGTTATTACCCTAGTTGAAGGAGTTATACCCTGGTTGAAGGAGTTATACCCTGGTTGAAGGAGTTATACCCTGGTTGAGGGAGTTGTTGCCCTGGTTGAAGGAGTTATGCCCTGGTTGAAGGAGTTATTACCCTGGTTGAAGGAGTTATATCCTGGTTGAGGGAGTTGTTGCCCTGGTTGAAGGAGTTATGCCCTGGTTGAAGGAGTTATACCCTGGTTGAAGGAGTTATTACCCTGGTTGAGGGAGTTGTCACCCCGGTTGAAGGAGTTATACCCTGGTTGAAGGAGTTATACCCTGGTTGAGGGAGTTGTTGCCCTGGTTGAAGGAGTTATGCCCTGGTTGAAGGAGTTATTACCCTGGTTGAAGGAGTTATATCCTGGTTGAGGGAGTTGTTGCCCTGGTTGAAGGAGTTATACCCTGGTTGAAGGAGTTATTACCCTGGTTGAAGGAGTTATACCCTGGTTGAAGGAGTTATTACCCTGGTTGAGGGAGTTGTCACCCTGGGTGATGGAGTTACACCCTGGTTTGAGGAGTTATTATGCCTTGTTTGAGGCAGTTTGTTATCCTGGTCGATGGAGTTGTTACCTTTTGTCAAAGGAATTATTATCGGTGTTGGCAGAATCATTACCCGTGATAACGGAGTGGCTCCCTGCGGAATTATTTGTTCAAGTATCTGTGTCGTCGGAGATGTATCCCACAGAGTAACTTGTTCAAGTCACCGGATTCCTGATTCACGCTTTACGTAGCATTCTGTTTGTTTCTCTACAAACGAAGGTCAAGACTTTTGTGTTTTCGACGTGGTCCTTTGGCTCGATGCATGCTTATTGTAGCAAAATTTGGAATTAATTGTGGATTCAAGGCCTGTGGCGTCACGCAGGTGGTTGAGGACGAAATCAAGTTCGTTCTTATAAGATAATTGATCAGTTGTTGTCATGACAACCGGATTCGATTTTCTGAATGATATTTTCCCCAAGCAGTAGTCGTATTAGCAATTTGATTTTGCGGTTGGCAAATTTCCGGGTTCTTTCGTATTCAACCGTCTCGTACCTCGAATGTCTGAAGGCTGCGCGCTCTTCATCCAGTCGGGTCCAAGCCGCTTGAATAGGGGCAGCTGTTGCACCCCAAAATTTGCCCAACCTTTTCTAACCTAGGTTTATGTTTCAATTGCATAGTCATTTGCATTGTCATCATGTACATAGTGTATTCATCTGCATTGCATAGCATAGGCAAGCTATCTTAATCAGGGGATCAAGTGCTATTCTTATCTCAAGAGGCATATTCAAGGGTTTCATTCATATTCAAGACTACTCAGGTCATCATAGAAGAATTTGAACTTTAAAGAGTTGACAGGTTGATCAGTGAGTTCTCTCCTATCTTGAGAATGTTTGGGGGTCATCAGAGGGTGTATGAGCTATGAGACAAGAGCATGAGGTGTGTATGGATGTTATGGAAAGTCTAGATGATCATTTTTGAGGAGTAACCAAGTCATTGGAATGATTGCAAGAGCCTCAGTTGAAGTCAGTCAACTAGGGTTTTATCTAGGTCAATCCTAGGTCAAGGGCTTGATTTGAAAGGCATTAAGGCTCATTTGCAGAATGTGGGATTCATTATTTGCTACATGGATATGGATGTGGTGTTGTGCCAAAGAAAAAAATCAACAGGAGTCAAGGAGAAGAGGAGTTACCAAATTAGGGTTTCAGTGTAAAATCCCCTGATTTAGGTCAAACTTCAAAGCAGTGTAACTCAAAATGCAAGCTTCATATGAATTTCTGGTCCACATGAAACTTGTAGAGTATCTTCATAGATTTAATTTGAGTGGTGGAAGTCATCAAGATGATTTACAGAGCTCAAGTTATGGTCCTTGCAAGTTGCAGGTCATCTGAGGACACTAAAATTTGTCTGTGAAAGTTGTCTGTCATCCAAGCAACTTTTGACCTTCAAGGAGTTTTCAAATGAATTCTTGGCAAACATAAGGGTTGTTATTCATGATCTCCCCTTTCCAAAAAGGTATGGTATGCCTTCATCTGATTTGTGAAGCTCAAGTTATAGTTTGTGCAAGTCAGGGGTATTTTGGGAAAGTGGAATTATATGTCATTCTTAGCGTATGCCTAAAACTCATACAAGGAAGCTTCAAATGAAAAACTTCACAACATCAAAGTTGCTCAAAATTGAATTTTAAGTCTATAAAAGAGGTCATGGCATGTTGGAAAAGCTTGTAGCAAGAATTGACCAAAGTTGGTGAAAATGACTTAAAAAATGGACATAAGTTGAAAAAGTTCAAATTGAAAATTGGTATGGGCAATCTACACATCCAAAATGGGGCATATGATATATCATTTTGAGTCTAAACAACATTTTAAAGACTTTGGTTCAGCCACAATTTTGAGATAGGGCTTTAAAAATGGACTTGCTTTGTAATTCCATTACTTGCATAATAAAGTACATGTGAGAAACTCAACATAAGGCAAAGGAATCCCTTGTTTTTCACTCATATCACTCCAATTTTTCATGAAAAGAGATTTTAAAAAGTGTTTAAGGGGCTGCAAGTTAGATTGAAGTGAGATATCATGAACATCAAAATACCATATCATGAGAAATTCATGAAGTTTCTAGAATCATCCTAGATTGATCTAGAAGACTCTAGATCTTTCCATGCTCTCCTATATATTGGATTGAGATCATTAAGAGAAAGGGTTGGTGATAGTTGATGTTGAATCCATTTTCTCCATTTGCAAATCATATTGAATCTTCATTTTTCTCTTCACCATTTTTCCATTTTCCCCACATTTTTCTACACTTGAAAACTCAAATTTTCAATTCCATTTTTCTCCCACTTTTGGTTCATTCCACCATTGCAAATACATTCCTTATCATTCTTACAATTGATTCAACACTTTTTGGCCATAATTGATGCATGAACCAAGCTACACAACTCCATTAAAGTGAGCTCCAAGTGAAAAATTGATTTTTTGTTTTCCATCAATTCACTCCTTTCTTTCCATCCAAACACCTTCCTCATCAATTATAGGACGTGTCCACATCATTTTCTCAAAGAATTGGTGATCGAGTGAAGCTCCATAAGCCATTTTTCGGAGGTATAAAGAATTCAACATAACTCATGATTTATGAGTCTTTCTTGCATTATTGTTGTTGCATTACATTGCTCTCATCTCCTACATGGATTCTAGTACAAAAAAGATGGGTTTTATGACAATTTTTGGTTCTTGAGTTTTTCTTGAGGTGCCACGTTTTGGGAGTTAGAGAGAGTTTCAAGAAAATCTAAGACCATATTTGGATTCCTTGATTTTTTTCCTTCAAGTTTGACCAAAATTTTGTGCGAAACGGATAATTATTGATGGAGTTATGGTGCTTCAAAGTAGCAAAAAACTCATGTTCATGGGGCTGCGGATTACTATTCACAAAGTTGAAAAATTTGATTTGGAGAAGAAGCGTCGGATGTATTTCCAAGTCAAGGTTTCTTCCATTCATCCAATGCCTCTCACTGCGCCACGTAATCGGCCACATAAGCCTCATGCCACTTTTATTTATTCATGTTATCTTCTTTTATTTTCCTATTGCCATGTTTCTTTTAATTTTTCTGTTTTATATGCTGACTTCAAATAATCATAAAAAATAGGAAAATTAGTCTTTTGGATCCCCATTTTTTTGTGCTGAATATTTAAGATGTCTAGGATTTAATAAAACTGGAATTATAATTTTACCATTTTTTGAAATTTTCTTTGGATTTTTTACATTTGGGTCGTCATAAAAAGGCCAATGCTGGTGTCATCATTTTGTTGAATTTCTTTGACCTATCAAAACACAATTTAAATGTCAATCCTTTTGCAGGGATCTCATACACACGTTGAGGTATTGTGATATATTTTTGTGGGAATTTTATTGTACCATTTTAATTGGTTTTGGATGCTTTCTTTAACATGCTCAACTTTAATCTTTCCTTTGGTATACATGAGATATCTTGCAATGTTTCCATCTTATTTGACCATTTATCATTGTGGATATTTTTATGGTATCTCTCACCCCTGGTTTGTGGATTGATGTAGGTAATGGGAGATTTTTATTTGATTTTTTAGCACCTTTTGCTATTTTTCTTATGTTTTGTATTCGAACTTGTAATTTGGACTTCCGAACGGACTTTATTTTTGTTAAGGCTCCAACGGCCGATTTGTGTTTGCGTGGTGAACGCCGTGGTTTATATTTCTTATTATAGATAGGTTAGAGGTATTTTAAGACCCCTTAGGTGGCTGTTATTTGTATGTGTAGCTTGCCCGATTATCGACTTGTTTGCATGATAGCACGTTGCGATTCCAAATAGTGGATTACGCGTTTCATTCGGAGTTTTCACTCGATTCTTTGTATATGATCACTTGATATTTTCTTATTCCATCCATGAATGGGCTTGAGGTTGAGATGAACCTTCCTCCCTCCTTTGCATTGCATTTATCATTGCTATATTCATGTTCATTTATATGCGGTTATTACTTGTATTTCCGTTTCTTCCTTTCGTTTTCCTTTCCCGTAGGACTTCCATTCTTCCTTGTTCAAGGGAGGATGTGATAGACATTAGGAGCTAACCCATGTATGATAACATTAGGATAGATTTTACTCCCTTTTTAACCCTAGGATTTTAGAGTGTCATCTTCTCTTTCTTCAAAACAACAGAAAAACATTAATAAAGGTTATAACGACAATCAATTCACTTCTTCCGTCAAAAGATTTGAACAAACACAAACCTTTTTGCAATAAGAAAACCCTTGTGTAAGGTGATATTTTTCATAAAAGACATTTGAACAGCTTGTGTCGTGCGTAGCCCGAACTACGTTTGCTCTGATCTTCCATGCTGTGTGGAAGTACGTAGGCATAGGATGCGATATCCTAGCGAGCAACCTTCCCCACCTTCACCCGTAGTTAGGCGAACTACGTTGACTCTGATTTCTCGTTCCAGACGGGAATACGTAGGTATAAAGTGCGATGCTTTACCGAGTCATGTTTTCTTTTCTTTTCAGACCTCATCCTTTAGTTTAGATAGGAGTGTAATCCGTACAAACAAACAAGCGTGGATCCCATCGAGTACGATGGACGTGAGGGGTGATAATACCTTCCCCTTGCGTAACCGACTCCTGAATCCAGGTTTTGGTTGCGATGACCATACCTTTTCCCGTCTTTGCGTTAGGTTTACTTCGAGCGTTTCCTTTCCCTCCTTTGGGATAAATAACGCACGGTGGCGACTCTTCTGTATTGCCGGCGCCGATTTTCGCAGTAGCGACAGAAACCATAAGACAAATTATGAAATAGAGATGATACTTGGGCACAAGATATAGAAGATCTTGGGTTTGGATTGGGAATAAAAATCTCAGATGATGGTGTAGGTGTAGGTGTGGGAATAGGATCTGGAATGGAAGCTTTAGAAGGTATGGTAGGTTCAGGTTGGTTTATCTCAGAGTATTTTTCAGATGGAGAGATAAGAAAATCTGGGTGGATTTCTGATTCTGAGGAGTTAGAGGATGTGGTTGGTGTACAAGAGGTAGAAGATACTTGAAATACCGTTTTTAATGGTGTGACATCAAGAACTTCTGTCTCAGGGATGTGAGGTTCAGAAGTGTTGGTTTGTTCTGAAGGAATATCAGATGGTTTGGATGGTTGTTCTGAGATGAGTGAATCAGATGGAATGGTGATTGGTTCTGATGAAATGGGAGCAGAAGTTACTTTTGTAGGTTCAGAAGTAACAGGTGCAATGGGTTCAGATGGAAGATTATTTGATGGTGGATTTTCAGAGGCTTTTTCTGGGTGAGATTCTTGTTGTTTCTCTGGTTGTTCAGATGATTGTTGTGGTTGTTGTTCTGTAGGTGGTTGTTCTGATGGTTGTGTTCGTGGAACAAACTGTTTGATATGGATTTTTGGTTGAGATGGTTTTGGTACAGAAACTGTTGGTGTTGGAAGTGTTTGTGTTGTTGTTTGAGTTAGAACAGGTGTTTGTTTTTGTGGTGATATGGAGCTGAGAGCAGTAACAGAAGTGGTTTGTGTAGAAGGTGGTTTTGGTACAGACTTAATATTAGAATCATCTATAACAATATTTGCAGAAGATACAGAAGATTTAGTACCTTTTATTTTGATCCTCTTGGCAGGTACAGAAGCAGCTTTTTCAGATTCTTTTCTCTTCAAGAGCTTCTTGGGCTTCTCAGCAATCTTGACCTTCTTCTGATCAGGTGCAGAGTCAACAACTGGCTGAGTCCTTTTCCTCTGTAGTTGTGCTTCTTCTTCTTCTTCTTCTTCTGCATTTGGTAGTGGTTGTCTAGCTAGCTGAATCACATTAGCAGGAACAGGTTTTCCTTCCTTCTTGCATTCATCAATATACATAACCACTATATGTCTGGGCTCTTCAGCAAAGAATAAAGGAAAGTCATCTACAGGAACCCTCTTATTCAATTCTGACACATTCAGCTTCTTGGGAGCTGTTGTGAGTTCATCAACAATTTTGAGTCTCTGAAGACTTTTAGCATTCAGAGGCTTTCCCATTATAAATTCTAATTCCTCTGTAACTCCAGCAGCGTACAGAGCAGTGACCAAACCATTCTCAGTAAGAAGATCTGAGATCAACCTTCCAAAGGGGATCCAAGTTCTGATCTTCTGTCCTTTCTCTTTCACATATTCTCTAGATGCATTGATATGGTTCCACAGATGCATAAAAAGAATGTATGGAAGATCTACCTTGGTGCTCTAACTAAGGCAATACATGAAATAGAGCTGTTCATTATTGACATAGTCTGGAGAATTGGTTGACTTCCTGTGGTGGATGCATCCCATGAAGATCTTGGCCCAGATCTTGTAGTCAGGCTTCAGATCTTTGAATTTGTTAGAAGCTTGACCAGCAATCATTACTTCTTCATATACCTCATCCATGTCCAAACGCCCAACTGGCAAGTGGGAAACACCATCTGTTTCCTCATATCCAATTAATTTTCTTATCAGATCTTCTGTGATAATAATTTCTTTTCCCAGCACAGAAGATAAGATGAACTTGGGGTAAACTGATGCATGGATCCAGAATTCTTTCACAAGTAGAGGGTAAACTGGTCCAAAGAGCCTATCAAAATACTTAACCCATCCTTGAGCTCCAATGATGGAACGAAACTCAAACCCATTTTCTGCCAGAGAGTCAAACTCAACCATAGATTCACATAGAACTTCCAATTTATCAATAGGGGTTAGAAGAGTTCTTTTAGGAGGAGAGTAGGGAGCAACACCCATGTTTTCTGAAGTTACAGCAGCCATAGATGATTGAAATTGAGCAGCTGTTGATGATGAAGTTGCCATTGAAGAATGGTTTGTCAAACGCTTAGGTTTAGGGTTTTTATGCAGAGCAAATAGAAGATGAAAACGCATATAAATTACTGAGAGAGTGAAAAGTGTGAAAGTGAATACAAGTCATGTATTTATACTAAAACACTTAGGCAAATCAACAGTCAGAAATATGCACGTTTTAACAAGCAATAAATGAAAAGAATAATAATCATTACACACATTAATTGCTTCTGACAATTTGGGGGGAAAATCAAGATTTTCACTATTCAAACTTCACCTCAAACGTCTCTTCAGTTATGTACACGCCACCTCTTCAGATTTGGTGTGACACGTGTTTGCTTGCATGTGTTCTGAATTCTCTTAAGAAATGAAATGTTAGCCAACGTTCAGATCTTCTAAAGATTGTTAGTTCAGATATTCACAAAAGAAATAAAGATCAGAATAAAATAAGCAATCAGAAGAAATACTTCAGAGCATTAAGCATTTTTGCATCTGTAAAAATTTGCTTCTGATAAATATCATTCTAAACAGAAATCCATACCAATATTTTTCAGAATAAAATTGAATCTATCTTCAACAAGGGGTTTTGTAAAAATATCTGCCCATTGATGATCTTTATCAACAAAGGCTAAATTTATGATTCCCTTCTGAACATAGTCTCTGATGAAATGATGCTTAATTTCTATATGTTTTGCCTTAGAATGTAAAATGGGATTCTTGGACAAACATATAACAGAAGTATTATCACAAAAGATAGAAATGTTACTTTCAAAAATTTGATAATCTTCTAGTTGACTCTTCATCCAGAGCATATGCGTGCTACATCCAGCAGCAGCAATGTATTCAGCCTCTAGTGCAATTGTGGGTTGCTTCTTGCTGTACCAGGAGATTAGATTTCTTCCTAGAAATTGACAACTTCCAGAAGTACTTTTTCTTTCCACTCTGCCTCCAGCGTAGTCAGCATCACAGAATCCAACTAATTTGAAATCATCAGATTTTCTGTAACACAAACCCACATTAGAAGTACCTTTCAGATACCTTAGAATCCTCTTGACAGCTGTCAAGTGTGATTCTCTAGGATCTGATTGGAATCTAGCACACAGACAAACACTGAACAATATGTCAGGTCTAGGAGCAGTAAGATAAAGAAGAGAGCCAATCATACCTCTGTAGAGCTTCTGGTCTACTTTCTTACTTACCTCTTCCTTGCCAAGAGAGCTAGTAGGATGCATTGGAGTCTTTGCCAGCTTACTATCAGACATGTTGAATTTCTTCAGAAGTTCTTTAACATATTTTGTCTGATGTATGTAGGTGCACTCTGGAGTTTGATTAACTTGGATTCCTAGAAAGAATCTGAGTTCTCCCATCATGCTCATTTCAAATTCTGCCTGCATACATGTAGCAAACTCCTTTCCAAGCATAATATTTGTTGATCCAAAAACAATATCATCTACATAAATTTGGCAAATTAGAAGATCTTTCTTAATTGTTTTACAAAAGAGTGTTGTATCCACTTTACCTCTGATGAAATTCTTCTCCAGAAGAAAATTGCTCAATCTCTCATACCAAGCTCTGGGAGCTTGTTTTAAACCATATAGAGATTTCTTTAATTTGAAAACATGATCTGGAAATTTTTCATTTTCAAAACCAGGAGGTTGGTGGACATAAACTTCTTCTTCTATAATACCATTAAGAAAGGCACTTTTAACATCCATCTGATACAGAGTGATGTTATATTGTGCAGCAAATGAAATAAGAAGGCGTATAGATTCTAACCTTGCCACTGAAGCATATGTCTCAGTGTAATCAATACCTTCTTGTTGACTGTACCCTTGAGCAACCAACCTTGCCTTATTCCTCTCAACTTCTCCTTTCTCATTTAGCTTATTTTTGAAGACCCATTTTGTACCAATTATATTGAATCCTTGAGGTCTCTGAACTAGATCCCATACATCATTTCTGCTGAATTGATTTAGCTCTTCTTGCATGGCAATAATCCAATCATTGTCTTGCAGAGCTTCATCTACAGAAGATGGTTCAATTTCTGACACTAGTCTAAATAGTGATGCTTCAGATGATCTTAGAAAGGATCTTGTTCTGATGGGATCATCTTTCTTTCCAATAATAACATCCTCTGGATGAGAAGCTTTAATTCTGGATGATGATCCTCTAATAGTTGACTCTTCAGAAATGTTTAGATTATTCATCTGAGAAGTTAAAGGAGTAGCATCTGCAGTTGCTTCTGGTTCCTTCACTTGAATTTTGTCTGCTTCTGGAACTTCAGAGTCAATAAAGACTACTTCCCTATCTGCAGAGTTATCAAACTGCTTTGACTTTTCAGAGCCAAACTTATCATCAAATCTGACATGAATGGATTCTTCCACAATCTGTGTCTCAGTGTTGTATACTCTATAGCCTTTAGAGCGTTCAGAATATCCAAGCATGAAACACTTCTGTGCTTTGGAATCAAACTTGCTCAGATTATCCTTAGTATTCAACATATAGTAAATACATCCAAAAGGATGAAAATATGAAATGTTGGGCTTTTTGTTCTTCCACAGTTCATAAGGAGTCTTCTTCAGAAGAGGTCTAACAGACACTCTGTTCTGAATGTAACAGGCTGTGTTGATTGCTTCTGCCCAAAAATGTTTTGCCAGATTTGTCTCATTGATCATGGTTCTGGCCATTTCTTGTAGAGTTCTGTTTTTCCTCTCTACAACCCCATTCATTTCCAATAGTGCTAGATCCAATGATCTTGCCCTTCTGGTTCCCTCCAAACTTCACGTCACCTCCAGATCTAAGTTCCAGGCTTTTGAACATAGACTTTTCTCCTGTCATGTGCCGTGAGCATCCAGAGTCCAGGTACCATGATTGGCGTCCTGACCTTGCTGCTAAGAACATCTGCAACATGAATTATTTTGTTTTTAGGTACCCAGATCTTCTTGGGTCCTTTGGGGTTAGTTGGTTTGTAGGTTTGTCTAAACTTCTGTTTTTCAACATAATGTTTATTTTGACTTGCCTTGGGTTTAAATACATAAGTATTCTTCTCAGAGCTTGTGTGTTTAATGTCATTTAAGTGACCAAATTTAAATTGAGAATACAGAAGTGTCTTCTTGATGAAAAGTTTGTCAACAGATTTTGGATTACTTCTAGATGAAGATTCATATCCAATACCTCTTCTGTTGTTCCCACTAACACCATAGATCATAAAAGCCATCTTGCTTCTGTCTATGCTCTTAGTAAGAAATCTCTGAAAGCTAGAGTCATATTTTTCTAAAATATTTTCACATGACTTAGTCTCAGATTCAGATTCTTGTTGAGTTATTTCAAAGTCATTTTTGATTTTCAGATTAATTTCTTTTTGCTCAACAAGTTCTGTCTTCAGAAGATCAATCTCAGATTCAAGATTGCTTTTCAGCTTCTTGTATTTGAGTTTGATATTGTTATAACTTTTAAGAACTTCTGTTAAAACTTTTATAAGTTCTTCTTTGGTAAGTTTAGCCATTACCTCTTCTGCGTCATCATCAGATTCAGAATCTGATTCATATCCTGAGGTTCCTTCCTCTTGATCTTCTGTGCTGGCCATCAATGCAACATTAGCACATTCTTTTTCTGATTCAGATTCATCTGAGTCATCCCATGTTGCCATCAGAACCTTCTTCTTTTTGTTAAACTTCTTCTTGGGTTTTTCTTTTTGAAGTTTGGGGCAATCATTCTTGTAATGCCCAGGTTCTTTGCAATCATAGCACACAACTTCTTTCTTGCCAGATCTTCTGTGCCCAGAAGATTCCTTTCTATTATCAGATCTTCTGAAGTTGTTGAACTTCTTTCCCTTGTGCTTCCAGAGTCTGTTGATCCTTCTGGACAACATGGATAATTCATCTTCTTCTTCAGAAGAAGATTCTTCAGAGCTTTCTTGAATAACCTGCAAAGCTTTAGCAGTTTTGTTAGATTTTAAGGCAACAGATTTACCTTTTTCTTTCTTCTGAGGTTCATCTTCCTCAAGCTCAATTTCATGGCTCCTCAGTGAGCTGATGAGTTCTTCTAGAGAGATCTTGTTCAGATCTTTAGCCATCTTCAAGGCAGTCACCATTGGTCTCCATCTGGTAGGCAGACTTCTGATGATTTTCTTTACATGATCTGATGTAGAGTATCCCTTGTCCAGAACCTTCAGCCCAGCTGTGAGGATCTGAAACCTGGAGAACATGGCTTCAACAGATTCAGAGTCTTCCATCTTGAAGGCCTCATACTTCTGGATCAGAGCCAGAGCTTTTGTCTCCTTGACTTGAGAATTTCCCTCATGAGTCATTTTTAGGGATTCAAACATATCAAAAGCAGTTTCCCTGTTTGTAATTTTTTCATACTCAGTATGAGAAATTGCATTCAATAATATAGTCCTGGCTTTGTGATGATTTCTAAAATCTTTCTTCTGAGCATCTGTCATAGATTTTCTGTCTATCTTCTTGCCATTCCCATCTGTGGGATGGACATATCCATCTATGACTAGATCCTATAGATCAGCATCATATCCTAGGAAAAAACTCTCAATTCTGTCTTTCCAGTAATCAAATTTCTCCCCATCAAACATAGGGGGTTTGGTGTTGATCCTGTCCCTTTCTTCATATTTATTGTTAATGTTGGATATTGTATTATCAGCCATTGTAACAAATAAATATATATCAAAGTATTTCTCTCTGGATCTTTACTGTCACTGTTAAGTGGTAGCACACACATAACCGGAGCTCTGATGCCAACTGAAGGTGAGATAATACTTAGAAGGGGGGTTGAATAAGTATGAAAGATTAAAACTTAGAAGCAAAAACACAATTATTTTTATCCTGGTTCGTTGAACTCAACTACTCCAGTCCACCCTTCCTAGAGTGATTTGCCTTTCTCAACAAGGACTTAATCCACTATTTAATCAAACAGATTACAATAGTAACACCTAAGAACAACTGTTCTTAGTCTTCTCAAGAGCTACTGATTCCGACTGAATCCTCTTAAGGAAAAACCTTTACAATCAATGTAAATTAAATACAAGAGTATGAATGCTTGTAAAAAGCTTTTATCACAATAGTGATATTTCTCTTAAGTTTAAGTACAAATAATTCTAAGAATGAATATGAAAGAATGAGAGCTTTGAATGTTATGATTTCTTTTCAGCAAAATGTCTAACTGAAGAATTTGGTGGAGTCTTCCTTTTATAAGCAGCTGATCCAAGGAAGCTGAACGTTGAGAAGAGAGTCCCAAAAAGGTCTGAGCCTTTTTGTCTTCACATCAAGTGACCTTTCCTAGAAGTAGAAAGCACAGAAAAATCCTTTTTGTCTGTGTTCTTGTGTCTAGCACCAATGAGGAAAGAGACGTTTGATTTACTCCAACGGATATATTCTTTGAATATTTCTTCTTCAGTTTTCAGCAAGTTCATCAGAATCTGATTGAGTCAGAGTCTTCTAATGATGTTCAGAACTTTGTTGTATCAGAGTCTTCTGCAGCATGTGTGCTTTCAGCGTGTTGATCATCAGAGCATATTTGACACAGAACTTCAGTACTTGGCAGCTTTAGTACTTTCAGAAACTTCTGTAGAAACTATGCTTTGAGAAACTCTTCATACAATATTCTTCTTAGCTTCAGATGCTTCTGACTTGCTTTAGATGCTTCTGCTTCAGAATCTTCTGGAGCTTCTTGCTTCAGATCCTTCTGGAGACTACGCTCAGGATCTTCTGTAAACAGCAATCAGAATCTTCTAATGAATGCATCTGGCGCTTCAGAGTCAAGATAACTTCTTGTATACAATTCAGATTTGCTTCTAGTGAGTTAATTTCATTTCAATCTGCAGTAAAATTCTCAAACAAATTTTAGAGTATATAATTCTTAAATACAAAATTTCCTAACAGTTACCATCAAAACAAAGAGATATTATTAAGAACCAATCTGTGTTCTAACAAAACTCTCTAGCTTGCATTTGCATTGCATTGTGGGAATCTCGATCTTTATCCCTTCCTTTGGACGAATCAAAGTTCAGTTGCAAATGAATAAGATTCAAACTAATTAATAGTTTGGTATCCAAATTTCACCGCGACAACAAGTATACACTATGATTCAACAAAGAAATTAAGCACGATGTTCATGGTACAAGTAGGACTAACATAGATCAACGAACATGGAAAAGGTTTATAAACAACACATTTGATCATGGTATACAACATTCATGTGAATAAGAAACATGGGCACATTATTTACAAGGAATGCTTCAACAAGACAAGTTAAGGACCAAGTAATTACTTAAATCAAACCAAGATCACTATAAGCTATCTAAACAAGCATGGTACATCAATTTACACAAAAACAAAGTTATCATCAAAGCAAGAAGTTAACGCTTGGTTTCATCACATCTTTAGGTCAATAAGCAAGTTAAACAACATGGATATATTTGAAACAAAATATGAACAATCATTAATCATTTAGAGTATTCAAAACAATACAAGCATGGAATTGAAAGAATGCATGGATATGTCATGGATCAAGCATTAAAGATAATCAAGGAATGAACCACATATAAACACAAAGTACCAAAGTTATCAACATGGACAATAACTAAGACACTTTACTTTTTAAAGGAACATGATCACACATAAACATGAATATTAATCATAATAAAATTCAAGACAATGTTAAAGATAAGTACAAGTCCTAATAAGTAAATGCAAGAAGAAATGAGACACATTTTTTTGGGTTTTTCAATTAAAATAAAAAGATTGATAAACATATATTTTGATTTAATCAATATACTAAGAATACAATAAAATCAAGGCTTTGATGAAAAATATTTTTGTGTTTTAAAAACATTATGGGTGATAAAATAAAAGGGAAGAAAAAAAAGAATAAAATAAATAACACGAGTTAAAAGGAAAATAGAAAAAAAATGAAGTGGAAAATAAAAAGAAGAAAAATAAGGTGCTAAAAAGATGAGAATGTTGCCAAGGGGGTTTGAACTCATGCCCTAATGCATAGGGCTCAAAACTTTAGCCACTAGACCATGCACTGCATGGTGATTACAAAGCGCGTGTAATGAATAAAATATGAAACTTCCAAGTGAAAATGAATAACAAAAAAAAATATCAAAAGGTCTGTGGCGAGGGTGATTCGAAGCCCAGACCTCTCGCCTCACAAAAACACACAAAACCACCTCATGACCATTGAGGCGCAATGCCAATTCAAGTATAATGTGGCAAAAAATTAATAATACACTAAAATTAATTTTTAAATGAGAAATCCATGCCACCATTATTCTTCCTCCTCATGAATATCATCTTCCATTTTTGAATTTCTCAGAAACTTAACTCTCTCATTTCTCAACCAAATCAAAAAGTGTAAATACCAAAATTGCTCAGAATTTAACAAGGAATCTAATGGTATTAATCAATTTTATTTATCTCCACTCTAATGCAGATAATAAATTAGACATCAGCAAGAACCCTAGAACTAAAAATCAATGTGAAACTCTAAACATCACTGATCAAGACCAATTAGCATAGGGTATTAATCTCTACATCAATTTAGCAACTTAAATGGATGAAAATGATGCACTAATCACGGAGTTCCAGAATTGAAAAACTTGCCTATTAGAGTAAGTCCAATGCCCCTTCAAATGCACTTCCAGATGGTGAATGATGATGATGCAATTAGCTCAACTAGACCTCTAGGAAGTTATTGCAATGCTTGGTTTGCTTTGAAACTTCTCCAACTCTTCAACTCGAATCCTCTTGCAAGTGGCAAAAGTGATAATTTGATTTATGTGCTAGGGATGTTACAGATGGAATGTGATGATTGGAACAGTTTGTATGATGTGTTTCTGAACTGTTTGAGGTGGTAGGATGACTGGAAATGGTTAGAGTTGATATTTCTTGAGTTTTGGCTCTTTGGTCAACAATGGTGGCCAAAGAGGGTTGACTTTTGGTTCTAGGTATTCTGAGGTGGTGTGATGAGTTTGAACAGGTTAAGGGATGTATTTGTGGTGTGTTGAGATAGGAGATTTGAAGATTTTTGGTCTGTGGTAGTTTTAGAAGGTTTGGAGGTTTTGATGTAAAGTGAAGAACAACGGGACTTGGATGCAAGATGATGAGATTTGGGGAGGTTTAGAGCTCAAATGTTGTGTGTTTTTCATACGGTGTGAGGTGGTATTTATAGTGAAAACAATCTGATGCAAGTGGCAAGAGTTTGGAAAAAGAGAGATCAAGATCCAATGGACATTTCAAATTTTGCATAAAGTTGATTCAAGTACAAGTGAGCCATGTAACACCCTACTCTACCCCGTACGCGTATTATAAAACATATACGTAAATATTTCATAAAAGTACATCAGATTTCTCAAAGCAAGTAGGATGTCACACTAAGTTACTTAATACTTCATAAATAAACCAATGTTATCTAGGTTTCAATTAAATAGCGGAATAAATTCAATTGTTTAAACACAATCCTCACAATTGGTGGTTATACATCATTAATCCAACGAATAAAAGATACGTAACAATTAATCAAGAAAATAAGCAAAATATAATGTAATCCCGTCATCCCATGTTACGTATCAGAGCGACTCATAGGACTCGATCAAATAGTAACACACTCCAAGCATTACTCAGGTACCTGGTCATCTGCACTCCCCAAGGAGCACAGACGCAACAAACAGAAAAGGGGTGAGAACTACATTCAATAAATAAGCGATGAAATACACATGCTAAGGAGTAGTTACACACCATACATACAATCATACACATACAACACACATACACGTGCCACCTCAATCACTCGACATCAATAACCCATATTCCAATACAAATATGCAATGTGACTCACTGACTCGACACAATGCATGTGGTACCAACACAAATACATACAGTTCACCCTAGAACCTGATTCCCGTCAGTATCCAGATAAGTCGTATACATTTCTCTGAGCTACAACTTATCTCCACCACGACTTCCACATGAATTCTGGATGAAACTAGACACCCATCATGGATTCCCATCTAGCCATCTCCACAAGACACATGACATGGAATGCATGACAACAAAATTATGAAATATAATAATTCAAGCATAATTCACGATCATAAATGATCCGCACGAGCCATCCGCTCACCGTAATCCTCTCGGGAATTACCACAATCGCACAAGATTGTCCACATTCGACAATCATGGCTCACACTCATCAAAACACACCCCTAAGGGCACACCCATAAAATTCCACATTCTCCTGATTTAATTAATTACTAATCTTCTTTAGGCTCATTTTAGTCATATTAATCCTACCGATTAAACGGAATTGCTTCCAAGCGAAATCTGGACAGAAATCACAAAAACTGGGGAAAAGTCATCCCAAACTGTCCGTACGCGTACCAACATGGTCCATACGTGTAATGCCTGTTGTCATACGCATATTAGACCTACCCTACGCGTATGACCAGAGGCCTTCACATCCCAAAATACCTCAGAGTCACTCCATACGCGTATGACTACTCCCATACGCGTACTGCCCAAGCCCATACACGTACCATATGCGTATCACCAAATGGCCATGCCGGCACTGGGGACAGGGCACGTCTGCTACATGTACAATCCTTGGGAAGTCCCCCATATGCATATTGACACCTCCATTACGTGTATGACTAGCAGATCTGTCAAAAAAGTCAGATCTCAACATCCCCACGAGTTTCTACTCCAGATTCATTATTCTACCTTCCCATTCATCCTAAAACTTAGTTTTTAGATCGATTCCATTATCCTCATCTTCTATTCCCCCAAGATTCTACTCATCAGATCTAATTCTGATTACGGTTTAACCCTTAGTTTTCAGATTTGTTAATCCACAAGATTCTATTACAGCCTCAGGGAATTTCAACACGAATTTTCCCCTCCGTCCCAGATTCAACCACACAGACGACATGCAACAGTTATTCAACAATAACAGCAATCACAGGGAAATCGTAATACCACGAAATTCAAATAAGAGGCAAGAACAGACAAAATTCCTACGAGAGAAAGGACCTCTCACTACCCTCTCATGCTAAATCACCCATATTGAAATCAATTCTCCCCCTTACCTTGGATTGAAGCTTTTTCCTTGACAACAATGGAGAATTGATTCTTTTTGCCCTAGCTCTTTTTTCTCTGCCTTTTTCCTCTTTTACGTGTTACTGTCTAACTCCTCCACTAACTCTCTCTTAACCCCTTAATCAAATTTTTAATTCATTAATCTAATTAATATTAATATTAATAATAATAATAATGATAATAATAATGATGATAATAATAATAATAATAATAATAATAATAATAATAATAATAATAATAATAATAATAATAATAATAATAATAATTATAATTACCATCCTATTAATGTTAGTATTAATAATAATTAAATAATATCAATAACCATAGTATTCTCATTATTGTTATTAAATGGTTAATATTATTATTATTATTATAGATCCACCTTACCCCAACTAAAGTCACCTCTCCCTCTTGCCCTTAACTTAATACCCCTAAATAAAGACATCACAACAAAATGCACACATATTCAACAAATAGGCATCTGGTGTTACCTTCTCAAGCTTCTTTTTTGGTCACATATTCAACAAATAGGCAATTGTGGATACTACTTATCCTCATAACTCTCTCGACAAGTTATATCCATTTAACATGTTTCTTACCATGTTCATGATAGAACGATTCTTCCTTTCAGCGACATCATTTTTCTACGATGTATAAGGTGGTACAACCTCATGTAAAATCCCTTCTTGATCTCAAAATCTCTCAAAGTCTTTTGATACTTATTTGCCTCCACCATTCTTTTTAAGCACTTTGAACTTGTGACTGTTTTACCTCTCATCCATGGACTTGAACTTCTTAAGTACTTCATATACCTCATCCTTTTACTTGATTATGTATGTCCATAGTTTTCTACTATGGTCATCAATAAATGTGACAAAACATCTATTGCCACCAATTGCGTTAACTTGTATCGATTTACACACGTCTGAATACACAACCTTAAGGTGATTCTTGGTTCTACAACCTTCATCCTTACTGAATTTACCCTTATGTTACTTTGCTTGCACACATTCTTCACAAAATTCAACAAGTATGTTGATCAATGGCAACCCCATTACCATTCCGTTCTTTAGCAAGTCTTTGAGATATCAAGAATTGAGATGCTCAATACGATAGTGCCATATCCACTTATCTCGACTTGCTACTATAGCAAGACATCTATGCTCTGTAACCTTCTGCTCAACTTTGAAGGTTTTATTGGCAGCCATATGAGCTTTAGAGACCAAAACCCCTTATTTTCCATTTAAATCTCGTAACCCTTCTCAAGAAATTGACCAATACTTAGAAGGTTACATTTGATTCCTGAAATATACAATACATCATTGATCAAGGAATGTCCGCCATCCTTTCTCATGATCAAAACATCACCTATCCCATCGTCCGCTAGAGTGGTGTCATTTGTGAATTTCACTTTGTTCTTCATTGAATGTCTGCTTTTAACAAACCAATCCTTCCTCCCCGTCTTATGAGTAAAGCACATAGAGTTCAAATACCATTCCTCATTGCACTGAATTGAACCGTTCATATACATCATGACATTTTCTTCTGCTTGTGACCAGTTACTGCTTTTACATAATTATTTACAACATGTTTCTGCAGCATTTTCAAAACAACTGATGTTGTTGTCCCGCAACCTGTTGTTGCTGCATTCCCCTTCCGCAATCATGACGATGAGTGTATACTCCTCATGAAACTCTTGTCTTGAAACCTTAACTTCATCTCCTCGAGGTTCCTTCTTTTTCACATTGCATTCTTTTGCAACATTACTAAACCTTTGACAATCAAAGCAATGCACCTTAATTTTTTCAAACCTCTTCCTTTCACATCTAAAGTTGCCTTGAGCACCATTTTTGTTGAAGCTGCTCTTACCCCTTTGACAAGTCGAATTTTTGGAAATTTGGGACTCTCTTCCACCAAAACTCAGAAAATTCCGTTTACTCTTCATGGGTCATTTTCCTTTCGATCTCTTGTCTTTCTCGTTGAAAGCAAGCTTGCCAAGATATTTTTTTTCCTTTGCCTTATCATTATTTCTCTCATCCGTCCTTTGCTCTTGAACCTCAAGAGAGCTTTACAACTCCTTTTCTCTCATCGTCACAAAATCCTTTGATTCCTCAATTGCAACAACCACGTTGTCAAATATTGGTGCTAAAGAACACAAGATTTTCACAAAAACATATTGCTTTGTGATTGTTTCTCCATATTCCTTCACATGATTCACCAACCGAGTGATTATCATTTTGAAATCGTTGATCGTCTCCTTTTCCTCCATTTGAATCTATTCAAGTTGACGTTTGTGAGTTTGTAACCTCACTACCTTCGCCTTGTCAGCCCTACATGTGCCTTCTCTAAGATTTCCCACAATTTCTTTGTTGATTCACGATCACCAATTTTCTTAAAGTTGTCACTATCAACACATTGATGGATAAAAAACGGTGCCTTGAAATCTTTCTTCTTCTCTTCCTTATGCGTTGCTCGTTGAGCATCTGTTGCACCTTGGACAAGAGGATTCACCTCGTTCTTGATCACTTTAAGAACATCTTAGTACTCAAACGACATTTTTATTTGTTTGCACCATTTTTCGTAATTTTTCACATCAAGGATGGGTAGGTTTGAAGAGATTCTTTTATTGGAGACATAATTCATGCTACATACTAGGTATTTGTGGATCAGAACCATACCCTTGATGTCAAATGTTGGAACTTGGAATCACAAGATTGATAAATAATTGAGAAATTAAAATATGTGGAAAAATAAAAATATTGAGAAAGAGAAATTAATTAAGCGTGAGAAGTTTTTATTACATTTCATTAACCATAACAATGATATCTCTAAGGTATTAATACAAGTGGGATCAAGAACAAAAAAAAAAAAAGTCAAATAACATACAAGTTAAAAACTCATACCTGGAACAATTACACAAAACCTAACTTGAAGATACGTGATTACCTAGTTTGAACTTATGCTTTCATATAAAATGCCATGCCAATCACACAATTAGATTATAACAAACTATTAGATTATAACAACTAGGATGATTAATTGATGCTAAACTTCATTTGATTTTAGTTCTATAAGTTAATTTATTTATTTATCAATAACTACTCTTTGATTAATTGAATAATAACTTTTATAAAAAATATAAATTTTTTAATAATAGTTAAGTATTTTATATAATTAATAATTACAAATTTTTATATATATCTTTATATATACACATTAAAGGAATGCATGAATGTAAATTAATTTCTTGGTTATAGAAAGGCTCATAACTACTTTTATTTCTTTTCTTCTTTTTTTTTTGACAAAAAGGTGTACATTAAAGTAATGCATGAATGTAAATTTATTTTTTGGCTATAAAAAGACTCATACCTAGTGTACATTAAAGTCATGGTTTTTTTCATTGAATAAAATTTTGTATAACTTATTATTTGACTACATTGCTATAAAGCTTTAGTGACACGTTTTAATACCAACTTTTTAGTTGGTGTATGTTTATCTACATTTTTTATGAAAATTGTCAAAAATATTATAATTATGTTTTTAATAATTTTTTTCTTAATATTTATAATTAAATTTATTATTTATGAAACAATATCAAACAAACCTTCAATCATATTTAAAATTTTATTATCAAATATAAAAAATATGCCAACTTACAAAATTGTTAACGTAGTTCATGAGTTATAAGCTAGTGTTGTAGTAAATTATGTTGAAGTTGAAGAGGTTGTGTAATGTCGAAATATGCTAGGTTGTTGGCATGTCGAATTGTGCCAATATATTAGAACAATTGTTTAGTATGTTAGTTGAAATATAGAGTTTAATTTTTTTATAAATAGCATATTAGTTTTCACTTCTCAATAATCCTTGATAATTCTAATAGGAGGAAAAAATTGTGTGGTTGAGATTCAATTGTAAATATTATTTTCTAATTGAATAAAAAATCTAGGATTTTTTATACCACTTTGAATTGTATTTATCTTCTCCCTTTTCCGTTACTTTTTATTTTTCTTTTGATCAAAAAATCAATCATACTTTGTTTTTTAGGCATCATTTTCACAACATATTGATATGGTGAGCACGGAGAAGAAGATGTCGTCAACAAAGTATGAGATTGAGAAATTCACCGGTGTGAATAATTTCAGTTTGTGGTGCTTCAAAATGCAAGTCCTGCTTGCTTAACAGGATTTGTTAGAAGCGTTGTGTTGCGGTGAGAATCAGATATCAAGCTATTGAATTAACTTGAATAGCAAATCTTTGAATTTACAAACGAACTTTGAAACAGCACTTATCTGAATCTGTACATTAATGAAAGCTTTCTCTTCTCTTTTTCCTCAATTCAAATGTATTAACATATGAATCTCTTTGTAATGAAACCTATGTACAAACATGTGGTTTCAATTTGATACCACGAGCATTTTGAAACAAAACTTATCTGAATCTGTACATTAATGAAAGCTTTCTCTTCTCTTTTTCTGAAATACAAACACATATAATTGACGTGAGTACTTGAGGGGTTTGAAATCCTTTGCATCCTTTGAGATTTTATCATGTAATAATAATTTTTGCATTCATTTGTATAGAGAAAAATCTTGACAAAAAAAAATTGAAGTAACTCGCATCCTTTAATTTTTAATTTGGAACTTTGCAACTAATCTTTCAACTTATAAAAAGCGATTTATAGCATGTGAATTCTCATGATGAAATTTCACAAACCCACCGTGTGAAATTTGAATATTAAAGCATGGAAGTGATGTAGGGAATTTTGAACTTATAATTGTAAATTCAAGTTATGATGGATCTTCATGTCTTTGCACTTGTATTTTGAACTTGTAACTTTGAATTTTTGAAATCCATGTGAATTCTCAAATATTGTACTTTGTGGAGGACCTTTGATTTTATATGTCATTGAACCACTTGGAGTTTATTTTGTAAAAGCACAATACATCCTTTTATCTTAGAATTAATGAGCTTATGGATCATTTTTGTTTGGAATTCTTGAACTTGTAATATGAAATTGAATTCTCATTCTAACATGGCATAATATTGAAATATAAAATAATCACGGGATGCTAAATTAAACCCGGAATTTGGCTTAGATTCTTTGGACATGGACTTGAAATGTGAATTTAGACAATGAAATTGGGTTTTTTAGAATTCGATTTCGTTGGATTTCAAATTGAATTGTTGAAACGAATGTGGATTTTGGATTTGGATCATGATTGCATTTTGATTTAGGCTTGAATTCTTGGACATGGACTTTGCAAATCAAATTTTGATCCCAAATTTTTTTCCCAACTTACAATTTCGAATCATCAACAAGAAAATTCTCATTCTTTCTCTTAAGATTAAGAGGTCATAATGATTTAACTTCTTAAATAGGGGCAATACTAAACTCATTCTTCAAATTAATCACAAATCCAAAAAATAAAAACTAACCTAAACTGATGAAGTCTTAATCCATACAATGAAGACACATTCTTTCATATTCCCTCCTTGTATTGATCAAAGGGCTATAAGAATAAGGACATATCCTTCTTTTATATCCACAAGAATTCAAACATGACTTACAGGGAAATAAGATCACACACAAAGCTTTCACGACATCTGAACCTTCCGCAACAACCCTAACTTCACAGAACAAACAAACTAATAAACCAGTTAGCCCATGGATGGATGATTGACCTATCATGATATGAAAATGATCAATGAATCTAAGGGTAAAATGTGAGGTATAACACATTGAAAGGATCAGAGAAGATGGATGCTTCCCTAACAAAAAAGAAGAAGACGATGATGATCGAGAAAGCCCATAGTTCCATCATATTGAGCCTTAGTGATAAGGTTCTCTGACAGGACTCAAAGGAGAAGACAAAAACGAGTGTGTGGAGTAAACTCGAGGATTTTATATATGGCCAAATCCTTGGTCAATTGTCTCTACCTAAATTAAGCTTTATTTTCATTTAAGATGAGTGAAGACAAAAACTTGGATAAGCAGCTAGATACGTTCAACAAGTTGATTCTTGATCTTGAGAATATTGAGGCCAAGCTTGATGATGAAGATCAAGTGTTGCTATTGTTGTGTGCTTTATCAAGATCTCATGCTCACTTCAAAGAAGCCCTATTATATGGAAGAGAGTCCACGACATTTGAAGAAGTTCAGTCATCCTTGTACGCGAAGGATAAAGTTCTATATAATTCTTATGTTGGTAATGCTCCTACTATTAAGTGTTATCATTGTAAGAATGAAGGTCATATGAGAAAGATGTTCCCTAAATTTTTGAATAATCATGGTGGAAAGGATAATGGTAATGCAACCCTTGTGCAAGATGATTATGAATCATTTGATGTCTTGGTGGTTTCAAGCAGCGACTCTAACAATGAGGGGATTATGGATTCAGGTTGTACTTGATACATGAATCCAAACAAGGACGTGTTAGAGAAATTATATGATTAAGATGATAGATTAGTATTGTTATGAAACAATAGAGCCTGCAATATTGGAGGAATTGGATCTGTCAAATTCAAGTTCCATGATTAGTCAATAAGGCTATTAAATAATGTCATGTATGTACCCGATCTTAAAAGCAATTTGATTTCTCTTAGTGAATTCGACAAGAAAGAATATGTTTTCGAAGGAGAGAAAAGTATCCTAAGGGTAATGAAGAGGTCGAAGGAAGTCTTGAGAGGCATAAAGAGGTAAGGAATGTATACCCTTAAGGTTGAGATTGTAAGTGGTTCAATAGATGTTGCATCTATAAAACCTGTGTCGAAGACTGAGCTATGGCATAACCGACCTAGTCATGTCTGTGAAAGAGGCATGGTCAAATTTTCAAAACAAAATATATTATATGGTGACAAAGTCAAAAAATTAGAGTTTTGTGAACCTTGTGTATTTGGTAAATCTTGTATGGTGAAGTTTAACAAAGGTAAGAAAAGAACACATGGATCCCTTGATTATATCCATGCTAATCTTTGGAGACCTGGAAGAAATATTTTACACTTAGGTGCAAGATATTTTCTATCCATAGTTGATGATTACTCACGAAAGTTATGGTATTCATTCAAAAAGCTAAAAATAAAACTTTTAAAACCTTCAAAAGTTGGAAGACTCTGGTCGAAAATAAAACTGGCAGGAAGACCAAGAGTTTAAGGACCAACAATGGTTTTGAATTTTGCAATGAGGCTTTTGAAAAATTTTGTGTTGCATCTGGTATTGCAAGGCATATGACTACTGCAGGTACTTCTTAATAAAATGTTTTGACTTAAAGTTTTAATCGAACCATTATTGAAAGAGTAAGGTGCATGTTGGTTAGTGTGGGATTAAAGAAGGTTTTTAGGCCTAGGTAGTCATGACTGTAGCCTACCTTATAAATAGGTGTCCCTCGACTGCTTTAGTGATGAATACACTTGAAGAAGTCTAGTTGAAAAATCCATCTAATCTTGACAGAGTTAGAGTATTTGGCTGTTTAGCCTATGCTCATATTAGAAAAGACAAGGTCAAAGCTAGAGCTCTGAGATGTATCTATCTTGGATACCCTGAAGGAGACAAAACTTATAGGTTGTGGTGCCTATAGCTGGGTCACGAGAGTTGTATCACAAGTCAAGATGTAGTTTTTAATGAAGTTGAGATGGCTTTCAAGAAAATTGATGAAGTTGGTAGAAGTACGAAGATGTCTAGAGAAGAGTTGGAACAAAAATAGATTCATGTTGAGGTGGAGCATAGTAATATTGAATTGCATAACCCAGATGAAGTCGAAGAACAAGAACAAGTTGATGATGAATATGAGGAAATTAATAATGACTACCTTCTAGTAAGAGATAGGTTGAGAAGAGTCATTAAGCCACCTTAAATACTTGGTTGTGCATATCTTATAAGTGATCTAGATGAAACAATCTTGATGAAGCAACTTGAAGGGTATGCAGAAAAGGGAAAGGAAAATTATGTGTGTAAGTTGAATAGGTCTTTATATGACCTGAAACAATATTCTTGACAATGTAATAGGAGATTCGACAAGTTCATGACACACATAGGTTTCACTAGGAGCCAGTTCGACCACTGTGTTTACTTCCGATTTGGACCTGGAAATTCACTTGTTATTTTGTTGTTTTATGTGGATGATATTCTCATAGAAAGCAACAATGTCAAAGATGTTATGAAGGTGAAGGTTGAGCTCGATAAGAAGTTTGACATTAAGGATCAGAGAGTTGTCTCAAGGATTCATGGGATTAACATCCGGAGAGATAGAGAGCAGTCGAGATTATGCTTATCTCAAAAAATATACCTACTAAAGGTTCTTGACAAGTTTAGTATTTTGAACTCAAATCCTGTTGTAACACCAATTAAGCCTCAGTTTAAGATGAGTACGACTCAAATTCCTAGTACTAAAGTCAAAATAGCCTATATGAATAACATTTCATATGCTAGTATAGTTTGATGTATGATATGGTTTGTACGAGACCAAACATAGAATATGTAGTAACACTACAAGAAAATTCATGTTTTACGACGGTTTTTTTTTGTGATTACGACGGTTTTGACTGTCGCAATGTATGAAGTACGACAATTTTTCAACTGTCGCGGAACTTGGCGTCGCGAGCTTGAATTGCGACGGTTTAGATGACAGCCACTCCAACCGTCGTAACATATGGCGACGGTTATTAAACTGCCTCCAAATAAAAATTGTGACGGTTCTGAACCGCTGCCAAAATAAATTGTAAATAATTAAAAATTCAAGATTACGACGGTTACAACTGCCGTATGTTGCAAAAATGTTTTTAAAAAATTTAACATGCTTTTATTTACAAATTTCAATAAATATATTTTTATTAAAACTAAATTGCATCCTTAATTAAAATTATAACCTAATTCATAAACTAAAATATATATTACACATTTATACAAAATAATTTAATAAAACATAAATAAATACATTATATATATGTAAAAGTATATAATATAAAGTAGAGTTATACCTAAAGTTTAGTTAGTATTTAATAATACTCTACTAAGACTATACAAGAAATTGTGAGAAAACATAGTTGATGTCAGAATTGAATTTGTTGACATAGTTATAATGGTGTAATTCTTCATATTTAGTTTACGGATTGCTTTGTCACAGTTGTCTTTCATTCTTCTTTCAATCTTCAGTTTGAACAATGAGATGAAGATCTTGAACAAATTTGAGAAAAATGAGATGTTGAAGCGTCGATTGCAGTAAGAGTCTCTCGACTACTACAACCACTACCTCCACTTCAGCAATAGTAAGAAGAAGAAATCCTCTTGTCTCACGTAAGCAAACCTACAGCAAACCGACATTTCAATAGATCTTCAAACAAAACTTAAAAGCACTATATCACAAAAAATCACAACAAATTCCTATAAAACAACAACACAAACATACTTGTAACTATTCATAGAACTAGGTTTTCCATTGAACTCCAAAAGGCCACTCAAATGAAGGCGAGGCGAAGCTGCGAGCTGACCAGCAAGAACATTAAGGAATGTTGTTTTGCCATTTTTTCACCGGTACATATCATAATTTGTTTTCATGAATTAATGGATTCTATAGCAAATCACATTTCAAATTATGTTTTAACAAAGTCACCTAGTTATCATTTAAACTTCATTAAGTTCTTAACAGCTAACCCATTTTGTTCTAGTCTAATTCAAATGTGATTCTGCAGTCACTAACTTCAATAGTTTAGCAAAGAAAAACCAAATTCAGCTAGCTTTATTAACTCAAATATTTTTAATTGAAATTCATTTTTTTGGACTGCACTAACAGATACCAATTTCTATCAAGTTAACATCAACTAACTTAACAGTGATAACCAATTAACCTACACTAGTTAACTTCCTCCATTAACATAACAGCAAGCAATGCAATAACAGTTAACACATCATAATTAACTTCACTAATAACTAACAATCAACTAATTTCATTTACTAACTTCCATAACCATTTCAAACTAACTCACCAAAGTAACTTCACCAATGGAAAATTCAGTTACATTAGCTAAAGCCTTCCTAATAGTTTTTTATATTGATTTTCTTCATAATAATTGGACTCTTGAAACTCTCATTCAAAAATTTTAACAGTAATGGCTCGCTTGCTAAAAAAAATCATCACACATTCATCCTTCACAAATCCAAGCTACCATCTAACTCTAACTAACATACTCATTCGTGAACTAACTAACTTCATCCATTTTTTCACCAAATAACTAACTGTTGTACCAAGTTTCCTTTCAAATCCTGACTCATATTACTATGATAAATGAGATTCAAAACTACTATAGTAGAACAATTTAATAAAACCTAAACTATAACACAGATAAGCAGTAGAAAGTAAGAATTGAAGTGGTCAAAATATTGAAGAAATACAGAGCCACCATACCGTACATGCTTGATGCTACACCACTATTAAATCACAAATTAAAACTTAAATGAATAATGATCAACACCGTACAAATTTGGAACCCTCCTAAAGGAACAATGATTTCACAATTCACATCAAATCTCCATCATTACCAAATATCAATTGTATCTTAATGTGAAAATCATTCTAAGCATATTAGTTGAAGTAGTAGATACCTTTCCTTTATCATTAGCATCGGCGCCGGCCCTAGGGACCTATCATTAGCAAATCATCATCCTTAACACAATGGCACTCAATTTCTGAGAATTACTCATCTCATTCCCATTAAAAAGAACGTTGTATAGGCACACTTGTCTATTGAAAAGCACAATAAAAATCCAATTTACAAAAGTAACCCCAAAAATTCATAAGACTCTTTTTGAAATGTAACTCTTTCAAAATCCAGTACAGGTGTTCTAGTTGCTGCCCTGTAACAAACACCAAGAATTTGTTGGCCTTGATCTATCAAAAACACAGTTTTACACCAAACAACAATGCCAATAACAACCACACCAAGTAAGTGAAATAACTAAATAACAAAAAACAAAAGAAAACACTTAAACTAAATCATATAAAACAAAACTTACCTAGTAGAGATGGAGAGACATTCATATGGAGAATCAAGAGTCATAGAACAAATCATAACAACAAACCAAACAACAACCACAATAAAAAGTTAGAACTATCACAAAAGAAATTAGAAAATAGAGCTCAAAATCATGATAAAGAAGACAAAAAAAATTTAGTAATAAAATAAACATCAATTTACCAGGAAGAGCTGAGCCATCAAATTAGAATCGCGTCTAAAATGCTGCTGAAAAGCACTGGGGTTTATAGAAGATCCATCAGTATTGAAGCTCAAATCGTTGGCAGAACCACTGAAATAATTTAATCTCATCATAAATATTAGCAAGTTATCGAAATTGTAATTATTCAACTAATTGTATCACTGGTGAAACATCAACTTGTTGATTACATTGATTAACACAAGCATAAGAACATAGTCAATTCACATACTGATTAACCTTAAAGGTTTAGTTTTGATTTGAGAATACTGGTAAGCAATGCATTATCTTGAAATGTAAAATCAATGGAAATTATACCTAGAAGCAACAACACCAGCACCAACCCCTTTCTTAGAGACAGTTATCGTTAGCGAATCATCATCCTTAACACCAATGGCACTTAATTTCTGAGAATTGCTTACCTCATTCCCATTGAAAAGAATCTGTTGTTGTTGTATATGCAGTCTTCTCTATTGAAAAGCACATCAAAAACCCAATTAAAAAACCAGCATCGGCGCCGGACCTAGAGACTGTTATCATTAGAAAATCATACGATACATTTTCACATCATCATTTTTCAATTTTAGCGCGAAAGATGATTTATCATTTCATTAGAAAATCCTAATCGATAGAAGCATAAATAGAAAACCCTAATTAACAGAAGCACCAATAGAAAAGGATATTGAAACTTACAGAAAGAGAACTTGATGTGAGTTGGGAAGTGGACTTGACGCCTTAATTTTCGCAACCATACACAAACTCGCCAAACACAAAAGAATGGATTTCAAACTAAGAAGTGTGAGATAGGATGCTCGGATTCAAAAGGAAACAATGAAAGCTACTTAACAATCGTATTGATGTCACTCAACCAAAGTCTATATGAACAAAGGAAAAGTGAAATGGCGCCCTTTGATAATTTTCAGTAACTACGTTTGATAAATTTTCAGTATGTGTTGAAATATCACTTTGATAAATTTTCAGTAGAGGGACAACGGTTGGTGAAATAGCGCCCTTTGATAATTTTCAGTAATTACGTTTGATAAGTTTCCAGCATGTGTTGAAATAGCACTTTGATAAATTTTCAGTAGAAGGGCAACGGTTGGTTCACTGTCGTGAACTTAATTTTAGGACGGTTTAATCATAAGTGTCGCAATATTTGTTAATTTTTTAAAAATATAAGGACGGTTGGTGTAAACCGTCATAACAACTATCTCTGTATGAGAGTTACGACGGCTATCAAGTTAGTGTCACAATTTTTGTGTCGTAAAATGTTAATTTTCTTGTAGTGTAAGCCTTATAAGAAGGTATATGACCAATCTTTGTAAGGCGTACTAGCAAGCATTTAAGTGAATTTTATGGTACACAAATGGGTCTCTAGCAGAGTTCTAACTTATAGTGGATCATGTGGTGATGATAGCAAAGTAGAAATCGAAGGATTTGTCGAATTTGATTGTGCAGGTTGAATGAATTCTAAAAAATCTATTTTTGGATATGTATTCACTATGTTTGACACAATAATAAATTGGAAAGCAACACTTCATAGGATTGTTGCCTTATCATCCACTGAAGCAGCGTATATTGCCTTTACTGAGGTTGTGAAAGAAACATTGTGGATTGAAGGTTTTGCTAAGGAGCTGAAATTTCAAGGTCAAGCAATCACTGTTAAATGTGATAGTTAAATTGCAATACACCTGTTGAATAATTCAGTCTATCATGAGTGAACCAAGCACATCAATATGAGGTTGCGTC
Organism: Lathyrus sativus; assembly: GCA_963859935.3. Lineage (NCBI taxonomy): Eukaryota > Viridiplantae > Streptophyta > Magnoliopsida > Fabales > Fabaceae > Lathyrus > Lathyrus sativus. The sequence continues at coordinate 18,344,116 of OZ012738.1, read as the reverse complement.
TTGCTAGAGAGATAATCGAGCATGAAGAAGTCCAAGTGCTGAAGGTTTCGACTGATGACAATGTTGTTTATATGACCACCAAGACATTGCCAAGCTGTAAGATTTTCCACTTTATGTAGCTGATATGACTGCATGATGACAACAAATTGATTTCTTGGTTCAAAGTTTGTTCCAAGGTGCAGATTTGGAGCTTATGGGTTATAAGCTAGTGTTGTAGCAAACCCTGTCGAAATCGAAGAGTTAGTGTGACTTTCGAAATATGCTAGGTTGTTAGCATGTAAAATAGGGTCAGTATGTTAGGGTAATCATTTAGTATGTTAATTAAAATCTAGGGTTTAGTTTTCTTATAAATAGAGCACTAGTTCCCACTTCTCAACAATCCTTGATAATCCTGATAGGAGGAGAAAGTGGTGTGGTTAAGATTCAATTGTAAACACTGTTCCCTAATGTGTAATTGAATCAAAAACCTAGGGTTTTATACTTCTTTGAATTGTCTTTTCTATCTTTCTCTCTTTTCTCACCTTGTGATTTTTTTAATTAAAAAATCGGTCATACTTTATTTTCTTGGATATCGATTTCACAACAATTAATAATGTCAAACTAAATATTTCTTATAATATAAAAAAGTAAATTCGTAATAATCCTCAACATTACAAAAAAAATATATTTATATTCACTATATTTTCCCCTTTATTACATAAGACAAAAAAACATGTATTTCTTCTTTTTAGAGAGGTTATAGGAACACATAGAGCTAATTGAAAAAATGAGTCATACAACTTAATAACAAGAATTTCTAGAGGATTTTTTGTCTATCAATTGCTCAATGGTGACCCCTTTCTCAGCTTGGTCACTCTGGTTTTCACTATTTTTTTTCTCAGACCATACTTCGTCCTCTTCAATAAAGACCTCTTCCACTACGTTCCTCACCTATATTGGTGATTACCTAAAAACTTACTACTAAATGCTTATGTCATACCCTAATTTTTTACCCTCCCTAAGATGACACTTCACTGACCTCATTTACATAACATATGTGTGTGTGTGTGTTTTTATGTATCGCTAACCCATAACAAGTATAAGATGTGTGTGTGTGCGCGCTTATTTGCTTTACAAGTTAGGTGGTTCCTCAAGGGCTAAAGCAGATGAATGGTAAAAGGATGTGCATCATATCCAACATATCAAGTCCCTTATTCATTCATGAATATCAAGAGTTTCCTTCCATCAAAAAATCAAGTGCAAGATAGCATCATGACATGCTCATCAAGCCTTAAGATCCTTAGTGCACCAAAATTAAAGTTTTGACCTAATTCAATCCCTAGGTTGACTTTTGGATTAATGCATGATCCAAAACCTCAAGATATGTTTCAAGGACCTCAAATGCCTCATATTAGTCCATTCATATGATTGGATTGATCCAAAGAACTTGATTCATAAGTAATACAAGAAATAAAATTCCTCTGGACCACAAACTTGGATTTTTGATGAAAAGTCAACTGCACCTTTGACTTTTGACCAAAACATGATCTCAAACCTTGGGAAATGACTTAAGACACTCAAAAACACCTTCGGAGTCCATCCATAGTGTTCAAATAGCCTAAGGGTTTGATTTTAATAAAAGATCACAAAATTCAAGTTCATTTGATACAAAAGTCAACTGTGGTCAAAATCAAGTTTGACTTTTGAAGTTTTTGTTCAACCATGGTTTCTTCAAGTCAAGAATGATGATAATGTGTGATATGGATCATGATTGATCAAGAAAAATCAAGAAATGTGAGGTTACTTGCAAAAGGGGCAACCATGAAGAAATGAAAATTTTCTAAGTTATGAGAAAACCCTAATTTGGTGCTAACTTGCCAAGGCCATAACTTCCAATCCAAGTAACCATTTTTTTTAATTCAAAGATCAAATTTAAGAGCTTATTACATACTACAACTTTGTCTTTGGGGATAAAATCTGAAAAAGTGCATAGATTGAGAGATATAAGGCCATGAAGTTGGAGGTTCCATGCTTTTAAACTTAAAACACTTAGTGAAACTTTAAGACACAATCGATCTTATGTTTAAGCCAACTTTGGGGCTATTTTTCATTATGATCAACAATGATTCAAGACAAACTTTGAACGTAAAAGTTGAAGTATGATATCTCAGCTTTCCAAAATGACCAAGAATACACATGTACCCAATTTGAGCAAGGAAATATGAATCTCATAACATGCCTTGCTACAACTGATTTTCAAAACAAGATTGATAAACCTCTTTGTGCCACACGACTTGGATAAGCTTTGCAAGCCTGAAAACTTCACAAGATTAACTCCAAAATTATCATACAACATGTGCTCTACAAAGAATAACTAAATTTTCAAAGGTTCATCACTTGGCATGTGAAAAAAATCATTCCAAAAGTTATGAAGTGAGCTTTTATCCTCTAGCATTAATGTGGAATAGTGATTTTGAGCAAAAGCCCTCCAATATGTTAGAACTTGGTTAGAGCATTAATGGATGGGATGAAACCATGAGGAACCAAGCTGAAAAGATTAGAACTAGAGTCATGTGAAGAATATCCCATGTGTGTCTTGGCTTTCAAGTTATCGGTACATGATATCACTTAATGGATATTAGCCTACATCCAAATTCTTCCAAATTCAAAATATAAGACACATTTCTCATATAAATATAGGCCCTTCTGCTTCATTATAAGTACACTAAAACACTGCAAGAGCTTGTTTTTTCTCATTCCTCGTCTTTACAAAATTTTCAAGTCTCAAAGGAGTGAAAACTTGAATTCTCAGTTCAAGACCATTTTCAATCAAACCAAGCACCCAAACACTTCACATACATCGTGTGTAAGTGATCCAAACACTTAAAATTCAATTGTAACATCGGAATTACCAAGTCACATGCCATTTGCTTCATGCACATCATAAGCTGCAGATTGATTCGAGTTAGGAGCTTTAGAAGGTCTCCATTAATTCTATGAATTGGAACACACTCCTTAGAGGTCAAAGAAGTTGCTTGAATCATCAAACCAATTCTATAACACCTTCAACAGATAATTTGATGTAAAGATTTACTACAGAGATTGGAATCAGACATTATAGTTAACTATCCGGCTGATTTCCCTATTCCTTCCCTTTTTTCATTTCAGTAAATAGATCAAAATGATAACAAAAATGGAATTTTTTCTTTCAAGGACAATAATCCAAATGTTCAAATGAACCCACTGCCTCAACATGGAGGAGATTCTATCAACATGGTCTATGGATGCCCAAGCACTTAAAGGATCTATCGTGTCTGCCAATTGGGGAGGAACTTGGTAAAAATGCATGAAGGACATAGTAGACGAGGTCTTATTGATCCTAATGATTACGCATCATGTAGAATTTGCTCTATAAACAATCAAGGATGCTACATCATACAAGCAGCTCTGCAGGAATAAATGGACTAAGTTTGGATCCAGGAATACATGATGAGACCACACCAACCAATCAATATGGTGCAAAGTTGTCCATGAGAGTACGCGGTTTATAACATCAAGTATATCAGGGAATCACTAGTCAAATTTCACAAATGTTTGTGCAAACTTGATTACTTTGGTCTCGATCATCATGATCATATAACCTGTAGAAAGTGTTGCAGAAGCCTACGTGGTTGTCTTCTTATCCAGAATGAGATTCAAGGGTTGTTAGACCGAAGAACCATCACCATCCTCCATGAAAGAGAACCCATTAATAACGAACATAAATGTATGGAAGTTCCTTATGACAACAGAAGGATTCCCAATATTCCCAAGCTTGAACCAATAGAGATCATTTATGATAGTTAGGACACTACTGTGACTCCTTTAGTCATCTATTTTCTAGGTCCAGTCTGTACAAATCTAAGAAGGCCATACCTTATAATTATGGTGCCACCATGGTTGAAAATGGAAAAGAGGTTCCCCTACCATCAATTTTCAACATTGTTGGACGAGTGTTTAATAAAGAGGTTAAAAATGCAATCCCAAGAAAGGAGAAACAACTTGACAATCCTTCTGAACAGACTGGAAAGTCGGATGACCCGAATCAGATGAAGGATAGTTATGAAGTGTTAAAGATGGTCAGAAAAAGTGAGTACAACATTGTGGACCAGCTATTAAGCACACCTTCTAAAATATCCATGTTATCTCTTTTAATGAGCTCAGAGGCTCAGAGGGAAGCCCTACAAAAAATCTTGGAACAATCATTTGTAAACCATGACGTAATAGTGATTCAATTCAACAATGTTATTTCTAACATTACCCTCTGCAATAACTTGAGCTTCTGGGATGAAGATCTTCCAAAAGAAGGGAAAAATCATAATATGGCATTAAACATTTCAATCAACTGCGAGAATGATGCTCTATCAAGTGTACTTGTAGACACTTGTTTGTCACTAAATGTCATGCCAAAATCAACTCTTACAAGATTATCCTTTCAGGGCACTCCTATGAGAGGCAGCAGAATTATGGTCAAAGCTTTTGATGGATCCAAGAAGACAGTTATTGGTGAAGTTGACCTTCCCATAACTATTGGCCCCCATATATTTCAAATTACCTTTCAGATAATGGATATCCAATTCGCATACAGTTTCTTGTTGGGCCGTCTTTAGATTCATGAAGCAGGAGCCGTCACCTCGACACTACATCAAAAGGTGAAGTTTGTGAAAAATAATAAACTGGTTACTGTGTGTGAGGAACGAGCTTTGATCGTAAGAAATCTATCATCATTTTCTTACTTGGAACCTGAAGAGGTCATTGGAACTCAGTTCCAGGAACTTCTCGTAAGTAGCAAAGACAGTAAAAGAAGAAGGGCATCAATTTCCTCTTATAAAGGCGCAATTCGAGTGGTAGAAAGTGGTACCACTAAGGGATGGGGATAAGTTGTGATCCCAACAAATAAAAAAACCAGAGGAGGCCTCGGTTTTTCTCCAGTATTCATAAAAGATGAAGGAAAGAATGAAGTCGTTCCTCCTATTCAAAATATTTTTGGCAGCGGAAGTTTTATCCACCCTATTCCCCAAGAGGTTGACGCAATTAATAGAGAAGATTTTAAGGATGATCCCTCAGAATCTGAAGAAGAATGGAAGTCTTATCTCAATGATTCTGGGTATGTCTTACAAGATGAGGCACATACTTCGTTAACTCTCCGCAGAGGAAATTCGAGGATGTACCAGGGTCAGGTGATGAGATGGATGTTGAACATTACAAAATTGAGAATTGTCCTACTTCCCTTATTTTACCAGAAGAAGATATGATAATGAAAGATAACTTTTCACAACCCTGAAGAGTATTTGTGTATTCCCCCATAAGTCTAGAATTCGTATCTAGAAACTCCTGAGTACAATAGCCAGCCAGAGGATGTCTACATACCATTCTACACTCCTCAACCCACTGAAAAAGAAATTGAAACTCACCTTTTTGATAGATCTGGAAAAATTGCTGAAAGGGATTTTATTCATGAAGTGAATGTCATAATTGAACATGATTCTAAAAAGAATCCATCAACTACATACCACTCTACAAGTTTATACGAGCTACTGCAGTTCTTGCCAATCCACCGGCCAAAGGAAAGTTTAAAGAAGTGAAGAAGTCCTCTAAGTACAGAGCTACATTCCATATGAAAAAGAGAGAAGTGTGGGAACCTTACTGGGAAGATTCTGGATACATGTCTCTGGAGGATGCCTACATGTCATTTCACACCCCGGGATTCGTGGAAAGGGTACTTGAAGACCTCCCTTTTGACATATCTATAAAGATTAAAATCTCTAATAACCAGAGTTTGCCAGAAGTCAGTGCCATTATTGAAGATAATCCTGAAAATGATTCACAAGACTTTGTGACAAATGGAAAAGTTCTTCTAAATTGTATAGCCGTTGATGTTCCAACTGTTTTCCACATCTCTAAATAATGCTCTGTGTTTTTTTTGTCCTCTTGCTCTGCCCAAATGCGGGATATGTTTAGAGGGTTCCCTCTTTAAATATGCCTTCTTTGCTCTGCTCAAGGCAAATAATTTGTTTGTCGGGATTTTGTTTCAAAAAATAATCAATCAATAATAAATATGTTGTTTTCAATTCCATGCTAGTGTTTTTTTTTTACTTTTTACTTTTTTCGGAAAATGGTAACCTAAAAAAATGGTAATAAACACTTTCAATATTGACACACTCTGCATTTATCTGTTTTTCTAAAATCCAACATCAATCATATGTGCAGATTAAACATAAAAATCCCATTGAAAAACGTGACGTTTTGGGTTTTATTTTTTAAACATTTTCAATTTGAAACTTTAATATATTTTTTAATCTAGCCATTCCTTGCCACCATGCTTGCGTTAGCTCAGGTGGTAGAATTTTGAGCTCATCACCCCAAGGCGCAGGTTCAAACCTTGAGAGGGCTATCCTTCCTTTTTTATCACCTATTTCTTCCTTTTTTTCACAACTTTACACATTTATTTCACATATAAAAATTCAATATTTTTAATTTATTTTTTGCACACTTCTTATTCATATGTCCTATTTTGTAAATATACTAAAAAAATGTCAAAAATAATATTTGTTTAACACATTTTTTTAGGTTGAAAAGTGGTCCTTTTAAAGTATTTTCATACTTTTAATGACTTTATTTTGATTGTTCTCTTAACCTAATTGATCACATGAACTTACATGATCATGATACACTTTGTTCAAGCCTTGTTTAGATGTACATAACTGCTTGTCTTGACTTAAACTCCATTCATACATTGTTTAATTGATTTTTCCTTTTTTGAAAATATTTTTGATTAAATGTTTAATTAGGGTTTTCCCTTTGATTAAATTTCCAAAATTCTTTATACATAGTTAAGGCTTACACTTGAGCTTGGATTTCCCAATGCTCTTGATTCAACCATGTTTGAATGCTTGGCTCATGTACTTCTCCTCATAGACTTTCATTAGGGTTTTGTTCACCCTTTGTTATGTTCATCTGATCCATGATCATCTTGAATACATTCTTTCTTGAATTCTCCTATGATTGCTTCTATTGCTTAAACCTTTGCTCACATATTCAAGTATTTATATATATATATATATATATATATATATATATATATATATATATATATATATATATATATATATATATATATATATATATATATATATATATATATATATATATATATATATATATATATATATATATATATATATATATATATATATATATATATATATATATATATATATATATATATATATATATATATATATATATATATCTTATTGATGAACATTCAAATATTGTTACACATAATTACTCATATCACACTCATGTCATCCTCGATGACCACACTTGTTTAAGCGTCTAGTAGAACTAGACTTAGACAGGGATATCAACTGTCGGTTATATATCTCTAAGATTATATTCAGAACTGGCACTTTATCTTGAAACAAGAGTCATGATTAATTGATGAATATGATTTTTCTTCTTTAAACAACTAACAAGCAACAATATCATCTCAAAAGGCGATAAAGTTGTTTCCATAAATATGTTTATCATCTGGCTTAATAAGATATTTAGTGTAGACAAATACAATGAAGTTTCCTCTTAAAGATTTCTGAAGTTCTCTTTTTCAAAAGAACTTCTCTAGAGATATAACAAAAACTTTGCATTTATATCTATAAAAATGTTTCATTGAATCAAAAGATAAGCCAAAAAAGAACAAGCATACCCTTTTTTTTGTTGGCCAGACTTGATTCAGTATTCAGACTTCACCAATAGAGTCTGAACACAACTTTGAGTTGATTCTGATTCAATGGCTATCTAACCATTGATTCCAATACTCTCACCAAATTCAGTACCACCAATACTTGAATCTGGGCTGTTGGCTCTTCCTCCAATAAATGTTGTAAACAACCTTATGGAAGATGTCTCTACTTCTTTTCTTGATATCTATAGCAGATACATTACGATAGTCATATTTCTATAAGACCTTACATTTGAGACAAATAGACTTTTCTTTGCCTTACATCTCAATCTAATAGCAAAATCATAAATCGCTCTAGAGTATAAGTCTAGGATGAGATATGATAAGAACATAATCTTGTTCTAAGCAATGTCATCAATCTCATTGTCTGGGATTAAATTTTTTGACTCTGAAATCATTGATAATCTCATAACCATATGGTGTTTGCTATCAGAAATTGACATAAAGCAAATCAAAGTATTTTCTTAGTACAGTTGACAGAACTCAAAGAGAAGTTGAAGATTTCTCATAGAAATGTCTTTTAAAACAACTTCTACGATGGTCCTCAAACAAGAAGAAATAGAGTTTCTTAAGATATCACCTTAAAGAACAAACTCCATATAATCAACTATTTTGAAGCAAGATAGATTTGACACCATCTCTTACTTTTAAATACTTGATTTTTATTTCAGAATACAAATGGTCCTTTTCATCTGCATCCTGAACTAATATCAGCTTCAAAAGATTAAACACTGAAAGCATCTGATATTATGTTCTGGTAGTGTTTTCTTCTTGCTTTCAGATTTGGGGAACCAGTTGAAATATAAATATTTCAGAAGCTTTTGAAGTTACTCTTCTATCAACAGATATCACAATCCATTCAACCAATATGGAATTCCTTCTGGCAAGAAACCTAAGTTTCTTATAATATTCATTCCAAAGAACTTAAGCTTACAAGAGAAGGTGATATGTTGAATAGTTTTTCATCATCTAACTTCATTTCTTTCCTTTGAAGACTACAAGACAAACCTTCAAAACATAGCAGATTTAAGATGTAAACATAAAAAGTGTGACTTTAGATTTAAGTCAAGGAACAATCTTCTCAGAATTTACTTGAAAATATTAGATGAAGTGTAACTACTTCAAGCTTCAAAGACTGAACCCCATAAAACCCAAGCACAAGAAATCAAAGATAGTTCAAGCATCATACATATCAATGATGTTAATATGCTCAGAAGTGAGATATTGCACCTACCAGAATGCAAACACCTCTGAAGATATTCAATATGCATCTTCTGAGTTGGTGAAAGAGATTTTCAAGATGATCATCTTTAACATCATCAACTTCTATAGTAATACCTCTTTCAAGGATATTCTATAGACCTTCAACAACTCTTTATCAAGTTAAATGAGTTAAAAATATGCTTAGCATTTCCATCATTTAAATTCAGTGGAAACTTCCATTTGAATATGATAGGAAAAATCGTATGATACTTTTCATATGGCATTTGATTCCTTCTTGAAGAAGAAATATACTTTTCTTAATGGATCATTATCTGCGCCACTATTAAGTGTTAAGCATATATCATGTTATGATACCAATTGAAGGTGTGAAAAGTACACAAGAAGGGGGAGTTGATTGTATTTTGCATTCTCTTTTAATTTAGCTTCTGATCAGAGTTTTAGAATCAGAACTGATGTTCAGATTCTGGGTTAATTCATTTGGAAATGTATATAACAAAAGTAAATAAAATAACAGCAGAAGACACAAGATTTATATTGTTTCCTCCCCTAACTGAGAGTATTCCAATCTCCTTACCTCATAAGTGGTTTTCACTATAACCACTTCATGATTACAATCGCTTATGCTTTTGCATAAGACTTTTACAACTGCTCAGACCAAATGTTTGAAACTTCCCTTGCTTAGACAACATGTCTAAGACTTAACCTTTGTTCACACCATCTGACTGAGCTACCTGCTCTTCTGTCTTCTAGTTGAGACTTCCCTTTTCTTAAAGCAAATGTATAAGACTTCTCTTTACTCACATCCTCTGGCCGAGCCACCTACTATTTTGACCATCTAGACAGAGACTTCCCTTCCTCAAGTTGCACTCAACACTTCTTTCTCGCTCCTCTCATACGGAGACTTCCCGTTGCTCAATCAGAATAGTTGAATAAGACTTTCACGACTCAAGCACTTAAGAAATAAGACATACGTGGCTTAAGCATCTTGGCTCAAGACTTGATGCTTGAATCCCAATTAGACAATACCTTTTGCTCAAGCACATAGCAGAATACTTAATCTAAACTACTGAAGGCTCAACAAAATAGAGAACAAGGTGTACATGATACAAGTATCAGAGGTATGAGAAATCACCATAACAAAGACCTAAAGTACTTAAGATTTCTAATATACACAAAGATAATGAATCTTAAGGCTTTTACAATTACAACCTAAAACAGAAAACATGTATATTACATTAAAGTTGATAATTGCTTGATCTTTCTACTCCTTCATTAGAAGAATCCTTGTTAAGATTCAAACTTGAATCTTTAGCCATATATATAGTCGTTAAGGAAGTGACTTGATCAAGTGTCTTTGCTTTTACTCCAGAGTACAAGAGACATTGAAGATGGATGCACATCGGCTTCTGAATCCAGTGTGTAACGCGTTTAACCTTTGATTCTTCAAGAGGTTTTGTACTGATAGAGCTGTTGGGAGAAGACATTCGTAGAGCATGTTAATCTTTCTTAAGCCTTGCAATCTTGTAGACTCCAGCTGACAAGCTCATAAGACAATACAACTTGCTTTCTACAGTACGAAAAATCCACAGGTTTATCACCAACTCTAAATGGTACTGGATGCTGATATACCATTACCAAGTTTAGTAACTTGTATGAATACCGAGACCTTCAGCTCAGAGTCTGCGTCAACCTGCACTAACAATTGTTCTTCATACTCAACCATCAGAAGCTAGAAATGAAACAACTTCCAAGTGTGGCTAAGTAAAACATATTCTGATTATTTGTGTACAAGAACAAGAACCTGCATAAATAAAACACAAATCAAATAAACTATTGTTCTTTTAATACTTTTGTTATCATCAAACCTAAAAGAGAATATGTCAAGAATAAATCTTACTCTAACAATGCTCTATGGTTAGACATAAATAATTTTGCCAAAGGTAATAATAATGTCGCCATCTCAAGAAGCATATTTACTCTTAATATTAAAGAGTACCGAGGAGAATCAATATCTCAGAAATCCAATAAACATGTTAAAATATCAAGTCGAAAAACTTACTACATACATTCTTTCGTACGAAATATTTACGCAAAGAAACTTTACAACATCATTATGCAATCAAATTTTAATGTAATGAAAAAGTTTTGGAATCACATATATAACAATTGTTACCGAACTTTATCCTGAATTAACGAAATTAAATTACATATATTATTAATTATAATAATACAAAATATATATTAAACCGGTGTATATGAATGAATACTTTCAACACACAGTAAACTATCGAAAACATATACAAATCGAGCCGCAAGTATACACTAATAAAAATGAAATTAACAGTATTATTATACACACTTTTATTCAAAATTACACCATATTAAAATATAGACATAATTAGTCCCGCAAGTTATTTATGAGTTGCGATATAGTTTTTCAATAAAAAATTGATTCGATTTGGTCCTGTAATATTACTTCCGTTAACATATTTGATCTCTTCCGTTACTTCAGGTGTTAAACGGTTAGTAAATGTCAAAGTGACGTGTCAACAATGCAATGAGTCAGCAAAAATAATAATAAATAATACAAATTCAAAAAAAAAACTTTAAACTCAAAAAACAAAAAACAAACGTAAAAATTATTAATTAATTAATATAAAAATATTATATGAACAATAACTAATTCAGAAAAACATAATTAATTCAAAATTAACTCAAAATAATTAATTTATATAATTAATTCAAGAAAAAATATAAAAATTAAATTAATTAATTAACATAATTAACTCAGGAAAAACATAAAAATTATTAATTAGTTTACAGAAAATGGAATTCCTGCTAAATCTTCACTCCTCTGTTGAGGTTTGTGCTAGTTTGATGAAAAATCTTCACTCCTCTGTTGAGGTTTGTGCTAGTTTAATGTTCTCTCTCCAACCATCATGTTTGAGGCTTGCTTGCCTAGATGGTATATTCTTTCATCATTTGTTGTTGGAAGATTGTTGGAGGTTCTTTACCATAGAAGTTAACCTCTGGTGAGCACCTACGAACTTCTACTTGCCATTTGAAACAATGTTTTACAAGCTAATCACAGGCACTGAGGCGACCAAAACAAAGATGTGGAATTTGTAACACCCCACTTCCCACACTTCAATTAAATTAATAAACATTATAAATAAACAAAACCAGAGTTCCAATTCTCCCAAGTGGGATATCACATAAAAACAACGTTTCCTTATAAAAAGGTTTATCTCCAACTTCAGCGGAATATTAAATAATAAAATTCAATAAAAGTTTGATACGTTCACAGGGAAATAAAATATCAGTTCAACATAAAACAAATAAAAACGCCCAAGTCCCGTGCTACGTATCAGAGCATCCTAGACTCGACAATCACACCAATATCCAAGCTAGCTAAGCACCTGGATTATCTGTACTTCCGAAGAAGCACAGACCACAACAACAACAAAGGGGTGAGAAATCATGATCAAAAATATAATGGTAATGTAATACATGTAATAAGGCAGTAAAACACACCAACACATCAATTATTCACCCCAACAACACCATATAACGAACCTACTGTTCAAATTACAATATAACATATTATAATGCAAAATGCAACTCAACACCATGCATGCGGTACCGACTCGTTGGTTCATTCAATCGAACCTGGATAGATCACTTACGCTCCTCCTGAGACATGATCTATCCCCCACCATTCTCCACAAAGGAGTACGGATGAATCACTTACGCTCCTCCTGAGACATGATTCATCCCACCAAAACACCATGATATGCACACACCAATGCATAACTAATATATTTAGGCACTCAACGTGCACACGATCCTCCTGATCATATCATCATACACCAATGCACGTATGTACAAATATAACATACACCAACACCATATAAATCAACCAGATAGTAAACAAGTTCATACTTTAACACCAAGATATAACATATCCCACCACTCGGGGGTACGCGATCCTACTGATCACTACATACATATACATCAACTAATTGTCCACCAGTCATTATTACGGGAAACATGCACTATCACCAAGTACACAAGTTAGTTCCCACACTCATCATTCTTACAGTGCATCAAGGCCAAACTGTACCTATCATCTCAACTCAGATCCTCAGTCTATTCTAGTACCAATCTTGCACATTACCGTAACCAATAGTGTAACATCCTAATTTTTCCATACACTAAATAATATATCTAGTTAGATTTGAGATTTTAACAATGCTAGTTATTAAAAATTAAATGTTGAAACTAACACTTATAATAATTAATTTATTAATTAATTACTTTTTATATTTATTACTTTTATTCTTCAATTTGAATATCATCGTTTCATTTTATAAACTAAACTTTGAAATTTAAATTGGTACTTAAAACCCTTAACTTTAAGTTAATTAATTATTCATATTATTATTATCATTATTGTTGTTCTTGTTTTGTTATTATTAATTGATTTTATTTTATTTGAATATTATCATTTTACTCTATAAACCAATTAATAAATAAAATAATCTTAAGACAATAAAAATATCAAATAACTATCCTTTTTACTATTTTTATTATTATTAATATTATTAACATTTTACTTTTTATAAAAGAAATATATATCTCATTTTCTATTAATATCCTACATAATATTATGTCATGAAATCAAGCTCCCATACCTTTGTCATAAATTATTTTCACAAAGTCATACTAGAACACCTAAAGCACTATTGATGAAAGATTAGTAAATATTTGATAGAGACATATTTACTAGCAAGAGTTGAAAAGTTGGAAGGTATGGGCAAAAGATGATAAATTATGTTATTTTAATATTTTACAACTAGTATAAATAGGGGTCTCTTCCACCCCATTTTCATTCATTCATTCACAAATCATCTTTCTTACTTCTTTACTTCTTTCCTTCTCTAATTTCTTCATATAGCAATATTAGTTTTAGTTATCGAAGTTCCCACGATATCGGTTCGTAACCTTTAGAGTATTTTGTGGTAAAAGTTCTTCTAAAGTTTCAAGGGAGTTTTATACGTCAAAGTTCTGCCCAAATCATTTTCATAAGTAATCGGTAAGCCGTTATAATGTCCATTTTATTTTAATTATATTATTTTAATTATGTTATTTATATAAAGGTTATTTTAAATTTTCTATGCAAATTCCGTTCAGACGTCGATATATTGAACTTATAAAGTCCAAAATAAATTTTACCATTTTAAGTCGTTATAATGCCCAAATTTTATTATAATTTAAATGTTATTAGAAATATACTCTTGACAATTTTCTAAAACAAACAAATTCAAAAGGAGGTATAATATAATTTATATTTGAATTTAATAATTATTTTGGAGGTTATTATGATATATTTAAATAAATAAATATTTCAAGTTATAACGGGATTATGTTCAATTAACCATAAATTATATTCTAATTATTTCATAAATTTCGTACAATCCAACGGTTATCGTAAATTAGGTTCTTGGCAAAGATCGAAGACAACACTTGTGGACTTTCAACAACACTCAACAAAAGGTGGGGGCAAGATTTCGTATACGATTGGGACGGTTAGCGTAAAATAACTTAATATATATGTGTGTAGTGGTGACCTAAGCCCTACTAGCGATAAATAATTAAGGAGAGCCTATTCTCAAATAATGATTTTCACAAATCACTAGGCGAGGTTACGCCGGCCTTAATTAATTATCATAGGAATAATCTTTGACAATTTGGTATTGTATTGTGCTTGCATTATTCGGTTAATTTTATAATTGTTTATTTTATTTATACTTGAATGATTGTGATTGATAGATTAAGGAAATAATCGGTTAATGAGAGAAAAACATTGCTAGATATTAAGTAATTGATCCCCATTAACATAAGGAAAGTTGGATACAATGAGTAGTTATATTTGGTTGGGTTCTGGCTAAGGAAAGACTTGGTCGACTATGCCGTTTACAGTCCACCTCTCTTACCTGGGAAGTTAACCATACAATTACCCATTATACAAACTGAACTTATTATGTAAGGACAAAGATCAAATATGGCAAGACATTGGATGGATTTGGTACTCAACCTAAGTATCTAGATAATAAGTATAACTTGAAAAGTTGATACGATAATTCCCCATTATTAACTTAATACTTATGGCTAAGAGTTGCCACAAGATGAGTGAGTGATCATATAGACTTGCATTAAGGAATGTGTAAGTCCACCGCCGTGCGGTATGGGACGCACGAGGTTGATCAGTCGCCTGCAATCCCGACGGGGATTATTATCTATGCATGCTAGGCAAGACAAGGTTCTTGGCCTGAATTCTCAGGGACGATCGACTTATAACACCTAGGCTCCATGTGAAGTTAGGTGGCGTAGCTCTTGGTAATTGGGAGTACGTTGGTGGCATGTGGTCTAGTGATATCTGATCTTGGTAAATGGGATAGATATCATTGACAGCGTTTAGTGGCCTGAGTCAGCATATAGTTCAGGGATGCATTAGAATAAATAAAGTATATGTAATTGTGGGTATAAGATACGCTTGTTTGTATAAATATGGTTTCCATATATATTATTATTTTACACATTCATTCCCACTTTTAAACTTGTACATGAATCTTAGCCCTGTGTCATTTTTGTTTTGCATTTTGGATTATTTTATGACGATCAGACGATGAGCTCGAATCTTGCGTACTTCCCGACAACTCAGAAGGAAAGGATATGAAGTGACGTGGAGATGTGTTACTATAACATCTAGATTGGGAGCTGTTAGTGTTTTGTCAAACGCTAATCACATCCCTACTACTACAGTCAGTATAAGTGTCAGTCTTGTTGGACTTAGGAGGTCCCTTTTGGTATGCTTTCTTTTTGGTTTCCTTTCTGTACTTTTATTTTATGTTTTATCTATGTGGCAAGGCCGCTAGTCTTAACGGTGTCAAACTCTGTAAAATATATTTGAAGCATATGTATGTGAAACAGTATGTTTTTAAATAATTAAGTATTGTCCTTTAAAAATTTCAAATTTTTCTGTATTTTTATAAGGTTTCATTAGAATTCCACTAATGGGACATAGGCTGTCTCATTTAATGGTATCAGAGCTGGTCGATTCAGCTCGGACCGTAAGTGTCTAGAATTATACTGACTGTATCAAGTTGGATTCCAAACTGGATGATAACTTTTCTTCTGTGCATTGAGTCTTCATCTTGAGAGCCTTCTAGTATAATGGTCTAGGAAACTTATTTAGCACACTTTATTTTTCCTCCCCAACGGTCACAAACCCAACGGTAACGTAACGGACACTTCACAAAATTCACTTTATAAATACTTCACACCCATCCATTATTTTCATATCAATTCCTAAATATTTATCTATACCTTTCAAATGGCTAAATCCTTTCTTTTATTCATCACTCTTCTTGTCATTATTTTGTTTGTTATTGGTATCATCAAGCATGAAGAATTAGGTAAAGATTTCGTAGCAATAATGATAATTATAGTTTTACCACTATTAGTCTTAGCTTGGTTTACAAGTAGAGGTTTTTGAATGAGACATGGTCACGATTTTTGTAATCGTTGTTATTAAATAAATTGATACATTTTTGTTTATACATTAAATGTTGATTATGTTTTCCTGAATTCTAGTTATATTTAAGATATTAATTCAACATTTTAGACACAATTATCCCTTGCCTGTGGGAGACTTGATAAAAATCCTTATCGATGAATCATTCATTGGGATATAAATATACATAATTGTTATGTTCTTTATGTCTTGTGAATGATTGAACCTAATAACTATTCCTTTTCAGGAAGTTATGGTTCAGAACGTCAGAGGTGCGAGGCGTGGTAGGAGTGCTGCTAGAGGCACTACTAGAGGTATACGTAGGAATGCGAGTGATGAAGTTACTCCTGAAGGAGCACCTACCATTCCCATTGGACGAGAAGATCATTCCCAAACTGGAACGAACTCTCAAGCTGACACTCGAGATGTTCGTGAACTTGCTGCAGCTGTGTTAGTTCAAACACAACAAAATGCTCAAATCCTGCAAATCACTCGAGATCATCAACTCTTTCAGCAACAACAAAGGGAAATGGTGCATGAGGATACAGGATTGAACTCGTTTCTGAAAGGAAAACCACCACAGTTTGGTGGTGACTTTAATCCGGAGGGTGCTGAGAAATGGTTGCAAGAAATGGAGAAGATATTTTCTTTCACTCACTGTAGAGAGAATAGAAGGGTTGGTTATGCAACATTCATGCTGACAGGCGATGCTGAAGCTTGGTGGAGAGGAAAGTATAGATTATTGGAAGAGGAAGGAAGAGAAATCAATTGGACCTTGTTCAAAGAAGAATTTTTGGGGAAGTATTTTCCAAAGTTATGTAGGAAAGAGAAGGAGAGAGAATTTCAGAATCTACGTCAAGGTGTGATGACGGTGGGAGAATATACTAGGAAGTTTGAATCCTTGCTAAAGTATTCTGAGTTTTACCGCTTGCATCCAAGGGAAGAATGGATGTGTGAAAAGTATCAAGATGGATTGAAATATGATATCCAGAGGGCAGTTTTACCTCTGCATATTATGCGCTTTGGTGAGCTAGTAGAAAGGTGTCTGGAGTTGGAAGGGATTGACAATAGGAAGAATCAATATGGATCAGGAGGATCAACCCAAAACAACAATCACAAGGGCCACTTTAACCGAGGCCACGGAGGAAGAATCCAACGAGGGGGTAGGCCATATCAAAGGCCTACACCTTATCATAACCAGGATTCTAGAAGGTTAATGTTCAAGTGTTACAGCTGTGGAGGGGCACATCTTAACAAAGATTGTCCAAATAGAAATATTGGAACTTGTTTTCGCTGTGGTCAGAAAGGCCACTTTCTCAAAGATTGTCCCCAAGGACAAAGTCAACCAACAGGCCAGAGGAGCGGCCTAATAAACAATAACAACATAGGGAGAGCAAGAAATGGAGGCCCAAGTGTTGGTCAGAGACCTCAGAATCAAAATAAGCCAACCACAGGAAGAGTATTTACAATTAGAGGAGCTGAGATCTCAAAGTCAGCTGGGTTAATTCAAGGTATGTGTTTAATTGGAGATAAGTTGGTATCAGTTTTATTCGATTCAGGAGCTACACATTCTTTTATATCTACCTCTTGTGCTGAATTTTTGGGATTCGAAATTGTTGATCACGATTATAAGTTGACTATCACAACTCCCTCGGGAGAAAGAATGGTAACTTATTCAGTCTGTGTAGACTGTCCAATAATCTTAGAAAATAGAAGATTCTTAGTAGATCTTGTGGTACTCCCGCTACAAGACCTAGATGTCATCTTAGGAATGGATTGGTTATCAGCCAACGATGTCAACTTGAGATGCAAGGAGAAAATTTTTACATTTGGAGAAGATAGTGGAGAAATCAGCAAAGCTGAAACCCTCACTCAAAGTTTTATGATGCTATTCTCCATGTCAGTAGGAGAAACCCCTAGTGTGGAAAATTTTCCCGTAGTCTGTGAATTCCCGGAAGTCTTTCCAGAAGAAGTTCCAGGTTTACCACCGGTTAGGGAAGTGGAATTTTCTATAGACTTGGTTCCAGGAACTGGACCAATTTCTATATCTCCTTATCGAATGTCACCCTCAGAGCTTGCGGAGTTAAAGAAACAATTAGACGAGATGTTAGAGAAAGAATTTATTAGACCAAGTGTATCGCCATGGGGAGCTCCAATCTTGTTTGTGAAGAAGAAGGATGGTTCTTCTAGACTTTGTGTGGATTACAGACAACTCAATAAAGCCACTGTGAAAAACAAGTATCCTTTGCCTAGAATCGACGACTTGATGGATCAGTTAAAAGGAGCATCAGTATTCTCAAAGATTGACTTGAAGTCTGGATATCATCAGATCAGGGTGAAGGAAGATGATATTCCAAAAACAGCTTTTAGATCCCGTTATGGACACTATGAGTACTTAGTTATGCCATTTGGTTTGACTAATGCTCCAGCAGTATTCATGGATTACATGAATAGGATCTTTAGGTCATACTTAGATCAATTTGTTGTAGTTTTCATTGATGACATTCTGATTTATTCCAAGAATGAGGTAGAGCACAGAGAACATTTGAGAATTGTGCTACAGATATTAAAGGACCTTCAATTGTACGCGAAATTCTCGAAATGTGAATTTTGGTTGAAGGAGGTACAATTTCTTGGTCATGTAATTAGTAAAGAAGGTATTGCAGTAGACCCAAGTAAAGTCGAAGCAATAACAAAGTGGGAGAGTCCAAAGAATGTTGGCGAGATTCGAAGTTTTCTTGGACTAGCTGGATATTATCGGAGGTTCATTGAAGGATTTTCAAAGATCGCTTTGCCCATGACTCAGTTAACGAGGAAAGGTAAAAACTTTGAATGGACTAAAGAGTGTGAAGAAAGTTTTCAGAAGCTAAAGGAAAGATTGACTTCATCACCAATACTCATCTTACCAGACCCATTAGGAAATTTTGATGTGTATTGTGATGCGTCATATCAAGGTCTTGGGTGTGTGTTGATGCAAGAAAGGAAAGTGATAGCTTATGCATCAAGACAATTGAAGGTGCATGAGAGGAACTACCCAACTCACGACCTAGAGTTAGCGGCAATTGTGTTTGCCTTAAAGATTTGGAGGCATTATCTTTATGGATCAAAGTTCACTGTGTTAAGTGATCACAAAAGCCTGAAGCATTTATTTGATCAGAAAGATTTAAACATGAGACAAAGGCGCTGGATGGAATTCTTGAAGGACTATGATTTTGAGTTGCAATATCATCCCGGAAAGGCCAATGTTGTAGCAGACGCTTTGAGTCGAAAGAAACTTCATGTATCTGCAATGATGTTGAAGGAAGAAGAGTTGATTGACAAATTCGTGGATTTAAACTTAGGAGTACATCACAATGAAGGAAGTATATTCATAGGCGCTATTATCGTGTCTAATGAATTTCTGAAATGGATCAAAGATGAACAACAACTTGATGACCGTCTAGTGAGCATAAAGGAAAATATAAGAAATGGTCAAAATGGAGAGTTTAACATAAGGAGTGATGGAATCCTAAGGTTTAAAGAAAGGTTGTGTGTACCTCAAAATCAGGATATTCAAAAGTTGATTTTGGAAGAGGGCCACAAAAGTAAGTTGAGTTTTCATCCAGGAGCCACAAAGATGTATCAAGACATGAAGAAAATGTTTTGGTGGGTTGGAATGAAGAGACATATAGCAGAATATGTTCAAAGTTGCTTGGTATGTCAGAAGGCAAAGATTGAACATCAGAAGCCAGCCGGATTGCTACAACCTTTAGATATTCCAGAGTGGAAGTGGGACGGAATAGCCATGGATTTTGTAACCGCTTTGCCTAAGACTCAGAAACAACATGATGCAATTTGGGTGATCATTGATAGGTTGACAAAGAGTGCACATTTCATTCCCATCAACCAGACGTTTAAATTAGAGAGACTAGCTCAGGTATATGTAAAGGAGATTGTTAGATTGCATGGAATACCTTCAAGTATAGTCAGTGATAGAGATCCCAGATTCACATCAAATTTTTGGCATCAGTTGCATTTAGAGTTAGGAACAAAACTGAGGTTAAGTTCAGCTTATCATCCCCAAACGGATGGCCAGTCTGAGAGGACGATTCAATCGTTAGAGGATTTGTTGAGAGCTTGTGCTCTTGAACACAAAGGAAGTTGGGACGAGTTCTTACCATTGATTGAGTTTACTTACAACAATAGTTTTCACTCAAGTATCGGCATGGCTCCATATGAAGCATTATACGGAAGAAAGTGTCGTACACCTTTATGTTGGTATGAGGTTGGAGAAAATAAAATATTGGGTTCAGAATTCGTGCAACAAACGACAGATCAGGTTAAACTTATTAGAGAAAAAATGAAGGCAGCACAGGACCGTCAAAAGAGTTATAATGATAAGAGGAGAAGACCTTTGGAGTTCGAGGCAGGAGATCACGTGTTCATTAGGGTAACTCCTAGGGCGGGAATTGCACGAGCAATCAAAACTAGGAAGTTAACACCAAGGTTTATCGGGCCTTTTCAAATTCTACGGCGGATTGGACCTGTAGCGTATCACATTGCTTTGCCGCCAAACTTGTCTAATCTTCATGATGTATTTCATGTATCACAACTGAGGAAGTATTATCCGGACCCTTCACATGTCATTGAGCCTGAAACTGTGGAACTTAGAGATAATTTGGAATATGAGGCTATACCTGTCAAGATCTTAGATCATCGTATTAAAGAACTTCGTGGAAAGCAAATACCATTGGTTAGAGTCGTGTGGGATGATGTAACTGGTGATTCTACTTGGGAAAGAGAAGAAGACATGCGTCAGAAGTATCCACATATGTTTTAGGTACGCTAAATTTCGAGGACGAAATTTCTTTTAAGGGGGGTGGTAATGTAACATCCTAATTTTTCCATACACTAAATAATATATCTAGTTAGATTTGAGATTTTAACAATGCTAGTTATTAAAAATTAAATGTTGAAACTAACACTTATAATAATTAATTTATTAATTAATTACTTTTTATATTTATTACTTTTATTCTTCAATTTGAATATCATCGTTTCATTTTATAAACTAAACTTTGAAATTTAAATTGGTACTTAAAACCCTTAACTTTAAGTTAATTAATTATTCATATTATTATTATCATTATTGTTGTTCTTGTTTTGTTATTATTAATTGATTTTATTTTATTTGAATATTATCATTTTACTCTATAAACCAATTAATAAATAAAATAATCTTAAGACAATAAAAATATCAAATAACTATCCTTTTTACTATTTTTATTATTATTAATATTATTAACATTTTACTTTTTATAAAAGAAATATATATCTCATTTTCTATTAATATCCTACATAATATTATGTCATGAAATCAAGCTCCCATACCTTTGTCATAAATTATTTTCACAAAGTCATACTAGAACACCTAAAGCACTATTGATGAAAGATTAGTAAATATTTGATAGAGACATATTTACTAGCAAGAGTTGAAAAGTTGGAAGGTATGGGCAAAAGATGATAAATTATGTTATTTTAATATTTTACAACTAGTATAAATAGGGGTCTCTTCCACCCCATTTTCATTCATTCATTCACAAATCATCTTTCTTACTTCTTTACTTCTTTCCTTCTCTAATTTCTTCATATAGCAATATTAGTTTTAGTTATCGAAGTTCCCACGATATCGGTTCGTAACCTTTAGAGTATTTTGTGGTAAAAGTTCTTCTAAAGTTTCAAGGGAGTTTTATACGTCAAAGTTCTGCCCAAATCATTTTCATAAGTAATCGGTAAGCCGTTATAATGTCCATTTTATTTTAATTATATTATTTTAATTATGTTATTTATATAAAGGTTATTTTAAATTTTCTATGCAAATTCCGTTCAGACGTCGATATATTGAACTTATAAAGTCCAAAATAAATTTTACCATTTTAAGTCGTTATAATGCCCAAATTTTATTATAATTTAAATGTTATTAGAAATATACTCTTGACAATTTTCTAAAACAAACAAATTCAAAAGGAGGTATAATATAATTTATATTTGAATTTAATAATTATTTTGGAGGTTATTATGATATATTTAAATAAATAAATATTTCAAGTTATAACGGGATTATGTTCAATTAACCATAAATTATATTCTAATTATTTCATAAATTTCGTACAATCCAACGGTTATCGTAAATTAGGTTCTTGGCAAAGATCGAAGACAACACTTGTGGACTTTCAACAACACTCAACAAAAGGTGGGGGCAAGATTTCGTATACGATTGGGACGGTTAGCGTAAAATAACTTAATATATATGTGTGTAGTGGTGACCTAAGCCCTACTAGCGATAAATAATTAAGGAGAGCCTATTCTCAAATAATGATTTTCACAAATCACTAGGCGAGGTTACGCCGGCCTTAATTAATTATCATAGGAATAATCTTTGACAATTTGGTATTGTATTGTGCTTGCATTATTCGGTTAATTTTATAATTGTTTATTTTATTTATACTTGAATGATTGTGATTGATAGATTAAGGAAATAATCGGTTAATGAGAGAAAAACATTGCTAGATATTAAGTAATTGATCCCCATTAACATAAGGAAAGTTGGATACAATGAGTAGTTATATTTGGTTGGGTTCTGGCTAAGGAAAGACTTGGTCGACTATGCCGTTTACAGTCCACCTCTCTTACCTGGGAAGTTAACCATACAATTACCCATTATACAAACTGAACTTATTATGTAAGGACAAAGATCAAATATGGCAAGACATTGGATGGATTTGGTACTCAACCTAAGTATCTAGATAATAAGTATAACTTGAAAAGTTGATACGATAATTCCCCATTATTAACTTAATACTTATGGCTAAGAGTTGCCACAAGATGAGTGAGTGATCATATAGACTTGCATTAAGGAATGTGTAAGTCCACCGCCGTGCGGTATGGGACGCACGAGGTTGATCAGTCGCCTGCAATCCCGACGGGGATTATTATCTATGCATGCTAGGCAAGACAAGGTTCTTGGCCTGAATTCTCAGGGACGATCGACTTATAACACCTAGGCTCCATGTGAAGTTAGGTGGCGTAGCTCTTGGTAATTGGGAGTACGTTGGTGGCATGTGGTCTAGTGATATCTGATCTTGGTAAATGGGATAGATATCATTGACAGCGTTTAGTGGCCTGAGTCAGCATATAGTTCAGGGATGCATTAGAATAAATAAAGTATATGTAATTGTGGGTATAAGATACGCTTGTTTGTATAAATATGGTTTCCATATATATTATTATTTTACACATTCATTCCCACTTTTAAACTTGTACATGAATCTTAGCCCTGTGTCATTTTTGTTTTGCATTTTGGATTATTTTATGACGATCAGACGATGAGCTCGAATCTTGCGTACTTCCCGACAACTCAGAAGGAAAGGATATGAAGTGACGTGGAGATGTGTTACTATAACATCTAGATTGGGAGCTGTTAGTGTTTTGTCAAACGCTAATCACATCCCTACTACTACAGTCAGTATAAGTGTCAGTCTTGTTGGACTTAGGAGGTCCCTTTTGGTATGCTTTCTTTTTGGTTTCCTTTCTGTACTTTTATTTTATGTTTTATCTATGTGGCAAGGCCGCTAGTCTTAACGGTGTCAAACTCTGTAAAATATATTTGAAGCATATGTATGTGAAACAGTATGTTTTTAAATAATTAAGTATTGTCCTTTAAAAATTTCAAATTTTTCTGTATTTTTATAAGGTTTCATTAGAATTCCACTAATGGGACATAGGCTGTCTCAAATAGGCTTCTAATTCCTATTCCCAAAATCATCACCTACACACTTTATCGATACCTCAAAAGCCATACAGAATTTTCCCTAAAAACTGTAAAACACCCTATATGCCCTATATGCCAAATCAACCCAAAACACCAATTCATTAACGATTACTATATAATTAACAACAATCATCATCAATCATAACATAACAATATATATTATCATATATCGATCAATTTCCTACGGGGTTAAGGAATCCCCAACTACCCTATACATGCATAAACCATTCCCAATCAAGTTTCTCCCCCTTACCTTGTTAATCGGTTGATCGATGAAAGAATCCTCCAAGGTTTGGCCAATTCTGATTTTCCCCTGTTCCTTCGTTCTTCGCTCCCTTTTCCGTTCCCTTTTCCGTTCTCTCCTTTCTATCGTTCTTTTTCCACTTTCTCTAACTTCTCACAATGTATCGTAAAACTACTAATCCCTCACGTTTCTATTTTAATTCTCTAATCCCAATAATAATAATAACTTAATAATAATAATAAATAAAAATAATAATAATAATAATAGTAGTAATAATCTTATTATTATCTCACCAAAATAATAATAATGTTAATAACTTAATAAAATAATAATAATAATAATAATAGTAATAATAATCCTATTATTATCTCACCAAAATAATAATAATGTTAATAACTTAATAAAATAATAATAATAATAATAGTAATAATAATCCTATTATTATCTCACCAAAATAATAATAATGTTAATAACTTAATAAAATAATAATAATAATAATAGTAATAATAATCCTATTATTATCTCACCAAAATAATAATAATGTTAATAACTTAATAAAATAATAATAATAATAATAGTAATAATAATTCTATTATTATCTCACCAAAATAATAATAATGTTAATAACTTAATAAAATAATAATAATAATAATAATAGTAATAATAATCCTATTATTATCTCACCAAAATAATAATAATGTTAATAACAATAGTAACTATAATAAATATAATAATAATAATAATATTCCCACCAATATCAATATTATACACTATATTATTATATTCACCAAAACACCACCAATAATCCTCCCACATTAGGGACACCCACCAAACATCACCAAATACACCCCCACCAAAGGGCACACCAACACATAATATTTAAAATAATAATAAAATGACTAAATAATTAAAATGGGTGTTACAGAATTCCTGCTAAATCCCCTTTGATCTTTGCTTTCAAGCTTCTACATCCGGCTAAAAAATCTCGTGGTTGCGACGCAATCCTAAGGGATACTTTGTCACTACATGAAATCCAAAAATTGTCTCTACATCTTCAAAAACATTTTAATCTATCTCAAAACAGAAGGAAAAAAAAACAAAAATAAAGTCAACTGGTATGAGTATGAAAAAAATAGAATTTAATCTATCTCACAAATAATATGATTTTCAATTTGGGGAGGAACAGAGTTAGGGTTACAAAAAAATTGGGGCATTTAGATTTTTAACCACATACTAGGCACAATAAGAAAGAAGAAGACTAACCCTTGAAGAAAATCAACACGAATCTTCAACTTCGGCATGGCGTTGGTGTCACAAAACACTGTTAAACAACAAAAAATAAAAGAGAATGTGGAATTTATTACAAAGAAGAAAGAATATGAAAATGGAAGAATAAGAAGAGGGAAGAAAGACAGCCGAAGTAAGAAATTACCTTGGCAGAATAAGAAGAGCGAAAAAAATAATAAGATCTAAGAAGAAGAAGAAGAGAGAAGAAGGTGACTGCTAGGATTTTGGAGAAGGGAGTTGAGAAAGAGAGAAACATAAATTGAAAATAATAATAATAACAAATAATGTAACGTATACACATTATTTTATATGTTTAATAATAAATTGATAATAAAAAAAACAAAAAGTCAGATAAGAGAATATACAGTCAAGTAGACGGCCACACACACACACACACACACACACACACACACACACACACACACACACACACACACACACACACACACACACACACACACACACACACACACACACACACACACACACACACACACACACACACACACACACACACACACACACACACACACACACACACACACACACACACACACACACACACACACACACACACACACACACACACACACACACACACACACACACACACACACACACACACACACACACACACACACACACACACACACACACACACACACACACACACACACACACACACACACACACACACACACACACACACACACACACACACACACACACACACACACACACACACACACACACACACACACACACACACACACACACACACACACACACACACACACACACACACACACACACACACACACACACACACACACACACACACACACACACACACACACACACACACACACACACACACACACACACACACACACACACACACACACACACACACACACACACACACACACACACACACACACACACACACACACATAGTTTAACGTTTTTTTCCTTCAAAATTTAACAGAATGAATTAATTTGATGTTTTAAGGGACTATAGTGTAACGTTTTTTAACTGAGAGAGCAAAGTGAAACAATAAATTAAATTAAGGAAGAAAAAGATGAATTAAGCCAAAAATATAAAACCTATTAAAAAATGCATAATCACTAATTTATATGATAATTATAATCAAGATTACTATCACCGAAACATAAACTTTACACAAATTGTAAGATTAAAAGAGATCCCAATTTTAAAATCCTAATATAAAAAAAAGCTAAACTCAAATTGAAACTGAATGAGTAACTCGGATACCAACTGTCAGATTCGTTCATAACCTTATTATTTCTATTAATATAAAAATAAAGAATACAACTCTAAAATAATCCCTATGAGTCGATATACGATCAACTTGTATCCGTTAAAGTCATATCAGAATTCAATCAGAAAATAAAAGTAGAAGCGTACCTGAATTTGTCATTGAAATAGTCTAAGGTTGCGGGTATTTGATATTCTCTGATTTGTAAAATTCTTTAAGATTCCTTAAATTTGTTGAGTATAGCAAGTGTGAGTAGTATAGTTAATAGTCTCACATTGATTAGAAATATGGAGACTTGAGCATGAGAGAATCCATAAAACTATCACCTTAAGATTTTGGGTGAGTATTTTATGTGTGTTTCACAAAGGTATTGCTCAAGAAAAAGAAAAAAAGTCTCACAATGTTCAATGCTCTACAAATGGAGACCATAACTCATTTCATGACATTTATGCTTTTAAACACAAACTTAATATTATATTAATTAGATCTCTTTAAGTCTTGACTAATTAAAATAATCACACTAACTTCTTAAATGTTATATTTGTGACCCCACAATTCTAACCGTTCATGCTCTCGTTTTCGATTCCACCTCTTTAAATTTTCGATGACCCAATTCTAATAAGTGAGTTTTCACTTCTTCAAATAGACGCACTTTCATTTCTTGAATTTTGTTTCAAATTTCCACTTTCTCTTTAATTTTATTGATTTGTTCAGTGATTCTCAAAAAGCTCGAATCTGGTTTATTTGAGATTCCTCTTTGATATGAAAATTCGATTTCTATTTATCCCGCTGGTATTCACTTCCATGAGAAAAAAAATAGGTTTCTTACATTGATCGGAGATAAATGAATGTCTAAATAACAAGTACAATTGGCAATATGCAGAAGTTGAAGGAAACGAATTCTTTACATTTTGAAACTATAAGTTGATTATTTTAAAGAAACTTATTATCGAAAATATCATGGAAAAAACTTGTCAATTTTATTGTGCTGGAAAGTTCCTGGAGCTGGTGGTGCAAAGAGTGATTTTTATCTCTTAGTGGTGGTTATTTAAGAGACTTAAATCTAATAATACTTGTAATTATTATGACTGGTGCAAATTTCTTTGAGATTCTCTATAGTTTTGAGATTCTGATAATCTTTCTCTATTGTCGGTTGTAAATGAATTAGAACCCCTAGTGTAACACCCCACTTCCCAAAATTCAAATAAAATACAATTATTTCAAAATAACATCAGAGTTTTTCCCCCAAAAGTGAGATATCACATCAAATAGTTCAACATAATTCTTCATTATATGATTTTCAAAATAAAGCAGCGGAAAATTATTATTATCCATCATTCGCGACCATCCGCCAAAATATATCAAAGTATTCATTAACAAGGTTCACCACAATGATACGTCACAGGAATGAAACAAAATTAACGTAAAACAAATAAAACACCCAAGTCTCGTGCTACGTATCAGAGCATCCTAAGACTCGACCCGCACACCACTATCCAAGCTAGCTAAGTACCTGGATTATCTGTACCTCCGAAGAAGAACAGACCACAACAACAACAAAGGGGGTGTGAAAACATGATCAAAATTATCAGTAATAAGATACATGAATAAAAGGAAGTAAATATACAAATCATCACCCCACCAACATCAATCACGACCTACTGTCCAATCATCAAATACAACACCCAATAATGCAAATATGCAACTCAACACCATGCATGCGGTACCGACTCATTGGTTCATTCAATCGAACCCCGGATAGATCACATACACCCCTCCTTGGCAATGATCTATCCCCACCATTCTCCACAAAGGAGTACGAATGATCGCATACACTCCTCCTGAGCAACGATTTCATCCCACCAAAACATCATGATATGCACGACACCAAATACACAACAAATAACTCAAGTACGCTACGTGCACACGATCCTCCTGATCACATCACCATACATCATATACGTTATGTATTATACACCAATCAATCACGTTAATCAAATTAAAGTCAATACTACATAATTTCACCTCTTTAACATCAGGTATACACTCTTCACCACTAAACACCATATCTATACTCATCACGACCAGAAGGGGTCCTACGAAACGACAAAACAAACCACACAGTACAAAAATCATAATCTGCTGTCATGCTCGCTGGCTCATTCGCTTAGCAAAGCCCTAGCGAACATTCGCTAACTGCTCGCCTAGCGAAGGCAGACAGTGGCTACTGGACATGTTCGCTACCCAGCTCGCCTAGCGAGTCCCTAGCGAATGCTCGCAACCTGCTCACCTAGCGAACCTGCTAGCGAGCGTCTGCGATACTCAAAACCCTCACTGTCCAAAAATGTTACCTTGCTCAATTCCAGCCTATTACCCTTCATCCATCTTCTATCCTATTATTACTACAACTATTAAACACAACTCTAATCAATTGTTCCTCAAACTTCCTCTCCAGAACCAAAACTCATGGTCATTACCAAAACCCCAGAAGTTACGCAGAACCCCACCAAAACCACAACTCTGCTACGTTACGCAGAAACTCACCAAAATCACAACAATATATGCACCAATTCATCAATAGCAGTAACAATCATAATCATAATAATATACTCATCTTGTTCATCAAATCCCTATGGGGTTAAGGAATCCCCTCTACCCAATTCATGTAAAATACCAATCCCAATCAGTTTCTCCCCCCTTACCTCGATTAATTGCTTCGATTGATGAAGAATCCCCAAGAATCTGACAGCCTTAGCCTTCTTCCTCTTCCTCTTTGTTCTTCCTCCTTAACCTTGCTCTAAAACTGTTTATCATGTTCCCTTCTCCTTTCTACTCCAAAACCCCTCTTATATTTCTAAATCCTTATTTTATTTATTTCAATAATACTAATATTAATAATAATAATAATAATAATAATAATAATAATAATAATAATAATAATAATAATAATAATAATATTAATTATTAAATTATCACCACCATTAATCATATTATATTAATATTAAACTCCATAGTGATTAATTAATCCCCATAACTTAAGGGTACCCACCAACACTCTCAGACACACCCCCACATAAGGACACACCCAAAATAAAATAACACCAAAAAGACTAAATAATTAAAATGGGTGTTACACCTAGTACCTCGTTGCAATGTTATTTTGCTTATAAAAAAATAAAATTATATATGGTCTGTTTGGTTCAATCGAGGGAAGGGGAAGGGAGAGATTTTTATCCAGGGGAGGGGAGGTGAGGGGAAGGGATGGAAGTAATTTTAATTACATATATGTTTGGTTCAAATTATGAAAGGGAGAGGGGGACGGGAGAAATTTTATTTACAAATATGTTTGGTTCACAAAGGGAGGGGAGAAATTTTAAAACTAATTTACTTTTTTATCCTAGAAATTTTATCATAAAACTCATGATATTTACCATTTATAATTCAAATACAAATTCATTGACTAAATATAAGTATTCGACCAGAAAACATTGTGAAAGATTTTATAAAAATATAAGGATTATATAATATATAATTTAAAAATATTATCAAATACAATAAAATCTAAAAAAAATTATTATAAAAAAATTATGATAATTAAAAAATAATATTAAAGTATAAAAATAAATTTAAAAAAATTAAATACATATAATGATAATAAGATGGACATACAAAAATACAAGAAATATAAAAAGAATAAATTTTTTTCAAAATAAAACTTTTAACATTTTAATAAATTAAATTAATATTTAAATAAATAAATAAGGATAAATATAATTATAATTTAAATGAAATATCTCTCCTCCCCTCCAAATCTCTTTAAATTGGAGAGGAGAAAAAATAATTCAAGAGAGATTTTAGTCTTTTTCATCTATCTTTTTTCTTTCTCTTAAAATTTGAACCATATACATAAACTATTAAATATTTTCTTCATTCCCCTCCCCTCCACTTACCTCCGACAAAACCGAGACTCAAAGGAATAGCCAACTGTTTTGCTACTATCTGGACTAGCTATTAAGCCAAATTGTCTGAATGAGTTTTCTAATATCTTTGTTAAAACAATTTTCAGTCTATAAAAATCAAGCTTGTCATCATTATTTTATATTTCATGAATAAAGAAACTATGAGACATCATTCTCAACGTTAAGAGGCTGAAAACAGCATTACCATTTCTCAAACTGTCATCACACAGGACAACGCTGTGTTAGACCTTAAAAATGACTAGGAACCAAAACTGAATGTGGCAAAACTTAGGCAGAATAAGAAGGAAAATAGAACCATAATCCGATCATGCTGAAAATCAGAAAGAGGTTATATTTTGGAGGGAGAAATCAAGCTCTCGAATTCTTCGAAGGGAGAGAATCAAGACTCTCAAATTTCTTAGAAAATCATTGTAGTTACCATAAATTTTGTTTATTGGAATACCTTAAATAATTGATTTAAAAGTAACTACTGAAATCCATTAATATATTAGAGTTTCATAGAAGCTCTCATTATATATACCCTCTGACAATGTCACCTACATCACAACTTATGAATGAGACAATAATGCCTTCAAAAGATTATAACCAAATTATATTTTGGCACTACCCCTAAAACATAGCTCAGGTGGTTGAAATAGGACACAAATGAACTTGTGAAGAAAATACAAGGTTCAAACTTTAGCTACCAAAATAACATACTAACAACTATTATTTGACTATAAAAGCATAGAAATACTACAACACTCAATTTAGTAACACACTAAAACCATTGAAAAATTATCTTTATAAGTAACCCTATGTAAACTGTGAAAAGCATATAAATTACCCCACGTGGTAAATAAGTTGTACCTTCATCAATAATTTCCATGTGTTGAATGAAGTTGAGATATTGTGAGCTGTTTATTGGGCTGACCCCTATTCCTCTCAACAACATTGCACGCATGTGCCCTGATATCGGTGTTCGTGATTCCAGCGTAACCTTAATTCTGAACTTTGACTGATATTTCATCAGACTATTTAGATAGCGAGACAAACCTTGGTCATACATTAGATACACATGATTTGACTTAATTCCAAGACCAGGTCTATCCAAGTATACTTGAATATTTTCATCTTCACCATCAACTCTAATATTAAATCTCAAAATGAAACCCTTTGATTCAATTTGTGGCACAATGAAGCAAAAAATAAAGGCCAGTTGATCAGAGAAATGATTCACAAAAGAGAGATCAATAGTCATGGAATCACTTTTTGTCCTATACACCAGCCATTTTGGAACACTGCTTCCTGGATACACATATGTGCCTTGAGCATCATAATCATGATCATCACTAGATGCAGATATTTGCTTGTGTGCAAGTTTCATCATGTTAATCTGTGCATTCAATTCTATTTCTTTCAGAGAATGTTGATCCAGTTTCAAGCAATTCCAGAAGGCAACCCTTGTCTTGTTTTCCTTTAATATTTGAAGAGAAGTTGAAGGGAAAGTTACATTCTCCAATGATACACAACCACTGGCATCTAGAGTTACCAGTGATAACGGAAGCCTCGGTAGACTTTGAAGGTTCCAACAATTTCGTAATTCAAGATGTCTCAGCATAGAAAGATGCCTGATGCTTTTGGGCAAGTTCTCAATGTTAATGTGTGAAAGAAGCAACTTTTTAAGTTTCTTTTGGAGTCCAATTGATGATGGTAGTTTTCTGATACCTGTGAATTCTAGATTTAAATATACCATTTCCTTTGAGGTTACTGAGAACTCCTCTAGTGCAATGCAACCGGCAAGGGATAGATAACGAAGGGAACTTAAATGGATGTTGCTTTTGAGACTTGTGAGGGAAAAACATCCACCTAGATCCAATTTCTCAAGCTTGTTGAGAGAAAACACAGACGGATGTATACTAGTCAGCTGTACACACGAGCGAAGATCAACCGTTGCAAGATTTTTAGCCCTCGACAAGTCTGGAAGCTCCACCAGGTTTGAAGATAAAGTCAGTATTAGTTCCTTTAAATTCACAACATCCTGCAGTAGTTACAAACATATATCAACACAGATTTCGTATTAAAAGAGGTTAACGCATTCATTTGATCAAATTTACTCATGCATTATTTATTACCTTCTCTTCCTGCCAAAGTTTTTTCACTTTGCTGCACTGCAAGTTTAACACAACAAGATTCTCCGCAGTAAACTCGGATGGTAAGGACTCCAAAGGGTAATATGCCCAGCGAAGGTATTTGAGTTCATTTGGCAAAGATTCAAGCCCTTGAGGAAGATACAATTTCTGCGGAAATTGACGAAACGTGTAATAGTCACCTTTACTATAAATATCCAGATATCGTAGTTTGTTCATCTTAGAAAACACTTCGGGATTTAACTTCAGATCCTTTATTATCGACAAGTCGGTAGCTATGCTTCTAATAGCCTTACTCCCCTGCAGCAAAAAAGTAGTAGAAGATTCTCAAACATCATTGAAAATAATTTTTCCTACAAAAAGTTTAAATCATAATTCTCTCTAATGTATTACTATTGCTATAGAAAAGTTTTAAGATTCCTGCAATGGATGTGGTATTAAGATACCTTGTTATTTTCAAGTACTTCATAAATGTCAGAAGGATCAAGTAAGTGACTTTGATGTCCAGGATCATTATTGGATTCTTCGCGAACAATTTCCCAAGCTGTTTCTCGTATAATGTTGTGCATGGATACAACATCATCTGGAGAAATAGTTATAAGAGCTTTACGTTTCAGTCTTTCTAACTTAAAACCCATTGAATCACCCTGATCATTTAACAACAGAGTTATGTCGTCAACTTTGAGATGCAATCCTTCTAAAAAACACGCAATGTCTAAAAGCATCATCTGCTCGTGACGATCTAGATCATTGTAATTCAGTTTAATGATATCATGAACTTTTTTAACCGGAGCTTTTTTAAGCTTCTTCAGTTTGCTTTTCCAAATACTTTTGTCTTGTCCATGAAGATGTAGACCAAAAAGTCTAAGAACAAGTGGAATTCCATTGGCATACCTGACAATCTTCTTGGACAAATCATAGTACTCCATTTCATATGTTTGGTTTTGTTCAAAAGCATGCAAATTGAAAAGGCTAAGAGAGTCATCAGAGTTTAATGCCTTAACCTCATATATATCCTTACCAGCAACCATCTTGGCAAGGACTTGCTTGTCATCGGTTGTTACGATGATTCTACTACCTTTACCAAACCAATCAAGGTTTCCGATCAAAATTTCTAGTTGCTGTGGATCATTGACAGCATCAAGAACAACAAGAACCTTCATACGACGAAGCCTCCTCTCGACAAAATAGGGCAATCCATGTTGCGTATCAATTTTCAAATCTTGTTCCCCAAGTAAAGTAGAATAAAGATCTTTCTTTAAATACAAATGTCCATGTGTTCTCCATTCTTTTCTTACCTCAGCCTTGAAGTAAGAACCTTCATACTCAGAAGATAGCGTGTCATACATCACCTCTGCAATAGTGGTTTTACCTATACCATTCATCCCCCATATTCCAATCACACGAACATCTTGTGAATCTAGTTGTAACAATGATTCCAGTTGTGAAATTTGTTTACCAATCCCAACAAGGTGTTTTGAGCTAAATTGACGCACTTGATCCAACCTCTTCAACACATTTTTAACTATTTCTTTAATAAGCTCTGCGTCATTCCTAAGGAATAAAAAAAGGAAAATGTATCAAATTATTAAAGAAACTTACAATTAGCATAACATATATATTATATACTAAGATCAATGTACACAGAAACAAAAAGACAATTAATGTGTTTCAATTGTCGTCCTCAACTGCAATTGTGATCATAATTTTGGCCACCTCTTTAGGAAATGTACCAAACTTAAATGTTTGAGAAAAACTCACAAAATGGTGAGGGTAGTAGCGTACCCAGCAATCAGATAATGATGTGTACATGAAGATTGGTGGAGGAATTAACAAGAAAAGGCGCATATTTGAATTAGGATTTCAAGTTGCTACTATCAAAAAAATCTTTAAAATCATCTTCTTTTATATCTACTATGTGTCATCAGATAAAGTTGCTGCTACGCAGGCTAAGATTGAAACACTAACGGCTGAGCTTGAGAAGAAGAATCTTAAATAACAATTGATAAAACAAAAGATAGAGCATTGGGAGCGAATGTTTGGAAGTTTTATGCATAATATTACTAATCAAAACTCTTCACATCAACAAAAAAGAGAAGGTGATAATGAAAATGTTGAGACGAGTGACGATGAGCTTTGATTTTTGTTACTTTAATTTTAGTTTTATTTGGATTTTTGTTAGATCAAATATACAGTATTTTTATATTTTAGACATGTTAATGTTGAATGTCATGGAATTATATGAATTTTTATGGCAATATTTAAGATGAATTTTAGTCTTAGTTTTTTTTTTATTTTTGTTAGATCAAGTATGCTTTTTATATTTTCGACAAGTTAAAAGTGTAATATCTTATTTAATAATATGTAAGAACTACATGTAGTTTTAAGTTAGTGTAATATCTTATTTAATAATATGTAAGAACTACATGTAGTTTTAAGTTAGTGATAAATAAAATTTGAATTTTTTGATATTTTTAATTAATTATATCAAATTCTTATCAAGAGGTTTTAATGTATTTATTAGTAAGAAAAATAAATAATAACCTTCTATCCAAGACGGAATTTGAGATGGAAAAGATTCAAGTTTTTTTTATGTAGAGACGGAATAATATGATTCAGAGACAGTTATATTTGTCTCTATAGAGATGAATTTAGAAAAGCTTCCTATCAGATGTTTGAGACGGAATTAGATTTTTTTAAACGAAATATATCCGTCTCTACTTAGATACCGAACAAAATTTCCGTCTCTGAACAGCCTGATATAAATTCTACAACAGACATTGATCCGTCTCTAACTCCGTCTCCAATATCCACAATGACATATTTTTAACATTTTATAAATAGATTTGTTTCGTCTCTGATTCCAAATTTTTTAATAGTGTAAGTCTTACACTTCAAGTGTGTGAGAGATCAGGTGTTGTGAACACATAAATGCACAATACGAACAACAATTTTGTCAAAAAAGAAAAACAACAAAAACCATAACTCCCTCCCACTAAGTTCTCCTAAGAAGACCCATCATCCCATAAACAAAGATCACCATTAAAGGGGTCATTAAAGGGATGTTTAAGAACAAAAATTTAAAGTTGAACTAAATTTACACTTAGGTTCTATTTGGATAGTTGAAGTGAGCCAAAAGAATCAAACGTTTTAATAAAAATCGTATTTTTATCTGAATCATTAATCTCATCTTTTATAAAAATTTATTTTATATTTTTTTATAAATTTTTCTCTATCTCAAATAATTTGACTAGCCTCTATCAAATTTAATCTCCTTACTATAGAATTCACATGATTTCTAACCACCTAAATCTAGTTTTTATTATTTTTCTATTATAAGTATTATTGCAAGTTACTATTTTTTTTTAATATGTAAATTTCAAATCTTATTTCGTTTAGTTTTACCATAAATCCAAAATAACATTTTAATGTTTCAATCTCTTATACCTTTATTTATTTTTCCTCTAATTTTTTATACAACATTATTTAAAAAAGTATTTAGTTGATTATTATATAAAAAACATTATATATGACGTACCCTTATAATTTCTTTTATAGTGAAAAAAAAATTAGAAAGAAAAACTCAAATCTTTATTGTAAAATAATATTTTATGTTCTGGCCTGGGCCCCGGTCTGACTGGGAAGGTCCAGTCCAATGATACTCGAGGAAAGGCCCAAAAAGACTTTCGTCACCTATGTCGAGCACAAGGCTCCCGTCGGCCAGACACTGCCACGACAGGCAGAGCACAACCACCGTCGGACAGGAACAACGTGTCCTACACACGTTCTCCACGTGCTTCCCTCTGCGGGGAGACGTCACCAACCAACTGCCCACTTCCGAAAGAGTAGGTCAAAACCACTTTTCGGAGATCACAGGACAGTTGAACTAGGGCGAAGACCACGTCCTGGTCTTCACTATGCCACGTAAGGCCTAACTGTCACTTGGGTTGGGCCTGGCCATCCAGCCCAACTCAAATGACCGTTGGCCCTGCGTTAAGGTCTCTATATAAATACCATCTTTCACAATAGGGTCAGGTATTCAGTTCTCAACCTACTTTCTGTATTTGCTCTCATTATGGTCCATTCTCTCACTTTGGCATCAGAGTGTCTTGCAGGTACACCCCCTCCTCCCTCTTTACACCGGTGAACAGGCGGCAGATCAACGACGTGTGACAAGTCAGTGGTCCCCTTCTGATCAGGTCGGATCATTTTCAGGAAACTAAAGAACATGTCAGGAAATGCGACAGGTGCCAACGACACGGGGACATGCACCTCGCCCCGCCGAACGAGCTCAAATCTCTCTCCTCCCCTTGGTCGTTCGCCTGGTGGGGGATGGATATCCTCGGCCCGTTCACCTTAGGCTCCTATCAGAATAAGTACCTGAAAGTGGGCGTCGACTACTTCACCAAGTGGATCGAGGCCGAAGCCCTCGCCAAAATCACGACACACAACATACTCCGATTCTACAAGAGGAACATCCTCGCCAGGTTCGGCATTTTGCTCGTCATAGTCGCCGACAACGGGACACAGTTCACCGACAGAAACTTTCGGGACTTCATCACCAAACTCGGGACCAAACACCAGTTCACCTCGGTCGACCATCCACAAACAAACGGCCAAGCCGAATCCGCGAATAGAGTAAATCCTCCGAGGATTAAAACGAAGACTCGGCGATGCGAAAAAAGGATGGGTTTAAGAGCTCCACAGCGTGTTGTGGGCGTATCGAACAACGCCTCACTCGACCACAGGAGAAACCCCGTTCCGCCTTACATATAGAACCGAGGCAGTGATCCCGGTTGAGATCAGAGAGCCGTCTAGAAGGACTAAGGCGCCCCTCGAAATCGAAACCAACGACGAAGCCCTCCGAGAAGAGCTCGATCTAGTCGAGGAGATCCGGTCAGGAGAGGCTCTCCGTGAAGCTAGGCTAAAACAAAAGATAGCACTTCGCTACGACAGCAGAGTCCTAAAACGCGAGTTCCAGGTCAGCGACCTAGTCTTGCGAAGAAACCAAAAGGACCCACACGAAGGAAAACTTGCTGCAAATTGGGAAGGCCCATATCGTGTTCGAGACAAGACAGGGCACGGGGCATATTACCTCGAAAACCTACACGGGGATCCACTAGCTCGACCATGGAACGCTGAGAAGCTAAAAAAATACTACAATTAAACACTGCCCGCGACGAGAAACACCGCAACCACAGGAGCGTGACATGGTACCATCGCGTCTCCTCGAGACCAACGAAATAGCAAGCCTTTACCTTTGTATGCGCAGGCAGAAGGCTCTGCTCGACGGGGAACCCCTCGAACGAGCCTGTACCTGACTCGGCAGAACATCCAGCTCGCGATGGGACGTTCACGCTGCAGGGATAAACATCCCCTTTACTGACCAGGTAACCACACCGGTCACCCGGCCAGTTCCCTACACTGCCGAACACAAGTATCGTCGAGCTACTACCCCCGGACATACCAAAAAAGCATAGTATACATACAGTTCGAGCATACAAATGTGCAGAAATAAAATAAGCATATCATCATGCAAAAACAAAACGAGCGCACACTTAACAAAATATCATTGTATAAAACACGGGCACCAACCCAGTAGTCAAGATACAATAAGAAACGGGCATGCAGACCCAACAGAAGTACTTGACAGAAAAAACAACAAAAGGTGGCACGCAGGCTTGTAAACCACAAGCACGCAGGCCCGGAACAAATCTACATGTCTTCATCGTCCCCTACCTCAGGCTCGTCCACGGGAGCGGAGTTATCAACAACCTCAGAGTTTAGGTCAACCACTCGACCATCAACAATTTGGTGGAAGGGCCCGACCCCATCCACGACCAGGCTAACGTCGGGGTTAACCACCTTAAGTTGTTCAACAACACTAGAGAACCCAACCCTGACTGCCTCCAAGCGATCATTTTCCAACTCCCGGATCCTTCCGAGAAGACCCGCTCAGGTGACCATCAGCTTGTCCTCGGCGGTCTCATCGTCAGTAGGCCAGATCGAACTCTCTAGCTCCCCTACACGATCCTTCAGCGCTTGCACCTCCTCCGCAGCCTTCAGTTTCTCTTCGACATTGTCTCCCCTCTTGCGCTGCGCAGTAGCGTCCTCCTGACTCTTCTACAATTCGCCGGCCACCTTCGTCAGCCTCGACTGCGTAAAATCAAGGTTGCCCTGCAGCTTGGATAGCTCGGCAGAGGAGCAACTCTTATCACTTAGGACCAGCGCCGTCGAGAAGACCCGCATCATGGCAGCCAGATCCTCAGCCAAAACCTACCTGCGAGATGCTCGATTTGAACTAAGGACCACCTTTGCCTCCCCGAACAGAACATTGGGCGACCTCGCACCATGGAAGAAGCCAGGATGTTGATGGCACGGTGGGATCGTAAAATCCTCCTCGGCAGACCCGTCCGTCAAGTCGACGACACCCTCCGTTCGTTGAATCCTAGTTTGTTTTGAAGCCCCCTGAGACGAGGGCGATTGGCTGCTCTGGGGTGACGAGGAAGAACCCCTGCCTCCCTGATTGGCGATATCTTGCCCGACCACCTGGGCGACCCGCGTCTTCCCGGTAGCAGCCACGACTCTCGAGGCGGCCAGCTTATTCACTCTCTCCTCGACAGTCGACATACTTCCTGCAAAACCAAAAGACGAGTCAGCAAACAAACAAAAAATAGAAAATCAAGAGAAGAAGAAGGCGGCCACCACCTAGGTAACTAAGGGCCTCAGCCTCCAACGAACACTCGAGCAGAGCCTTCGTGCTGATCAGCCTCGCCTTCTGACAAATGCACCCCTGACTGTCGCGGATATACCTACCATCGGGTGTCACCAGGTTCGACGGGGGCAGGTTGGCCACGAACGCAACTATCTTCTGATAACCGGCCAGGTCCTCCTCGTTTAAGGTCCCCGCCCGTACTATGTATCGGTCGGTGCCCCTCGAGAAATGCTCCTCGGTCCACTCCAAGGGCACCTTCGGTACCAAGACTTCCTCCCGCTGCCCGTTTACTACTCGCTCCCCTTTCCGGTACAACGAGGAGCACGCTCCAAAGGAAATCATCCTGACGACGAAGAAGTGGGCTTTGAAGTCCCGGGCAGAATCCATGTACGTCCGAAAGAGCTTTTTCGGCTGTTTCAGCGGGACCCCTCCGTGTCGGCCATACACCGTCTTCTTCTGCAGATGAAAAAGGAGGAAAAACAACGGCAGTGTGGCCCCGATCTCCAGGTATCTACAAACGAGCTCGAACGCTCGGACGAAAGCTATGGCGTTGGGATGCAGCTGCGAGGGGGCTAACCACAACCGGTCAAAGACCCCCAATTGGAAGTTTGTGAACAGCAGTCTGAGCCCGGCCTCCCGAAAACATAATTCGTATATAGGAAAATGCATCTTTCCAAAAGACGAGCAGATGCGGTGGTGCTCCCGAGGTCGGTATGCCTGCCAATTTTTAGGTTCGTCCTCGCTCTTGTCCTCGACGGTGGCGAAAACACCAGTCTGGTTGTCTACGAAGTACGAGGGCGTGGTCAGAGGCTCCTCGGCCACCCACTCCTCGACCGGACGGGTCCTATCCTCGACGGTAGGAATTTCTGGTTCTTCGTCCACGTCCATAGTCCCCAGGACCCATGATGTTATTACACCTGAAAAGCAGAAGGTAACGGTGAATTGGATGACCATGATCAAATTCACCCTTCCACCGCAAGACAAGTGAAAGGGCGACAGGGACAACGTCCACGACGATAGTAAAGACCATGCGGGCGGACGTCCTCGGGAGATTCTTCCTATGTCCCTCGTCCTCCTTGGGCATTCATCCAAACCCTATCGTACGTACCCAGGAAAGTCATCTAGCCCACAGAGCATCCCCGGGATACTCATCTAAACCCATCATCCGTCATCGGGGCATTCATCTAACCCTAGTATCTATCCCCAGGGTGCTCAAACTACCCCTCGCACATCCTTGTTGCGTTCATCAAAAATATAGAAAGCACTGCCTATGGTGGCGGAGATCCACCTCCCTCCTCGGGGCGTTCAACACGTCCTGACGCCAGCTCTAAAATGCGGAACATAAAAAAGACAAAGAAAGGAAATTTACTTGATTACAGGTGACAGCGGAATACGCGGCGGTTGTTGCGGTGGTGACGGCGAGCAGACACGAAACAAATCAGTCGTCACGTAAGGAAGGAAGCAGAAGCGAAAATGATGAGTGGGCAAGGACCTGCCTACTTATACCCTCGGCACGAGACTCGAAGCGTCCTTAGGCACTCGAGTACCCTAGGGTGGTCGCCCCACTTGGCCCACTGAACGCTTGACACGTGGCGAAAGAAAAAAGTCGCGTCCCTCAGTCTCCCCCGCGCAGGCCGTCAGACGGGGACACTTCCTCGACATCAGTGTTCGTCGGAATGTTTCTCCGCACACTCTCCCCGTCTCAGCACGACGAATCTTTCCCCGCGCACGCTCCCTGTCTCAGCGCGGCATCCTTAAGTCCTCACTCCTTCACTTCGAAGTTGCGACTTGGGGGATTCCTGTTTTGGCCTGGGCCCCGGCCTAACCGGGAAGGCCCAGCCCAATGATACTCGGGGAAAGGCCCAAAAGGACTTTCGTCACCTATGTCGAGCACAAGGCTCCCGTCGGTCATACATTGCCACGACGGGCAGAACACAACCACCGTCGGGCAGGAACAACGTGTCCTTCACACGTTCTCTACGTACTCCCCTCCGCGGGGACACGTCACCAACCAACTGCCCACTTCAGAAAGAGTAGGTCAAACCCACTTTTCGGAGAGTACGGGACAGTTGAACTAGGGCGAAGACCACGTCCTGGTCTTCACTACATCACGTAAGCCCTATCAGTCACTTGGGTTGGGCCTGGCCATCCAGCCCAATTCAAATGATCGTTGACCCTCCGCTGGGGTCTCTCTATAAATACCCTCTTTCACAAGAGGGTCAGGTATTCAATTCTCAACCTACTTTCTGTGTTTGCTCTCACTCTGGTCCATTCTCTCACTTTGGCATCGGAGTGTCTTGCAGGTACACCCCCCTCCTCCCTCTTTACACCGGTGAACAGGCGGCATATCAACGGGGTGTGGCAAGTCAGTAGTCCCCTTCTGATCAGGTCGGATCATTTTCTTTATTCAAATTGCCTATAACTTAAAAACAACCCTATTACTGATCACAATCGTTTAACACTTTGACTATTACTGTTCACCATTCTGGCAAATATTTGCCAACAGTAATTATTTTTAACCACTATTATTAAAATCATCTTTAAATAAAAATATTTTATATTTGTAATATTTTAATTCATTTATGAAACTAATGATAT
Organism: Lathyrus sativus; assembly: GCA_963859935.3. Taxonomy (NCBI): domain Eukaryota; kingdom Viridiplantae; phylum Streptophyta; class Magnoliopsida; order Fabales; family Fabaceae; genus Lathyrus; species Lathyrus sativus. The sequence goes on along the minus strand of OZ012738.1, from coordinate 18,301,514 downwards.
AAATTAATTAAATTAAATATATTTATGTTGAATATTCTTTTTAGGTTTAGGTTTAAAATTGATTTTGATTTTGAAAGTTTTCTCATACAACTTCAAATATAAACTTAAAATTTCTGAATAGCTCATTCAAACACATGAAAAACATAATTAGATAGAAAAATGGAAGATTTTTTAAATAAATTTTTATTTTGGAAATTCGAAAATTAAAAAAAGAAATTAATATTGGAAATTAAAACAAAACTTACAAATAGTTTGATGAATGAAAGCCATTGACATCTGCTGCTTTCTTCAAAGCATATCTCCAGCGTTGTACCTTGCTCGAACTATATTTCATGTCATGTTCATCAAAATCACTTCCATAACTTCCATTTTGGTGCCTCACAATTCTGGGGTCAACCTTGTAGAAAACAGGCAACAAAACCTGTCCTTTCTTCTCTCTACACTCCACAATTTTGACTAGCTCATCCAAACACCATGATGAAGAAGCATAGTTTTCAGAGAATATAACCAAAGAAATCGAAGCTATTTCAATTGCTTGAACAAGGGATTCTGCTATTTCATCTCCTTTTATAAGCTTATTGTCTATGAAGAAAGTTATTTTCTTTTGACACAAAGCTTCAACCAAATTGGCAAGAAAACCGTGGCGAATATCTGTACCACGAAAGCTAATGAAGATATCATGTTTTTGAGTTTGAGGAACATGAAAAGGTTGGAATGTTGATGGATATGAAGAATTTGTGTTTGTTGCTCTAGCTTTCAATGTCAACGTGAATAAGAGAGAAAAGAAAAATATACTGATAACGCGCATTTTGAATCTTTGTTTGTCTCTGATCTACAAAAGATAGTTAAAGCGAGAACTATAAAGAAATTAATGAAAATTAAATAACCACACTATGCTTACATCAATTTCGTCGAAAGATTTCACCTGTTGGATGACAGGTATAGATCTGTATTTATATGGATATAGTATTATGTATAAAAACAAAGATTGGATTTGACTAATACTATTTCTTTTGACAATTGAAAGTTTAACTACTCTTACTTGTGTGTTGCTAGGAAATTGAGTAACTAGTGCAAATTGCCAATAAAAAAACCTATACAAAATTAAATGTACTAATTTTGAAACTTATAATTCAAATTATTTTGAGAAAAACATTTTTAAAATTAATAACTATTTTCATTTATCTTTTGACACAACATTTTAATACATGAGCCTTTAAATTTTTTTTAAAAGATTCACGATCTCTCGTGTAAGAAAAGTAAAAGTTTCGAAGATAAATCGTATTGCAAAAATACATTTTATCATATTTGACTATTTTATTTGAAATGACTTTGAGGATTGTCTATGTCCCATAGTAAAACGTCTAGTCTTTTAGTTTTTAATCTCAACAATGGGGAAATTTCAATCAAGTCCACATATGTATGTTTTTCTCTTACACAAGCGTACAGTAGAACATCTACTGACCTAAGTGTTGATCTCTCCTCTTATAGACCAACCAAAAATTTTACAAGCGCATTTTTCTTCACATATATTTTGGTCTGAAGAAATATATCAAATAGGTCATTCTTAACAAATGTACGTGGGTATTTAAAGTCTAAAAGCTCCTTACAATGAACCACGTGTTTCTAAAATGTATCCAAGAACGTCTTGCAACAAAATGGAAAAACCTCATCAATATGAAATAAAGGAATCATAAGGCAACATCTAAGGATATTTCGGCACTCTATCGATGATATATGTTGACATAATCCATCAATAGGAATAACAAGGAGAAAATCTTGAGCATATGCAAATTTTAAAATAACAAAAAATTGCTTTCTGTCTTGTGGTCATATTAAACTTTACGTATATGCCTAAACACTTTTACTCAAAAGAGTACACACTAAAACTCATGGTTTAGGAGGGATAGGGTCCTTGCTAGTAAAACTTCTAAAGTCAAAATCTGAAATCGCAAATCTTAAAACCATAAAAAAAACTTCGTTGAAATCAAAGTTGAAACCATATATTCAATTGTCTCTTAATATATAATCTTGTAACATTTAAGATTGGATCCTAGAAGCTAGAAAAGCACATGAGGCATCCTCTACTTCTGAGTAAAAACTCAATTCCCTAACTCTAATGAATAAAGATGTCACCATCCATTAAAGGTTCTCAAAAAAATGACCTACACCAACCACGATGTCTTCAACTGCTCTTCGTGATTTTTTATCAAATCAAATAGTTACTTCTTCCATATGATTATGTTAAATGTTCTTAGGCCTAAAAAATTTTCTCGTAAATTTAAGCCCTTGGCAAAATGTCCTAAATGAATTGTTTTTCGTGTATTGGATACTGTCAATTTTCTTTGAAATATAATAATCCAACACTGAATTCATTATAATTCAATGAGTAATTTACAAATAGTCATACATAGATTATACAAATTTCTACACTACCAATTTTTTTAACATACATAAAAATGTAAAAGATTCCTATAAATGAGATATGTGAAGTAATGTTTTTATTTTATTCTCTTATCTTATTATTTTCGGTTAATAGTTTCACATTTGACAATATTTAACATGACCATATATTCATAAGTAGGTTTAATTCTTTCAAGTCGGTTTTGTAGGATTGAGTTATGTAATACCCTTTTCTACCCCACAAATATAATGGCAAATCAATCACATTTATTAGAGTAAAATATTAAACACAATAAAAATCAACTCAAAGGGCGTACATTTCTCAATAACTCAAATAAAAGTCAATGCACCGTAAACAACAGGTTTTCCCACAATTACTCGAAAATTGCTCAAAAAGCAGCGAAACTCAAAAAGGCAAAATCCAAAATTTTCCTTGCGCCACAACATAATCAAAATAACAATAATCAATAAAACACGGTTTAACTGAAAGATCCCAACCCGATATTACACTATCATAGCAAGACCCTCTAAGTCAACCAAAAGTCAAAAACTCCAAAAAGTCTTCGACGACATCCACGACTAAACCTGGTCATCTGCACGTTACCCACGTGGAGGCAGCATTCAAACAGGCACGGTGAGTAAAATCATTCATAATAATCAATATAGGAATCAATATATAAAATAACGTCATTTTCATATTCAACATCATCATAATCATCAAGGAAACATCAAAAAGCCATAATATCATAAATTACACCAAATTGTCACATAAATGCAAATGCAACAAGACTCATGCATGTGGTACCAATTCGTCAAAATTTGATGGACACTGGGCCTCAATCCTTCATAGATCCCCATCAATAGGATCAATTCTACACAAGAATCGGAGCACAACAAAATACTTCACATCTGCACAATGGGACTGAAGCCACAAGAATCAAACACTAGACTGAAATCTAGAATGCATATGAATGCATGATGCACACGTCAATATCATCCTCATAATAAACTCATTAGGTGCATCATCATTCATCAAAATCATCATAATAATCATGTCATCATAAAATCATCAAAAAATCATTGAATAAACATCATAACTCATCATCATTACTCATAGGAATCATCATACAATCATGTATTAATCACATATGAATCACAATCATACTCAAGGTAATTCATCCAGAAAATCACAGCATCAAAGCATAAAGACAGCACTGCACAAGAACACAATTCACAAGACTCTGCTACGTTCGCTGGACAGTTCGTCATGCGAGTCTGGGGCGAGTGTTCACCGTGCGAAGGATTGTTCACTGTGCGAACTCACGATTACAGCAAAACGCTGTTATGCGCCAGTAGTAAAACCAGCCCAAAAGTCCCTACGATTTCCTTCTCCAATGCCCCAAAAACATCCCTAAATCATTCCTAAGGTATTACGGTGATAAAGGCACAAAATCTACAACTTATTAGGTCAATCCCGTATCATATTTACGCCTCCAATCCCCATAAGATCCTTACAATTTTCCCATATTCATTAGAGTTCTCATAATCAATTACCAGATACGGTTAAAACGTCAACATCAGATTTTGGCCACGAAGGCCTAATTTCCCTTACTCCCAAATCAACCTCAAACCTATCAGACCATCAGTTAAAATCCCTCAAACTCATTAAACTCACCAGAAAGGGAACAACCATTCAATACTCAAAATCCCTAAACCCTTAAATCGGCTTTAAATACATTGAATCACATATTGAAAACAATGAAGGTAATACTCCCCATACTTAAACAACCTCAAAAACAGATTTGGCTATGAAGGCCTAATTTTTCTCAAACTCAAAAAGCTCCTAAATCTTTAAATCGGCTTTAAATACATTGAATCATATATTGAATAAATTGAAGGTAATACTCCTCATACCTTAATTTGTCAATTCCAAACCTTTCTCCTTTGATTTCTTGGAAACCTCACGAAGTTTTGTCTCAATCCTCTTCCTTAGAGCTCTGACCTCTATTTCTTCTCTTTTCACGGTCTAACAAGAATGAATCCTAATTCCCCCTAAAATTCCTTTTTGTTAAACCTAACTTTGGATCTTAAAATGAGCTTTCCAATTTCACCCTCACTAACTCCTCCTCAAATGTCCATTTCCCCCTTAATTCACTTATATTTATTTAAATTAATAATAATACCAATATATTCATATTATATACTATTATTTAAATAAATAACTCAAAATCCATAATTCTCAATATTCACACAAACCACCGAAAATCACCAAAAATACGAACATTCATATTTAAATAAATTAAATGAATATTCCAATAAATTTGGGGTGTTACAACTCTCCCCCACTTAAAAGAATTTTCGCCCTCGAAAATTACCTCAAGGAAACAGAGTCGGATACGACTCCCTCATCTGATCCTCACGCTCCCAAGTCATGCTCCCTCCAGCTGGTCCTCCCCAAACTACCTTTACCAAGAAAATCTCTTTACCTCGCAGTTGTTTCACTTCTCGTTCATCAATCTGTATTGGAAATGCCTCAACAGTTAAATCATCTCTCACTTGTACATCATCCATCTTAATCACATGTGAAAGATCTAGAATGTATTTCCTCAACTGAGACACATGAAACACATCATGAAAAATCGCAGGCGGTGACGGTAAAGCAATCCGATATGCTACTTCTCCCACCCTCTGCAAAATCTTATATGGGCCAACAAAACGAGGTGTGAGCTTTCGAGACTTCAAAGCTCGGCCAACACCATTTACCGACGCAACTCTAAAAAACACGTGATCTCCCTCCTAGAACTCAAGTGTTTTCCTCCTCTTGTCATGGTAACTCTTCTGACAACTCTGCGAAAATTTCATCTTTTCTTGGATCCTCTTGATCTTTTCAGTAGTCTGGTGAACAATCTCAGGTCCGAGCATAACACTCTCGCCTGACTCATACCAACACAAAGGAGTCCTACATCTCCTACCATACAATGCCTCATACGGTGCCACTCCAATACTAGAATGATAATTGTTGTTGTAGGTAAACTCAATCAACGACAAATAACTATCCCACGATCCACCTTGATCCAACACACAAGCTGTCAGTAAATCCTCTAAAGACTGGATAGTTCTCTCTGTTTGTCCATCCGTCTGCGGATGATAGGCAGAACTCAATCTCAACATGGTACCCAAAGCGTCTTGCAAACTCTTCCAGAATCTCGATGTAAATCTCAGATCTCCATCTGATACAATACTCGACGATATCCCATGCAACTTCACAATTTCCTCAATATACATCTCAGCTAGCTTCAGCATAGAACGATTAATCCTCATTAGTAAGAAATGAGTTGATTTAGTCAATCTATCCACAATCATCCAATTAGAATCATTCCCCCTCACAGTGTTCGGAAAACCCGACACAAAATCCATGAAAATACTATCCCATTTCCACTCTAGAATGTTCAACGGTTGCATCATACCCAATAGTCTTTGATGTTAAATCTTTGACTTCTGACAAGTCTAACCAGCATACACAAACCCAGCCACTTCTTTCTTCATCCCTGGCCACCAAAACAATTTCCTCAAATCCTTGTACCTCTTCGTAGCACCGGGATGGATACTCAATCTACTTCGATGTCCTTCCTCAAGAATACTCTTTTTCAACTCAACAATATCTGGAAGACAAACTCTATCACGACATCTCATGATACCATTTTAATTAATCCAAAAATTAGCTCTTCGAATTTGATTCATCAAATTCAACTGATCTACCAACTCAAATCAGATTTATGACCTTCTCGAATCTCATCAAGAATACCACTATTAAGCTTCAACATACCAAGCTTAACTCCATAAGAAGTCTCTTCACAAACCAAACTCATATCAAAAAATTGCTCAATCAGTTCTAACTCTTTTACCATCATCATCGGTATATGCGAAGATTCCCTACTCAATGCATCAGCTACCACACTTGCTTTATTTGAATGGTAATTCAAACCAAAACCATAATCCCTCAAAAGTCGCAATCATCTCCTTTTCCTCACATTCAATTCTTTCTGATCAAAGAAATACTTCAAACTCTTATGATCACTAAACATCTCAAATCTCGAACCAAACAAATAATGCCTTCAAAGCTTCGATACAAACACAACAACAACCAACTCTAAATCCTGTGTTAGATAATTCCTATCATGCCTTTCAAGTTGCCTTGAAGCATAAGCTAAAACTTGTTGATATTGCATTAACATACCTTCACATCCCATCAACGAAGCATCACAATATACAACAATGGTTCTGCCGGATTCGGCAAAATCAAAACATGAGTTGCTGCCAGCCTTCTCAAAAGCTCTTGAAACTTTATTCACACTTTGAATCCAAAACAAAAGCTTGAACCTTCCTAGTCCACTGCGGCAATGGCAAAGATAACTTGGAAAAATACTTCAATGAATTTTCGATAATAATCTACCAACCCAAGAAAACTTCTAATCTATGAAACAGGTTTTGGAGCTTCCCATTGCGATACATCTTCAACCTTTGACATATCAACCGAAATAACTCTACTCGAGATCACATAACAAAGGAAACTCACTTCCTTCAACTAAAGCTTACACTTTGACAGTTTTGCATACAACTGCTTCTCTTTCAACGCTGATAACACAATTTTCAGAGGCTCAACATGATTCTCTTTACTCTTCGAATATATCAAAATATCATCAATGAGCACAACCACAAACTTGTCCTAATAAGGATGGAAAATCTTGTTTGTGTACTCCATAAATACACATGGTGCATTAGTCACACCCAATGGCATCACAGAATACTCATAATGCCCATACCTCGTCCTAAAAGTTGTCTTCAGAATATCCTCAGGCTTCACATGAATTTGATGATACCCAGATCTCAAATCTATCTTATTGAACACACTTGCAACAACCAATTGATCCATCAAATTATCAATCCTTGGAAGTGGACATTTATTCTTGATAGTCATCTTGTTCAATTGTCTATAGTCCACACAAAGCCTCACAAAACCTTCTTTCTTCTTAACTAACAAAATTGGTGTACCCCACGGTGACACACTCGGACAAAAGAACCTTTCCTCAAGTAGATCTTCAAGTTAATTTTTCAACTTCTTCGATTTCGGTGTGGACATACGATATGGAGCCATCGCTACCAAACTAGTTCCAGGAACTAGGTCGATCGTATACTCCATTTCACGTTCCAACGGTAAATCACTTATCTCATCAAGAAAAAAATTCCGGATAATCAAAAATAATTGGCACACTGTTAGCTCACAAATTCGACACCTCATATGGATTAAAATATTTAAATGAAATATTAAAGTTTTGTTAGGGGTAAGAAGGCTTTCGACAACCTTGCTATCTTCGAGGAAGGAAGTTAGTTGTTCAAGGACTTAGAGAAAATTCTGAAACTTTGAGAAGATTGGCTTTCGACCGAGACGCTAGTGGGAGATGAATTAAGTATTTGAAATTCAAAATATGGAGGGAGTAGTTACACTTGCGGATGACTAAGAAGAACAAGTGGCACTCGTTGAGTAGAGGACTTCATGCGTTGTGACATGTGTCAGAAGATGATGGTTTTGGGAAGTTATTGTTAGTTATTTTTTCTATTATAAATAGGAGTTTCAGAGTGTGAATTAAGGGTGTTGTAATTTACTTTTGTGCAAGTCACTCCTAAAATCATTCCAAGTATCCGAGTGTAGAGAAAGAGAGTACCAAGGAGAATGTACGTGATGTAAACACACCACGTTTTACTTTTCAATGAAGTTTACTTTGTCTTTTTAATATTACTAAGTTTTTTTACTTTTCGCAACACTTATCAAGTTTTCCTTTACTTTTTGCAATCTCCCTCCTTTCTATGCACTTTTACTTTATCTTCTTCCCCAACTCTCTTCTAAAAACTTATATCCACTTCCTTTCTCAAAACTCTATCTTCTCGTTCTCTTTCATTCGAATAAGCACTCTCTTATTAGAATTTTTAAACCGCAAAACTGTTGAAATGTGTAGTTTAGATGGATTTCTAAAATAAAGAACCTTTAGCACATGTCCTAGGATCAATCTGATCGATCCTGTGAGTCACCAAAGTTAGATTTGGAAGATCAGCGATTCTTTTCCATTTTTCAAGGGAAACAAATTGGCACGCCCAGTGGGACAGTGCTAAAGAATTTCTTTTATACAATCAGAACTTTTAGAAATTAGAGTTTTATCGATCTTTTCGTAAAAAGTACGTTTTATGTTACTGAGAAGTGGTAGAATTACCGCTGTTAAAGAAGAAAGACTAATAGGACGAAACGTTAGGAATATGGCGACAGACGTAAATTAGCCAAATAACCATAACCCTCAAGGAGACTGTTCTAGCGAAGGAACGAGAAGCGGCGTAGTGCCGCCTTCGATACCGTCAACAGGAGAGCAAATAGCGCCTCCTATAAGGCCAAAATTAACACCCTCAATGCTAGGGACTGGATCGACAATAATAAGGCCTTATAGTCAACCAGTGCTGGAGTATGTTGGACCTCAAGTATCGAATCCTCAAACTCCACTAGGAGGAAGTTCGGCATCTAGACAGTTCGCTCCTCCCGGGTTTTTGCAGTTACCAAGAAACCCTCCATATGGGACGCCCACAACTATAATGCAAGGGCTCCAAAATGCTCCCTCAATATTCTCGAACAATGCAATGGCTTCGCCATTGTAAGGGTTAGGGTCTGGGTTGAGTATTGGTCGAAATCCCCAAGGTTTGAGCCTAGGATACTTGACACAAGGCCCTAATTTGACCAATACCTCTATTGCGTGTTTAAGACAACAAATAGACGAAAGCAATTTGCAAATGGTTCAAACTCTCTCCCAAACCATGGTCGAAATCTTTCAACCATTAATCCAAGACACGACCCACACCAATCAACAGTTAGCAGTATAATTGACATGTTTGGCTGAGTTCATGGGGGTACCTCCTCCGACTAGGAACCAGACTCCAGTAGAAAACATTCCACGATGAGACTTAGGAAACGCGGTTGAAGCGAATTTGGAAAACTAGGGAAGGGTCGATCCTCACGTTTTCGAGCCACCTAGGGTCGAACCGTTAAGAGATCAAGTTCAGGTTCTAGGGGAGATGGATCCAGGAGTAATCATAGTGAATCAAAACCAGGACGCAGACAATGTCACCCAGCAGGTTCGATGCAATAACATGGTTGTCGATAACAATCTAGCGGCCATGGTCGAAAGAATCATGGCTCAAAATGGCCTGAACACCGGGTTCACCAGGCCAAACTATACATCTCCAATAGTGGATTATATCCTTCGAGCGGAGTTACCTCCCAGAACGAAAGTGCCCAAGTTTACTAAGTTCTCAGGAGATACGACGGAATCCACTTTTGAACATGTGGCTCGTTATATAATCGAGGCAGGAGAGATAGCAAATGACTAGAGTCTTAGAATAAAGTACTTTCCAAGTTCTCTCACTAAAAATGCCTTCACTTGGTTTACAACGCTACCTCCTAACACGGTGTGTAATTGGACCCAGCTAGAGCATTTATTTCATGATCAGTTCTACATGGGCCAAACTAAGATTAGTCTAAAGGAACTCGCTAGTGTGAAGCGTAAGTTTTCCGAGCCAATCGAAGAATACCTCAATAGGTTTCGATTACTCAAGGCCAGATGTTTCACGCAGGTGCCTGAACACGAGTTGGTCAAAATGGCCGCTGGAGGCCTTGACTATTCCATTAGAAAGAAGTTGGACACCCAGTATCTAAGGGACATGGCTCAACTAGCCGATAGAGTTCGACAACTAGAATGATTAAAAGACGAAAAGACTAAGTTCAACAAAATCAAGAAAATAACTTTTGTCGAATATAATGAAAATGTCGAAGGGGCGTGCGAAGAGCCTTCATATCCCGGTGAAAGTGAAGTAGATCTCGCTGAACTTAAGCAAGGTCCCCCTTATTCTTGTAAAGTATTGGCTCCCCCACAGGGGAAGAATTTTGTCGAATCTGAAAAGAATGATAGGTTCCCAAAGAAAACGTATACTTTCGATGAAATGTGATGAAATTTTCGATTTGTTAGTAAAAGATGGGCAAATGATAGTGCCACCTGGTGCTAAAATACCGTCTTTGGAACAAAGGAAAAAACGAGGGTTTTGTAAGTACCATAATTTTTTGGGTCATAAAACGTCTCAATGTTTTCTTTTCAGGGATCTCGCTCAAAATGCAATTCAAGAGGGACGTCTGAAATTCGGGGAGAAGGCCAACAGCCAAATGAAGGTCGACACAGATTCCCTGCAGATGGCAGGTGCCCATTATACAGAACCATTGGAAGCCAACATGGTCGAAGCCACTAATGGTTATGATTTTTCAATCGACATGTCAGAGGTTACTGAGAATCTCGTGGATGGCGCTGTAATGGCAAAAGTTATCATGGGTTTCGGACCAGAGGATTGTGTAAAGATGGCAACTAACGACCTCGACTTGGTTGATGAAGATCTAAGTTCAAATAACAGGAGTAATCCAGGTTGCGCAATGGTGACTAAGGAAACCGCTGATCACTTCGTCAAGATTGACCAGGCCACTGAAGGCTTGAGAAAACTAAATCTGATCGGAGGGGTCGAAATTAATATGTTGGAAATCACCCAGCATGAGACCATAGGGGACATCGAGTCGAACTGTCAGGAGGAATTCGACAAGGTGGCTTACCCAAGACCTAAAGAATCAATCGTCGATTTTCTCCACCGTTGCAAGGGGAAGGGGTCCAGCGTGATGTTATGTCCCAGATGTAGTTCCATCTTCGATAGGAAAGCTGCCCAGAAACTGGAAGGAACACGTAGGCTCAAACAAGGCAGAGGAATGCCTGAGTTTGACTTTCGAAGGAATCCCCCAAGGAGATCTGAGCCTCGCATTAGGCCCCCGAAAGCTAGACCTACCAGTTTCAAACCCATTGTTGAAACTACTGATGGAGAGTGGATGAAACCCAACGAAGATAGGCAACAAGGATAGCAGAAATGGAAAAACTTTGAGGTCAATCGAGGATCTCCAGTGTCTTATCGAAAGGAGTTCCAGTCTTCAAGAACTGCCCACGTGTCTGAGAATTACAAAGGAAAGAATCATATGTCTCGATCACAGTGGAGACGGGAGCAGCGCAAGAGGAAAGCCTTCAGGGAAAGCTCACTGAAGAACCAGCCAGAATCAAGTACCAATGCTCCTGGCGAGAAAAAAGAGGGACAGTCGAAGACATTTGGAAAAGCACCTGTGGGACGAAAATTATTTCCTGCCCAGGAGGAAGAGCAGAAAAAGCCAATTGAAGTGGACAAGGAAATGACTGATAATTTCGATTCTGAATTTGACGATTCCTTGAGATTGCTGGTTAATGTAGTGTCGGTAATGTCAAGGGAGTTTGACAGAATATCAGTAGTTGAAAATCTGGATACTTACACAGATTGGGAGATGGCTGCACACAAACCTATGTGTTACTATGTGATGAATAATGGTTGTGTCGAAGAACAAAATGCCTTCTTCGAGCGGCCCACAGAAGCAATGAGAAATCATCTGAAGCCTCTTTATATCACAACGAAGGTGGAAAATGTCCTAATTAATAAGATTCTGGTGGATTGTGGCGCGACGGTAAACCTGATGCCGCATTTCTTGTTGAACATAATCGGAAAATATGATACCGATACAAAACCGCACAACATGGTTTTGTCAAACTACGAAGGGAAAATAGGTACAACCATGGGAGTTATACAAGTGGACGCCATAGTCGGAATAGTCACACGACCGATCGTTTTCATGGTGGGGTGAAACAACAGCTAATTATAACCTGCTGCTTGGGCGGGAATAGATCCATGTCATTGGGTCAGTACCATTTTCAATGCATCAGAGAATTGTAATATAGAGACCAGATGGCATCGTGGAAAACATTGAAGCTGGCCAAGGATACTTTAAGGCACCCATAAACCACGTTGACCGAAGGCAATTCGACAAGCACCTGGCTAGCATAGGTCCATGTGTCCCGGAAAATTTTGAGTTTGTGCCAAACGATGAAGTATACTACTCATTGCATTTGCACCCTGTCAATGGTTTCTGCTGGGATAAGGAGGTGCCAGGTGAGAGACTCCCATACCTTAGCACAGTTCCGGTAGACCCCACTGGATGGGGAAGCGAATTCAGTACTGATGACTGAAGCCATAACGCTTCAAAGAATTTCGGCCTATGTGGCCGAAACTAAATTACAAGCGGCCTTGGCGGCTGCCAACAACAAGATGGATGAAAAGGCCAATGATGAATCTTGTCGGAGAAGCCCTGATAAAGGTTTCGATTCCAAACCACCCGATAAGACTCAGCACGAATACCAAAGGCTCGATGCTATTTATGACGAAGAGCCTCTGGGTTTCGAGAAGGATCCCCTGGAGAACGGCTTCAAGATGCTCGTGCAAGACCCATTGGAGGAAGTAGACCTAGGAGAAGGAATAGTTAAGAGGCCAACATATATCAGTGCCAATCTCGATTCACAACTCAAGATCGAAATTATCCAGTTGCTGCGGGAGTACAAAGACTGTTTTTCCTAGGATTACGATGAGATACTTGGTTTGAAGAGGGATTTGGTTAAACATAGGTTCCTAATAAAACCTGGCAAGAAGCCAATCAAGCAAAACCCAAGACGCTTTGCTCCGAAAATCCTTTAAAAAATAAAGGAAGAAATCGAAAGGCTCCTTCGATGCAGGTTCATCTGCACGACAAGGTATGTCGAATGGCTGACCAATATTGTACTGGTCATTAAGAAAAACGGATCTTTAAGAGTATGCATAGACTTTAGGGATCTAAATTCAGCAACCCCTAAGCCTAAATCCTTTTTATACGGGGATCTAGTGTGGAAAGTAATCTTGCCTATGGATCGAAAAGACAGAACTTTAGGCAAATGGTCTCCTAAATGGGAAGGTCCATTTCAAATCATACAAGTATTCTCTAATGGGGAATATGAGATTGAAGAACTAGATAAAGACAAAAGAATCTTGAAAGTAAACGGAAAATATTTGAAAAAATATAGGCCTATCTTGCAAGAAGTTCATATCAAAACGTAAATTTCATTAAAGGCACAAAAGCCAAAATGGGCCAAAAAAGGTTAACATGGCGTACAAAGTAAAAGGGGAATCAGTACAACAATCCATAAATCAAGCAAATATCAGTCAAAGTCCCTCAAATCAATGGACTTGAGGAACTCCATGTAGTCTTCATCAGCCTCATTATTAGAATTGTTGGTAATGGGACGCCCTTTTTTGGGGATTTTCATCCTTGTTTTGTGCTTCTTTGCACGAGAGGATATTCCAGAGGAGGCTTCAGGTTTCTGGGTTTCCTTAGACTTTACTGTCACTTCAAGTTTCTTTGAACCATCATCCTGTTCTTTGATGACGGGTTTTCCTGAATTGGTATTCATACTTGCTTCTGTGAATGTAATACATGGTTTAGGAGAAAAAAGGGTTTATAGAAGAAAAACCTAATATAGATTGGCCAGTCAAACGATGGAAGCACAGAGATTGGTCTTGGGAGTACGCCTAAAGAAAGCTACACTTTAAATACTATAGTAAAGCTAGAAGCTTATGCCATTGGAGCATTAAGTAAAACTAGAAAAGTGATGTTTTCTAGAAAAAAGGTAGAAGGCCTTAATTACAAAATGGACTCAACATTATGGCCAGGGGAAAAATACATCATATAGGTGCCATAAAAATACGTGTCAAAAGATGTGACATGGTGCAAATGATTAATTAAAATATGAGAGAGCCGAAAATTATCATTACAAGAAGGCTTAAAAAGGCCAAGAAATAAATGATGATTAAAACAATAGTACAAACAGAGGTCTGTAAGACATCAGAAGGGAAGCTTCGACTTTAGCTGAGCAAAAGTATTCATATGATGACTGAGGCGAGCCTCACACAGAGATTTGTCATGCCTGGATGCTGCAAGCTCTTTCTCAAACCTCTGAGTTGCATCAATGAGGTCGATGGCACTCTTCATCTCTTGGGCCATTTTAGGATCGTCGAAGTGCTACAACTCAAGGTTACGTTTTTCAGCATTAGAAATTTTTGTTTGAAGTTCCTCGAGTTGTTGCTTCCATGCCTCAATGTCTTTTTGATTGGAGGTTATTTCTTCTTGTCGCTGTTTTTGAGCAACCTCCAATTGTTCAACCTTGGCTTCTGATTCTTGTGCGCTAGTCCAAGTTGCATTCTCACGACCTGCTGTATCTACAATAGTTTTCTGGATAAAAGGGATCCATTTGATCTCTGAAGACAAGTCATCCACCACAACAGTTAAATCAATCAAGAAACCAGAGATGTCTGGATTAAGAGTGGTAAGGTCAAGTTTCTTGAGTTGGTCCTTTAAAAAGAGACGGGGTGTTGGGTCTGAAGCAAGGACATTGTGAATATCTCCCCTGAAGAATTTCTTCTTGATAGACTGGAGAATAAGACCAACAAAGTCATCTGAGGCTGGATGACTAGAAAGGGTCAAAGAGCTAGAAGAAATACCATATTTCTGCCCAAAAATCCGTTTGGCATACTCCCTAGGGTTCGACCACTTAAGAGCTGCCAAAGGATCTTTAAGAGTTAAGATAGGAGCTGGAGTTTTCTTCACCACAGGTGAAATGTGTTGGATTTCAGGACCTTCTTGGTCTTCCTCTTCATCCTCTTCTTCCTCTTGTTCTTCATCCTCTCCCTCTTCTTCTTCCTTGTCTTCCCCTTCTGCGTCTGCAATTCTAACTGCCTCACCTCTATCACTGGTGGATGGACGGTAATCTTGATTATGAACTGGTTTAGGGCGCAGTTCTCTTGGTTCCTCATGAACAACGTGACTTAGATTGGCATTGGTTGGCTGTTCTGTAGGAATGCTTGCTTGTTCGACAACCACCTCATCAATAACCATGGGTTCAGCTTGATTAAAAGGTGGGGGACTTAAAGCATCGTCATCCCCAGAATTGGAGCCATCAGCTTGAGTAGGTTGTGTAGTGGTTTGAACCAAAGGAGGAATGTTTCCTGTGGAATGGAAAACAGGTTGATTTACCTCACTCAAACCAAAGCCAATATCATAAGAAGGATGATAAGTTGGCTCACCTTAGCTATTGAGGAGGATGGTGGCAGAATTGCCTGAAGCTAGCGGAGGGTTGGAGATGGTTGTATCAGCCTGATAACACAAGTAAAGAAGATAAGGCTGAGAAAGTGGATTAAAAGATACAAACATAATAAAATTTGGTGTACATACCTAAGCTAGTGCAGCACCAGGATTTGAGTTGTCACCCCCATGGTCTCCAGAAGTTGGCTTCGAAGTCACCATGGAAGGTTGTCTTTCGACACCACTTGTAGTGGGTGTCGTCTCGAGAATTTTGGCCACCTTCGAGGGAGGTGGGCCAGTAGGTCCAGATGCCTTTGCAGGTTTTCTTCTTTTTTTTGGTAAGAATCTCCTCAGGAGATTCATCAGCATCTGAGGCAACAACAATTGGAGCGTCCTTCTTGCCTTTCTTGGAAGGGGTTGAAGGTTTTCGCCCAGCCTGGAATAAAAAAGACAATACATGTGTGAGAGAAGGATCACATAGTAATAAAATAGGCCAAGAATGCAAAGTATACTTGTTGGCCTTCTAGTTCTTTGTTACTTTGGGAAGTAGCAGCCCTAGTAGAGGGAGTTTTCCTAGGCACAGCTGGAAGACAGAAGATGATTACAAGTTAAATATTGTATGAATGGTTACAGAACCATAAGTACAGGGCATCAAACCTTCATATATGTCAGATTTGACACGAACATCCTGAATCCCTATATGAAGATGTCCTTTGAAACTATCTAAAGTATGATTAGTCAGAACCACTCGTCGAGCCTTTGGTTGAGACGGCTGTTGAAGGAGTTTAAGATCCTCGCCACAGATAAACCAATCTGGAAATTGAGGGGCAAGTGCCACTCCAAAATCAGTAGTAGGCAGGCGAGGGAACTTTGGAGGAAAAAGTTTAAAAGCTACCTCATAACGGATCTCAAGAGGAACGTTGGAAGGGATTTTTAATTGATCCAGTTTTTGCAGAAATTTTCCTTTTAAAGTGACAGCAACCTCATAAATGGTTCGACTAAGATCATCTGGTCGACAGATAGTTTTAAAGTATTTCTGGAAAGCTTGGATTTCTTGGATATGAGCGAGCTTACTCTTCTTCATCTTGTCCTGCACATAAAGGAAATCTTGGTCAAGCAATGAAAAGAAGGTGGCTAGGGATGGCAACGGGGCGGGTCGGGGGCGGGTTTAACTATACCCGCACCCACATCCGCTTCCATGTAACAGACCCGCCCCCGCCCCCAAATCCAATCGGGGGTGAAAATTTACCACCCAGACCCGCCCCCAGTAGAAAACGGGTGCACCCGCACCCGCCCCGCCCCCACCCGCAAAAAATTATTATTTTTTTAATTATAATAAAAATTAGTAATTTAATTTAAAAATTGATTATTTTAATAAATTAATTAATTATTTAATTAAAATTTTAATTAATAAATAAATATTAACTTGATTAATTTTATTATTTTAATTGTAATAAGAATATTAATAACTTAATTAAAAGTATAATTAATAAATAAATATTAAAATAAATAAAATAAGGAAATCAAAATAAAATATATTATTTGGGGCGGGGCGGGGGCGGGGGCGGGTGGGTCTTAGTGTCTACCCGCACCCGCACCCGTAGTTAAGAACCGGGTTTCACCCGCACCCGCACCCGCACCCAATTAAATCGGATTTCCCCCGTTAATTTCGGGGCGGGCCCGGGCGGGTGTGGGCGGGTCCGGGTTTGTTTGCCATCCCTAAAGGTGGCCACATTAAGAAAATGTTCAGTGTAATGCTTTGACCACCAATGATGGAAATAGGAAGTGCATAGGAAAGAAGGCTCAAAGAACATAGGCGAGAGAACTCCTTTCTTTTTATTCCATTCGTCAAAAACAGCAGTAACTGATTCTTCATCGAAGCTGGAAGTATGAAGAATAACCTGGCCTTTCTTTTCATATAAACATTTTGGAAAAATTTGAGCCAACCCAAACTGTCGAGAAACGAGGTTTGGTTGATATGCAATCAGGGCTGCTAGACCTCTTCCCAAGTTTAGCCTGTTGACAATAAATCTGGGAATTAAAAAGGCTTCCCATATAGCAATATATTCATTGTCAAGCTTCCTATGAGGATTGGGAAATGACCTCTTGAACCACACAGGGCCATATTTCTTTCAGCAAAGGGTGTCATACTAGGAGTAAACTCATGACGCTTGGCAAACATCATGATATAGCTGGTGAAGGCTCCTCCGAGGGTTTCACCATCATCATTAGGAGTCAATTGGACCAGACGGGGTCCTTCGATGCTCCTCCCTATGATCTCAGCAGAGGTTTCATCAACTAACCCTTTTCTCGGAAGGCTAGCTTCAAAAGTTATGTTAAGCCACAACTGAAGCAGCCAAAGAGGACCACTAAAATGTACAGAACTGTGGGCCTCCATGTGCTTCAGTCGAGAAGCTCCTTCACTGAGAGACTCATAGAGGTTCGCCAAAATGAGTTAACTCAAGCAGACCCCTTTATTGTGATGAAGTTGGTTAGCAAGAGGCAAGTGCTTTTTAGCTACTTGGAAGGATTTGGTGCAAAACACGTATCCCGACAGCCATATAGGGAGAAACGTTATATATTCTTCGTCAGAGAAACCTTCATGGGTTTGATCGAAGTGGTGTTTGATGAAGTGGGTATAAGTAAGTTTGGAGTTGGAGATATTTATATGGTCTTCAGCGTCTATGTTAGGGTGACAAGAGACGCCATTTGGGCAAAGCCCTATAATGGCGGCTATGTTGAAAAGGGTCGGCGTAACCATTCCACATGGCATATGGAAGGTGTAGTGAGTGATATCCCAAAAGTATAAAGATGATTCCAGCAAGTTCAGACAGTATGGTATGTTAGTCTTCGACAGTATCAAGAGGTCACAGATCCTTATGGATTTCCAATGGTCAGCTTTAACCTTTTCCAGCTTCTCCATCCAAAGATCAAAGTCCTTAAGGGGACTGACGACTCTCACTAGCCTAGTACCACCAGCAAGATACCCAAGGTTGAAATTTGGCAATGGGGGTTCTTCAGCAGCAGCGGTAAGGAGTCTAGGGAAGCTCTTTTGCCCCAACGACCTTGATCTCCGATAAGAAGGCAGAAACTCAGTTAGTCTTTCGTCAGAAGTTCCAACCTGAGCTAAAGGACCAGATAGTGCATATGGTTTATCTGAAACAACTAAATTAACCATTACCTAAGATTGGTAGATGCTTTGTGTCGCTCCAATGGTAGGTTCTGGCACACAGTGGCGATTTTCCACTAGTTGAGGGCCAGGAATATTTACAAAGGGAGGAATGGACTGTTTAAACTGAGTGACTCTACCCTTTTGAGTTTTCTTTTCATGAACGTTGGATTGGGAAGATGCCATTGTTGAAGGAAGTAAAATGAAATGGTGATTTTCTGGGTTGTATGAAGAGAAATGAAGAAAAGAGACAGGATGCTTGAGATTCTGAGAAGTGTAAAAAGTTCACAAAATGGTAAATAAAGGTACTTATAAGCGTTTAGGAATCCTAAAGGTTTGAATCCACTATTGAAGTTAATCAGATAATGGGACGTGTGTTTGTTTTTGAGAAATGATGAGTGTTGGTAGTTGTGGTCAGACTTCAAAACATACGTTTTCAAGACAAAGTAATGATAAATACGGCTAAAAAAACGTTTAAGGATTTATCATGATAGCATGATGTCATAAGCGTGGGATAAAAGAAAGTGAATAGTTAGCCACTAAATAAGTAGTGGATTGTTCAGTCAAAGCCATGCAAATTCACACGCATCGAAACGGTTAAAAAAATGACCTTCCTACCAAGACTGGCGAAAGGACATTTCTTGGGGGCAATTTGTTAGCTCTCATTTTCGACGCCAGCAAAATCAGAATTATATTAAGTCAGAATGTCATTCTAAAAACATATGAAGGTTTCGACACAACTTTGAACAAATTGAGTCGAAGAAAGTTTGACAAAATTTCCAGAAAATGCTAAGTGTTGGAAAAGCTTTCGACCAAGATCGTGCTAGAAGGAACGCATGGAATTTACCATTAAGGATGGAAGGAATTCTTAGTTTCTAAGTTTCAAATTAATAGTGGGCGAACGTGGGAGCAGTTGAAGTTGGAAAAAAGCGCCAAAAGGACACGTTGTGAAGCTATAATCGTCGTTTAGTAGTTATTTGCTAGCATTATAAATAGTTGTTATTTTTATGGAATAAGGGTGTTCATTCATCTTGTACTAGTCACTCCAAATAACTCAAAGTACCCGCGTGTAGAGAAACGAGTTAGCGAGAATGTACGTGATACAACACCAACTCCTTTTCATTAATGCAATTTACTTACCTCTGTCATTTATATGATGTTACTTATTCTGCATTTTAACATTCATCTTTTACGTTTAAACTGCTTTTTCAAGTCTTTCTGCAACTTTACTTTCATATACATTCCATGTAATTTAACATTCTGCAACTTTACTTTCAAAGATCTCATAGTCGAACGTGGAGTTCAAATTAGAATCTTTTGTACATTTACTTTCAAAGTCTTTTACATTCCTGCTTATTTACACTACTGCATCTTCTTTTCTGCACATTTACTTTCAAAGATTTCATAGTCGAACGTGGAGTTCAGATTAGAATCTTTTGCACATTTATTTTCAAAGCCATTTACATTACTGCATTTACTTTCGACGTTTACTTTTAAAGCCTTTACATCATTGCACTTTTACATATTGCCTTTAATCTTCAAGTTACTTTTACTTTACAAAGATTTCATAGTCGAACGTGGAGTTCAGATTAAGGTCTTTTTGCATACTTAGCACATGTCCTAAGATTTAGTATGGTCGATCCTGCAAGATACTCAATTTTACCCTAAATTGATAGACCAACGATTGTTTACCAAGTTTTACCGCAAACAATTGGCAAACAAATATCGGATATTTAATGTGATATGTGGTTTGCATAACCATGATTTTTGTTTAAAATTATCTGGCCATTCTAGTGTATGTCGGCTCAAGCAGGAAGAAAAGGAATGTATTAGTGACATGACCTTGAATCTTGTTCAACCGAAAAATATACTTGCAACATTGAAACAGAAGCGACCCAAAAATATATCAAATATCAAGCAGGGGTATATCATTCAGTACCTCACTTAAAAGGCGATTAGGGGGGATAGAGCCGAGATACAAAAACTCTTGAAACTGTTGGACGATAACAGTTAGGTGTTCTTGTAAAGGAAGTGTGATGATGGAGTTATGGTTAGAGATATTTTTTAGACTCATCCTGATTCGACAAAGTTTTTCAACGCGTTTCCGACGGTGCTCATACTTGATTCAACCTACGTGACTAACAAGTATAAATTCCATTATTTGAGATGGTTGGTGTTACCTCAACTGAGAAGATATATTCTGTTGGTTTTGCATTTTTTTAGTGTGAAAAGGGGACAATTTTACTTGGGAATTAGAGGTGTGTCAGTCCCTTTTGAAAGATCAACGTGATATGCCTAAAGCGATCGTTACTGACCGCAATACCGCATTGATGAATTCGTTTGCTAAGGTATTTCCTTCTTCTTATGCATTGCTTTGTAAGTATCACATGATAAAGAATGTGAAAAGTCGGGTAAAAACCACGGTAGGGATGAAACCAATAGAGTTTGAAGGTGGAAAATTGGTGAAGGCGGGTGTGATTGTGGAAATAATTATGGATGCATGGAATCGTATAATAAATTCTTCCACAAAAGAATTATATGTCGATTTTGTTTTTCATTTTCGGAGCTTGTGTAAAAAGTATCCAAATTTGTTGAACTATGTTGAAAGACAGTTTGTGTGTGGATTAATAATGTTAGACACCTTAGAAATACAACTACTAACAGAGTTGAGTCGGCCCATGCTACTTTGAAAAATTATTTGGGAAATAACAAATGGGATTTATGTAGAGATTGGGACTCCGTAAACCACATGATTCAGAATTAGCATAATGAGATACAAACAACATTTGGTCAGAGCATCACGGTTTTTGAACACTGATTTAAAGGCAACATTTTATATTCTCATTTGGTCGGTAACATTTCTCAGACGGGTTTGAATTATATTTATTACGAGGCTAAACGAACTGATAATGTAGGCTCTGATAGCACAAAGTGTGGTTGCATTATTGTGAAAACATATGGTCTCCCGTGTGCTTGTACTCTTGCTAAAAAGGTGAAACTTGGTGAACTAATAAGAATGAATGATGTTTGCTCTTATTGGAAGAGACTTAGGTTCGATGATGATGGATGCGTGGATGACAGGAAACCGAATATCTTTATTTTAACAAATGAGAAGCGATACAAGAGATATTTTTGAAGGCCAATGACATCATGAAACTCTACATTAAAGAAAAATTGAGGAAGATTGTATATCCCGAAACCACCAGCATGAAATGACCTTCTCAGCCAGTAAAAACAAAATGTGCTCTAAAGAAAATGAATCTTACACCGAATGACGGCTCGACTACATGGTCTCCTTCATATTTTGAACACATTGACAAAGTTTTTCTCGATTCAACAACTCCAAAATCGTTAAAAATTATTGTGAAAGGAGTCTGCATTAGAAAACCACCTCTGACGCTGCTTCCACCGAAGATTCTATTCATCAAGAAGATGACAGTTTTTATGCATAAATATATCGAGCAGATCTTTGATGTTGTGGGGGACGATAATTGCAGTTACCGAGCCTTTTCAAATTTATTCAGTAAAGAAGAAGATAGTCATGCGCTTGTCCGACATCAACTTATCCAAGAGTTGAAGACGCATAAAGAATCGTACACACAGTTGTATGACAATAAAGAAAAATTCAATGCGGTTTATGAGTCTCGTGTTCCTTGCTTGAGCAGTCCAACACCATAGTCAAAATAGATGAGCTTCCCAGATATGGGTCAAATAATAGCATGTGCATATGATAGGGTGTGCATTGACCTGACACACTATGGTTTTTTGAAAACCTTTTTTCCACTATGCATCGCACCACCCCAAAATCCAAATATGGTATCATGTGTATTAATTGGATGGATTTCAAAATCAAGTCATTTTGTTCAAGTTTACTTGAAACCGGGTTGCCCCATACCACTTACATCACCATAGTGGATGGATCATTAAATCACAAAAGTTGAGACATAGCCTGATCATTTCAAGGAAAGGATCCAAGAATTCGAGAGATTGAACAACATTGAAAAAGAATCGAATGCACAAAAGTCCAAGGGGGTACCACCTATAGATTTAGCCAGCGACACTTGTTTCAATTTGTTTAAATTTTTTGTTTAACCGGACAAATAATTGTATATATTTGTATCTCAATATAAATGACGTGTTATATATTCACTTTTTATTCATATTTAGTCTTTATGCATATTTGGTTATATTTGGTCTTAATGTGAAGGTCTGTTATATAGTTCTGTTTTGAAAATGCTTCAGGAGAAGTAAACTGTGAAATTAAATAGTAAATAAATTTATTTTTAGATTGAACAAATTTTAATTTCAAAACCAATCTTAACCGCGTCACAATTATTCTCTTGTAGACTAGTAAACTATGAAACTAATCTCAGATTATAAAGAACATTCTCAAATTAATCGTAAACTAACTAGCAAATGCGGGACGGTTGGGTTTGAGCTCCCTTCCTATATGGAGAAAGACTCAAATATGATTAGCTCATTTGTCTCACTTATTTAAGTGGAGAGGATCAATTTAGGATTGAGAGATAGAGAAAAAATAAGGATTCAAAAGAGAGAAAAGAGGAGAGAAACTCATTTCTGTTTTTCTGCAACGAGCTTCACTAATTCGACTTCACTAAATCGACTTCACTAAATCGACTACCCCCAATTCATTAACCGTTGGATCGAGCTCAAATTTGGTGGGCACGTTTTTAAAATATATATCTAATTTTTGACTGTTCAGAATTTCAAAACAACGTCTGAGGTGAAAGTTATTTGCTTCACACTGAAGCTGCAAATTTGGGGAAAAAATTTCAGCCTTTTTTATTCTTATTTGTAAGCTTATTTGTTTTGTGATTTATGGTTCTTAGAACTAGTTTGTGAATCACTTTAAGACTCTCTTGTACCCTTAATTGATTATAGTGGAATTATTTCTTTAGTCTGGACGACTCGTGGTTTTTACTCTTATATTGAAAAATTTTCCACATTAAAAACATCGATGTTCTTTTTGCTTTTATTTATTCGATTTGCTGTTTTATATTTGTTATTGATCTTTAAGATTTCTACAAATTAAAAAAAAATTATATCCGCTGTATATTAATCTATTATTATATCTTAATTTTCTACGAGGAACAACCATTAATTTGATTCACACAATCTTATTTTATTACAAAATAATTAAATACCACTCATACCCTCTCCCTCTTTCCTAATTTTAAATTTTAAATTTTCTCTGGGTTGTTCAGCTTCATGTGAATTCGTTGTTTCCATTCTCATTACAACAAATATCACTGACGATGATGTACATTTGTTCTTTTCCGTAAGGGCGCGTGGAGACTTTTGGAAACAATCAAAGTCACGTAAAAAAAATATTAGTCAATTATTAACATGTGTGTATACATTGATGATGATTGTAACTAATATATCTATAAAATATGTTATTAGAATTCCACCATACTTTACCATATTTAAGTATCCAACAATTCTAATTTATGCAATTTTGTTAATGAAACTCCCCAAGTTTGTTTTTTTTAAACATCATATTTATTTATAAAGTTTAGCTCAACCGAAAAATATCGATATTGTTGTATAGGATATTAGGTCTTGAGATTGTTCTTAGAACTTTATATATGTATGTGTGAGATTCTATAAAATATTATTATTATTTCATTTACCGGCTAAAAGAAATCCATCATTTACCCTTTAAAGAAAGTACTCTTTTATAGATGCTAATGATAATGGAAAGAAGGGCCATAAAAATGTTTTAACATGTGTTTGCGAGTCAAATTTGAAAGAATTTAAAACATAAAACTTGTTAAGAGATAAATTTATATTTTAATAATATTGGATATTTAGAAATATATATTAAAATAACAACACGATACATAAAACTTAAAATACCATTTTGTTCTTTTAATTTTTTTAAAACAACAAATATGTGTAAAAATATTGATTTAGTATGTTAAAATTCTCTTTAATAGAAAAAAAATCTTATAATTATGGTTAACTTAATTCAATCATATAAAATTGACTAGTAAAGTGATGATTATCTTCACTTATAAGTATATGTTCACACTACATATTATATATTATTTGATATGAAACTCTTAATACACATCTCATATCAACTATTAAACTTAATACGTGGATATAGGGCACACAAGTAAAGACCAACAGGCCAACCATCTAGAGTATAATGATATCACCTCCAAGGGTCGTGTCCCACAGTGATCGTCGTACGACATAAAGCAAGTATTATCCAGCACGATTCAATGAAGAACAACTTGAAACAACTTGGTCGCATGATTTCCTCTAGGTGGAATGATCGAGCACTCACAAGGAAAAGCCTCAAAGTAGTCTTCCAGATATGCCTAGCCAGAGAGACGTAGAAAATCCTGGTGGCTCCATGCCTAAAAATAGTTCAGATGAAATATTAGCAACAATGTATGACAAGTATTATAAAGTTAATATCAGTAAAGGTGTAAAACATTTATCATAAATAAACATATTTTTTCTTGTCAATTGTCCTGTCTTCCGTAAACTACCTTTAGCTAGCTTGGACTAGAAGTACACAGAACAAGGAACCCCTCCACTGTACTTGTGAATCTGTCCAAGATAATGAAGTATCTAAGGTAGATAACATCGACATAGGTCGCACTTTTGTCCACATATATGGAAATATCGACCAAAACTAAGAGGTATGATCTTAGCCTACATGCTCTATGATATTCAACTTGTGTCTCATCACCATCATCATCCACCGCTACAACCAGGTGGTTTTCATACATATCCACCAGGAATAAAAATCTAGCATGATATCCTCTCTTGTCATTTATATCCTATTGGACTTTTCCCGATTCATCTCCCAAATTACTCACCACCATGTCTAATGCCACAAGTCTACTAGTTCTAGATTAGTTTAATAATTTTATGGTGCTCGGAAGATGTATGAAACATGATACATCATCAAGTGAGATGAACATCTCACTGATCTAAAGATAAAATAACAACGTAACTATGAGACATCTCTCCAAAAAAGTAGACAATAAACCATGCATAGTTAATTTAAGCATATCTAGCCCTACTTAAATCCTACAGCCCAGATAGCTGCAACACATCTTGAAACCATGATTCATTAAGTTGCTCTAACTTTGCAACCTTCCTACCATGGTTAATATCTTTTAATGTATCACGGTACTACAAAAAATAAATGCATCCATCGTCAAACAGTTCAAATACTATAAGATAGATGTTTAAAAGAGTAATTAAAGACTTATGTTACCTCTCCCTCCCGCATGTGCCTAGCACCATGGTCTTGATATAGAGAAAGCAATAAAAGGTTCTATGGGCCTTTTGGAAAACCATTAGGCACGTCAACATCTACGGAAGCAGTGGCTTCTAGATAAATAGAAGAAACATGAATCCGAGAACATGTTGATGGAGATACATAAACCCGGGAAGATGATGTGCCAACATCAAATGAAGTTTCTCAAATTGTAGGTTGCGACGGTCTAGCTTTCTCCCTCCAAACGAAAGCATGTTGGACCATTCTACCATGCATCATTCTTTATTGGTTTACAGCCATTTTTCCTATAATCAAACAAGAAAAATCATCTCATAACCAAAAAAGGCATTGTCAAACCTAACAAAAAAAATTTTAAATCTAGATTTTGTTATGCAGACTGAGGGTCCAAATTTCAAAATCCGGATTATACTTAATTGTTGGTGTAAGCCCTATAGGTCAATAGTTTTATACTAAACTTGGTACTTGTATCGAATTATCTATTAATAATAACAAAACATTTATATGTTATATCTTTTTCTTCAAAATAATAAAGTCCTTAGAATAGCTAATTTGTTTAATGAAATATTGAGTGTTACTTAATCATGAGATCTCATAAAATATAAGAAAATTATTCTTAAAATATCCATAGTCAAGATTTATTGTGAAGTGGGACAACATTAAAACATTGAGACTTTATGTAGATAGACAGATGATCGCATCTCATTGATTATGGATAAAGAGTTATAAAGTCTTTACATATGTATGAATATTATGAGTAATATTTATATTGGATTGATCCACCATCAGAATACTACATAGAACATTATGAAAGTGTCATAATTTATTCTCAGTGTGATAATGGTGTATACCACACTTTGATCTAAAACTACTATGGACCCAAGATATGGAGTCGAGTATTTATTTCCTATCAAACATTGTTCGTAATAAGATGACCATAAAAATGGTCGATGGGTACTCTACAAATCATGTTGAGGCACATAGTGACCTAGATGGAATTTTCTCATCCTACGTAACATGATATATGTATATGGATCCAATATTGAACTTCATAAGAGTGACATGGTATATGTCTTGTGTTCAATATAAACATGAGGGCAAAAGGATAATTGTACACGTAAACACTATCACCGAAAGATTTTTTTTTCAAATCACATGATATTTCTGTGACTTAGCTAGTAGTGATGTGTTTTATATACCACTCAATTTTTATCATATTAAATATATAATTTGATATAATTGTTTGCGTCAAGAAAATCTATAGGGTCACACACATAATGACTAATCAATGAGAGATAAAATAAATAAGTGAAAATTATTCAAGTATGTGGGCTTATTAAGAACTATCATTAATTAGAGATACATGATACACCGTAAGGTACAATGATCTTAAGTGAATTATGGAACATCATATTCGTGTGGACCGAGTAAAGGCATTATTGTTCAACGCTCATGATCGTTCTTCTAATTTTGCAATAATAATTAATTGGAACAAGAGGTAATCAATCTATCGTTAATCATTCTCATTTGTAAGGATTAGCTAAGGAAAATTTTTGTTTTCCGTTGTGTTTTATATCATTATTTCCCTTCAATAATTCGCAAAGATGAAGCAAAGAAATAGAGCGCGAACCCTAAGCTCCAATGTTCAAAATTCCAAATCAATGAAGTTTAGGACAAACAAATATGACATATCTATCGCATTTAACCTAATTTAGCATACATATAAACTATATAGGTAATGCATGCATGTTAAATCAAAAAAAGGGAAAGGGAATAAGTAACTTACCAAATTTTTGCTTTGTTACATCTTGGATTGGTTGTAGTGTAGTGGAGTAGAACTTCATATTCATGCTAAGCTTTAATGAAATGAAGCATAAGTTCTAAGAATGCTTGAAAAGTTATAGAATAAGAGTATGCTTTGATTTTATCTAGTTTGCTCTCGTTTTGATCTGTTTGCTGAAATGAAAAAAGGAAGGAATAGGGAAATGGGTCGGATAGTTAAATAAAAGTGTCTGATTCCAATCTCTGTAGTAATTTCGTACATTGAAATTTAAAATTTTTTTAAACGTGTGTTTGTATGATTTTGAGATTGGGCATAAGTGTGGTGTGTTGAGACGCATCCGGAGTTCAATCTCTGTAACTTATGAATCTAAATTCCAAAGTCTGGATTTTTTAACACTTGATTTAGTGTGTTCTATTGAGTGATTATTGTGTAGTAAGTGTGTCCTAATTTTAAAATTTGGATTCTAAAGATATTTTAGAATTTTGTCGGGGTGTATGAGTGAGTCGTGAGATGTATTAAACAATCTCATATATATAATGGTGGATGACATGATAGTAGGAATTTAATAGTAAGCTGTCCAACAGATCATGAACTAAACTTAGATATTATTTTAGAATTTTGATTGACCTAACTCAATCCTACAAAACCGACTTGAAAGAATTAAACCTACTTATAAATATATGGTCATGTTAAATATTGTCAAATGTGAAACGATTAACCAAAAATAATAAGATAAGAGAATAAAATAAAAATATTACTTCGTATACCTCATTTTTAGGAATCTTTGACATTTTTATGTATGTTAAAAAAAATTGGTAGTGTAGAAATTTGTATAATCTATGTATGACTATTTGTAAATTACTCATTGAGTTAAAATGAATTTATTGTTGGTTTATTATATTTCAAAAAAAAAATTGACAGTATCCAATACACGAAAAACTATTTATTTATGACATTTTGTCAAGGGCTTAAATTTACGGGAAAAAAATTGGCCTAAGAACGTTTAACATAATCATATGGAAGAAGTAACTATTTGATTTGATACAAAATTACAAAGAGCAGTTGAAGACATCGTGGTTGGTGTAGGTTATTTTTTTGGGAACCTTTAATGAATTGTGACATCTTTATCCATTAGAGTTAGAGGATTAAGTTTTTACTCAGAAGTAGAGGATGCCTCATGCGCTTTTCTAGCTTGTAAGATCCATGTTGAATGTTACAAGATCATATATTAAGAGACAATTGAATATATGGTTTGAACTTTGATTTCATCGAAGTTTTTTATGGTCTTAGGATTTGCGATTTTAGATTTTTCCCTTAGGCATATACGTAAAGTTTAATATGACCTCAAGAGAGAAAGCAATTTTTTGTTGTTTGTAAGTTGCATATATTCAGAATTTTCTCCTTGTTATTCCTATTGATGGGTTATGTCAAAATATACCATCGATAGAGTACCGTAGTATCCTTAGATACTGCCTTATGATTCTTTTACTTCATATTGTCGCAAGATGTTCTTGGATACATTTTGGGAACATGTGGTTCATTGTAAGGAGCTTTCAGACTTTAAATACCCATATAAATTTGTTAAGAATGTTATATTTGATATATTTTTACATACTAGAATATTTGTGAAGAAAAATGTGCTTGTAAGTTTTTTGGCTGGTCCACAAGAGAAGAGATCAACACTTAGGTCAGTAGATGTTCTAGTGTACGCTTGGATAAAAGAAATACATGCATATGTGGACTTGATTGAAATTTCTCCACCGTTGAGACCAAAGACGAGATGTTTTACTATGGGACACAGACAATCTTCAAAATCGTTTCAAGTAAAATGGTCAAATATGATAAAGTGTATTTCTGCAATCAACTCATACCATTTATCTTCGACAATTACTTTTTTTTACACGAGAGATCAGGAATTTTTTAAAAAAATTTAAAAGCTCATATATTACAATGTTGTGTCAAAAGATTAATGAATGTAGTTATTAATTTTAAAAATATTTTTCTCAAAATAATTTGAAGTTTCAAAATTAGTACATTTAATTTTGTATAGATTTTTTTATTGGCAATTTGCACTAGTTACTCAATTTCTTAGAAACACACAAGGAAGAGTAGTTAAATTTTCAATTGTCAAAGAAATAGTATTAGTCAAATCCAATCTTTGTTTTTATACAAAATACTATATCCATATATATATATATAGACGATCTATACCTGTCATCCAACAGGTAAAATCTTTCGAGGAAATTGATGTAAGCATAATATGGTTATTTAATTTTCATTAATTTCTTTATAATTCTCTCTTTAACTATCTTTTATTGTATCCGTCTTATGTAGATCAGAGACAAAGAAAGATTCACAATGCGCGTCATTAGTATATTTTTCGTTTCTCTCTTATTCACATTGACATTCAAAGCTGAAGCAACAAACACAAATTTTTCATATCCATCAACATTCCAATTTTTTCATGTTCCGGATCAAACTCAAAAACATGACGTCTTCATTAGCTTTCGCGGTCCGGGTATTCGCCACGGTTTTCTTGCCGATTTGGTTGAAGCTTTGTCTCAAAAGAAAATAACTTTCTTCATAGACAATGAACTTATAAAAGGAGATGAAATAGCAGAATCACTTGTTCAAGCAATTGAAACAGCTTCGATTTCTTTGGTTATATTCACTGAAAACTATGCTTCTTCTTCATGGTGTTTGGATGAGCTAGTCAAAATTGTGGAGTGTAGAGAGAAAAAAAGACGGGTTTTGTTGCCTGTTTTCTACAAGGTTGACCCCAGAACTGTGAGGCATCAAAATGGAAGTTATGGAAGTGATTTTGATGAACATGACATGAAATTTAGTTTGAGCAAGGTGCAACGGTGGAGATATGCTTTGAAGAAAGCAGCAGATGTCAATGGCTTTCATTCATCGAATTATTTGTAAGTTTTGTTTTAATTTCCAATATTAATTTCTTTTTTTAATTTTTTAATTTTCAAAAATAAAAATTTATTTTGAAAATCTTCTATTTTTCTATCTAATTATGTTTTTCATGGTGTTTGAATGAGCTATTCAGAAATTTTAAGTTTATATTTAAAGTTGTATGAGAAAACTTTCAAAATCAAATAACAGTCAATTGTGATCAAATTTGTAACTATAGGTGGATAAAATAGTGACGGATATGGTCATATAGTAGTTGGTAATGATAAAAATAGTGATTGAATTATGATATGTGGTAGTCAAAATAATAGTATTATTGGGTTATGTTACTAAAGTTAGTTTAGCGTTAAATGAGTGGTGGTTAGAGTGGAAGTCAATGAAGGATTTGTAGTTAAATTAATGAACAGAGATTAATAGAGTGATGACAAACCACGATGAGAGTGATGGTTGAAGTGGTTGTTAATAACAACTATCACAATGGTTAATAATTGTCACAGTGGTGACAATTGATGATTAGAGTTTAATGAGATAATGATTGAAGATTATAAGAGTAGTTAATTCTAATCATAAGAGTAGTTAATTACGATTATATTCGTGATTATAAGTGGATAGAATGGTGATGAATATGGTCATAGTGGTGACCAAAATTTTAAAACTATACCGACCAAGAAGGAATAGAATAGGGTTGTTTTTAAGTTATAGATAATTTGAAAAAGAAAAAAAATCCATTTTAGATTTGAGTTATTCTTTCTAATTTCTTTTGTCACTATATATTGCTTTTATATTATAATTAATTAAATATGTTTTAAATAATATTGTACGGGACTAAATGTTTAACTATAAAAAATTGACACGAAGATAAATAAATGTAAAAGAAATTCAGATGTGTTGGAAAATTAGATTTAATAGGATTAAAAAAGACCCCATTAAAAAGAGAATAGAATAAGTTGCAATAATATTTATAGTAGAAAAATAGTACAAACTGGATTTAGGTGATTTGAGAATACCTAAAAAAATTATGTATTCTATATTATAGATACTAACCTTTTTTTTCTCTAAAAGACGGAATAATAAGATATATAAAATCAAGGAAAAATCCTAAAGTATAGATACAGTAAACTGGGATAAGAAGTACCACAGACAGAAACCAACAAGGGAAAAGGAAGAAAAGAGCACAAAAGGCGAAAAGCGAACAACAAGAAGCAAACTCTAAAACCAAAATCAAGAACAAGGGTTCTCCCCAACTAAGAATCAAGATAGATCTCAGACCACCAATCCCATCAAGAACAGAGCAAGAGACACTTGATACAACCAAACCACATCACCCCTCAAGATAGAAAACAACCTCTCGACCTGTTATTGATAAATGTTAAGGATTTAGTTCACATAAGACTCGCACAAAAACCAATTTCAGACCATAAAAGTACTCTTCTCCCCCACTTTCTTCACATTTGTTTGGATATTAGAGAACAAGTTATTATTACGCACCAACCAAATGGTCTACACCACAGCATGACAAATCATGACAAACTCACTCCTAACCTTAGACATTCCTCACAATGATCGAAAAAACTCAAAAATGGTGCTCAAGTCCCTAGGTAAGACACTCTGGACTCCTAACCATCTAAAGATTATATACCAGACACTGGAGACTAAGTTAGCGGTAACAAACAAATAGGAAGCAGACTTAAGAAAGCCCTCACACATAATACACGAGATACCCTCTAGATCAATAATAATTTTTCACTTGAAAAAATTCTTTTTAGAGGGGAATCTAGGTTAAAGGAGCTGCCAAGAAAACACTTCCCCTTTAGATGGGGCTCGACTATAAGGGGAAGGATAGAGACATCCCTCACACCCTAACAAACTGAGAGAAAAAATGCAGTTGGAGACTATACGCGGAGGCCACTGAAAATGTGTCATTTTTGCTATGTCTCTAAACCCACCTATCGTTTTCCATACTAAGATGAACAGGCTGAAGAACATATAAGAAATTAGAGATCATGGCCTCTTCATTGTCAAAAAAAGATCTTCTTCGTCTAAGATCCCAATAAATCCTCCCCTCGACCCATTGGCCTAACTCTCCCATATTTCCGTCCTGCACTTGGGAGATGGTAAAAATACTCTAAAACCTTTGGGTCATGGGAACATCTCCAATCCAAAGGTCGTGTCAAAAAGAGGTTTGAAGACCAAAGTCCACCTTCCTAATCAAGTTATCCTCAAACTAGTTAGAGGGATCAAGTCTCTTAGCTCTAGGGAGGGATACCCATTTCCATCAAGAGGACACTGAAGCCAAATAAGACTTTCTACCACTAGATAAAGAGAGGAGACATGAGGGACCATAACAAGTAGACAAGATATCATACTAGACACTAGAAACACCTGAGAGAAACTTCCACCTCCATTTAGCTAAAAGGGCGAGAATAACAAGCTGAAGATCACTAACACTCAATCCCCCTTTAGAGGGTAGTCAAACTATTGGAGATAGAGAAAAACCTATAAGATAAATTATTAAAAGAGTTCTTGAGATTAATGATCTGAATAAAAGTATGATATTTAATAGAACATAATGATTTAGTTTGATTCATTCAACTGGATTTATCTATCCAAATAAGACTTAAGTATAAATTCAGTTCAACTTTCATTTTTGTTCTTGAACTTCTTTAATGGTGATCTTTGCTTAATGGGATGATGGGTCTTCTTAGAATGACTTAGTGGTAAGAGGGATTTATGATTTTTGTTGTTGTTGCTTTCTTCTTGACAAAATTGACGTTCTTATTGTGCATTTATGTGTTCTCAACACCTGATCTCTCACACACTTAAGTGTAAGACTTGCAAGTCATGTCCCTCTTTTAGGGCTCTTTGAAGACCATAGTTTTAAATTATGGTTATGTTATGTTCCAATGACTATATTGAAAAAAGACTTGGTAAAAATTATGTTTGCAATATTTAAAATATTTAATTTAAATTGAGATCACAATTGCAATTGTTTGTGGCAATTGCACTTGAAGACGACAATTGAAAAAACATTAATTGTCTTTTTGTTTCTTTTGTACATTTATCATACATTGATCTTAGTATATAATATATATCTTATGCTAATTGTAAGCTTCTTTAATAATTTGATACATTTTCCTTCTTTTATTCCATAGGAATGATGTAGAGCTTATTAAAGAAATAGTTAAAAATGTGTTTAAGAGGTTGGATCAAGTGCGTCAATTTAGCTCAAAACAATTTGTTAGGATTGGTAAACAAGTTTCACAGTTGGAATCATTTTTACAACTAGATTCACAAGATGTTCGTGTGATTGGAATATGGAGGATGAATGGTATAGGCAAAACCACTATTGCACAGGTGATGTATGACATGTTATCTTCTGAGTATGAAGGTTCTTACTTCAAGGGTGAGGTAAGAAAAGAATGGGGAACACATGGAAATGTGTATTTAAAGAAAGATCTTTATTCTACTTTACTTGGGGAACAAGATTTGTGTGAGATATTAGATCGAACTCTAGTTTTGTCAACTAGGACGTTATCAGCAATGAGAGTTTTCATGTTTCAACAGGAGACATGCATGGAGTCAAAGTTAGTTCACATGCTGATGTCTGAATGTTACATGTTATAGTCGAAGTTAGTTCTAGTATGTAATTCAAATTATTATGTAGAATTGGGCCTTGTTGTTTGGATCCAATTGTTTAGGATAACTTATTGTTTAAGTTAACTTAGTAGCCTATAAATAGGCTAGATCTCTCAGGTTGTTGAGAGGGGCCAGTTGTTGTTATTCACTTGTAATCATTTGTACCCTAATTGAGTAAATGAATAGAAAAACAATTTTCCCAATCCTATTCTCCTTGTTTCTTTTCTTCTTTCTTCTTTCTCTCTTTGTTAACTTAATGGTTTCTTTGTCCATCAAGAAACTTCGTTTCTCAAACAAGAAATTGTTTATTGGTATCGTTTGTCACAATAAACTGGTATGGTGAGCATGAAGAAATATCCCATCAACAAAGTTTGAAATTGAGAAGTTCACCGAAGTTAACAATTTTGGTTTATGGCACTTGAAGATGTGAGCTCTTCTTGTTCAATAGCGTTTGGTAGAAGCATTAAAGGGAAAAGAAGTCATGGATGATGCATTAACGGAGAAGGATAAGACAACGATGATCGAGAAAGCCCATAGTGCCATTATTCTGAGTCTTGGTGATAAGATTATCAGGCAGGTCCCGAAGGAGATGACGGCAGCTGGTATTTGGCTGAAACTCGAAGGACTGTATATGAAAAAATCCTTGGTGAATCGTATGTACTTGAAGCAAACCATGTTTTCATTCAAGATGAATGAAGATAAAGCATTGACAGAGTAGCTGAATACATTCAACAAGCTGATTCTTGATCTTGAAAATATTGATGTTACCATCACTGATGAAGATCAAGCATTTTTACTACTGTGTTCTTTACCTAAGTCACATGCTCACTTCAAAAAAAACCTCTTGTATGGAAGAGAGTCCGTGACCTTTGAAAAATTTTAAGCAGCCTTGTGTTTGAAGGATTTGAACGAAACAAAGGATCAGAAACCATCATCAGTTGGCAAAGGTTTGTCCATTAAAGGGAAATTCTTGAAGAAAGATGGTAGGTTTGAGAAGAAGAAAGGTAAAAATCAGTAGAAGTTTTATGGTGGTGATATTTTTGGCATCAGGTGTTATCACTGTAAGAAGGAAGGTCATACAAGAAAGTTGTGTCCTGGGCGCCTGAATAGTCATAGAGGTAAGGACATTGGAAATGTAGTTATTGTGCAAGATGATTACAAATCATCTGATGTCCTTGTGGTTTCGAGTAGCAAATCTTGAAAATAATGGATTATGGATTCAAGATGTACTTGGCATATGACTCCAAACAAGAATGTGTTTGAAGAATTATGTGATCAAGATGGTGGATCAATGTTGTTGGAAAACAATAAAGCTTGCAAAATTGTAGGTATTTGATCTGTGAGATTCAAGCTCCATGGTGAGTCAATAAGGCGATTGACTGGTCTTAGGTATGTACCTGATCTTAAGAGGAATTTGATTTCTCTTGGAAAATTCGGAAAATAAATGTCTTCAAAGGAGAGCAAGGTATCCTGAAAGTCATGAAAGGGTCGAAGGAAATCTTGAGAGGCATGAAGAAACAAGTCTTGTATACCCTTGAGGCCGAGGTTGTAACTAGTTCAATAGATTTTGCATTCACAAAATTGGTGTCGAAGACAAAATTGTGGCACATGAGATTGGACAATGTTAGTGAAAGAGGTCTGGTCAAACTGGGGAAATATAACCTGCTAGGTGGTGACAAGGTCAGAAGTTGGAGTTTTGTGAACCTTGTGTATTTAGAAAATCCTGTAGGGTGGAGTTTAATTAAGGTAAACAAAGAACACATGGAATCCTTGATTATATTCATGTTGATCTTTGGGGGTCTGTAAGGTGTTGGCCAGGATTTTGACACTCATTAATAATAGAGGTGGGTTGATCATATTGAGGTCATATTCTGAGGAAAGCCATGATGAATTCAACAACAGAAAGTATTTCGACGGTAGAAAAGGCTGGAAGGGGACTGTCAAAATTTGAAAACTTAAGCGTAAGGAGAAGTAATATGGTTCGACAGGAGAAGATCTATTTGAAGAAGTTTATGCATAGAAGATCCCGTGGTCTAGGACATACAAAGATTTTTGCATAAATTGGGATTCGATGAATCCCTTTAAAGGAGTGTTCGACATAGGAAGTTCAAATGAAGCTGGTAACCACTTTTTGGCTTCGTCCGTTTTGTGGGACAAGTAGAAGACCTTCAGGAGACGAAGTGCATGTAGTGGAACGTGGCACGTTCTGGAGAAAAAACCGTAGGGGACAGTTATTCCTAATTTAGTATAAATAAAATATTTAAGCATTTAGAATAACATGTTCAACAATTGTACAAACTCCACATTATACTCCTAGTATCTGTGTTTGTGAAAAAAGAGTGCTTTGAGAGAATGTACGTTTGAATACCCACATTTATATTCGAATTCATTTAAATTTTAGTCCATTTTCTTCATTGCCATCTATCTTCATTGTTAATTACTTTCAAGCAGTTTATCTTTTATCTCTCTGCAATTTACGCTTTTCTTCTACTTAAGATGATTTCACTACATTCTTTTTAAAAACACTCAAAGAGAATTGAATAAATGTTCATATTCATTGAAATCAAAAACTAATTTAACAACACATGTCCTAGGATCAATCTAGTCGATCATGTAAACGACCAAAGATTTAGTAACTTTAGAGGACTAACGGTTGTTTTCCATTTTCACCGGTAAACAAATTGGCACACCTAGTGGGACTGGTGTTGTTAGTTAGAACCTGTAAAGAAATGTGAAAATATTTTTGTTTTTTTTTGTCTTTGGTAGTTTCGTTGCATGAGATTAAGAAGTGGAAAGATCACCACTGATAACGAAGCAAGGCCAAGAAGGAGACGTGTACGTGTAATAATGGAGAATTTGTCAAGTAGTAGTGAACCGCCTCCTCCTTTGACAGGAGAAACCACAGTCACAAAGTTTGTGGCTGAAGTGGTTCAGTCTATGGCAAGTACAATGGCAGTACCGTCGAGTACTTATATTGGACCTATTTTATCCCCAGTAAGGACACACGGGCAACCATTAATCCCTCTTCCAGTGGGTACTAGTTTGTTTAGGCCATATGTGAATGGGTTTACCATGCCTTTGGGTGGTTGAGACCAACCATATGGTATGCCAACTTTTATGATGGCTAACTTACATAATGCAACTGCAGCATTCGATTACCCAGTGGTGAATACTTTTTCGTTAATACAGGGGTCTGGTTCCATTGTTAACAATATTGGTAGAAATATCCTACCCCCAAGGATGAGATATTCTACCCAGTTACCTAATTTTACTAATAATTCAGCAGTGATTTTAATACAGAAAATGGACGAAAGTAACCACGACATGGTCCATATGCTGGCCTAGCAAATGAGCACTATATTTAAAACCTTGATTCAAAAAACTACCCAAACAAATCAGCAATTATAAGCATAAATGACTAAAATTTTATATTTTTTTGGAGTTCCACAGGCCCCTCGACATGTTTGAAGAGATATGATGGTCGAAAACCAAGCGGAAGTCTTAGAGGAAGACCTTACAATTAACCAAGTCCAGCGACATGGGCCTCTTGTCGAAGTAGTCAATTAAGAAGTTAGGGTCAAACCTACTAGGGTCGAAAAGGCAGTCCCAAGGGAACAAAAACCTAGGATAGTAATAGTTAATAGGAATCAAGATGCTGACAAAGTCATACATCAAGTTCAAAATGATGCTATGGTTGGACATAATAATTTGGCAGCCATGGTCGAAAGGATTATGGCGCGAAATGGGGTAAATGTTGGCCTTCATAGGCCAAATTATATTTCCCCACTGTCTGATTACATTTTGTAGACTCCTTTGCCTAGGGGATTGAAAGTCCCTAAATTTACAGAGTTTTCAGGAGATGCTAGTGAGTTGACTATTGAACATGTGGTGAGATACCTGACTGAATAAAGAGATCTTGCCAATGACGAAAACTTAAGAGTCGAGTATTTTCCAAGTTCACTCACAAAAAATACTTTTACATTGTTCACTACACTCCCAACGATTTTGATTCATGATTGGACTTGTTTTGAGAGATTGTTTCATGAACAGTTCTACATGGGACATTCGAAGATTAGTCTCAAAAAATTGGCCAGCATTAAACAAAAATTCTCTGAGTCAATTGATGATTACCTTAATAGGTTTTGTCTGTTAATGGCAAGGTGTTTTACACAAGTTCCCGAACATGAGCTGGTCGAGATGGCCACTAGTAGATTAGACTATTCTGTTAGGGTTCGACAAGTAGAACGCTTGAAAGCTGAAAAAGCCAAGCCACTAAGAACAATAGAAAAGAAAAATGAGGCTTATGTTGATATAGACAAAAATGATCAAGAAACATGTTATGACTCTGTAGACTTCGACGAAAATGAAATCGATTTGGCTGAATTAAAGCAAGGACCACCTTATTCATGTAAGGTCCTTGCACTTTCGAATGAGAAATATCCTGTCGAACCTAAAAAGACTACTAAGTTTCCTAAAAGAACATATATGTTCGACGTCACTAAATGTGACAAGATTTTTGACTTGTTAGTAAAAACTGGCCAAATTATAGTGCCTCCTGATGCTAAAATGCCTCCGTTAGAGCAAACAAAAAAACTAGGTTTTTGCAAATATCATAATTTCCTTGGCCATAAAACTTCTCAATGTTTCCTTTTCAGGGATTTGGTGCAAAACACCATCAAGGATGGAAGATTGAAGTTTGGAAACAAGATCAAGTCTCAAATGAATATTGATTCAGATCTCTTGTAGGTGGAAGAAGAAAATTACACTGAGCCAACCATCATCAACATGGTCGAGGCTTTTGAAAGCTGTGGCGTGATTGAAACTACTGAGGGTTTCAAGAAGGTGGTCGAATCTGAAGCTAAGGTTATTGATGGCCTGGTGGTTGAAGCTGAAATTAAGGCTACTGGAGGCTTTAAGGTTGAAGTTAAGACTAAGACTACTGAAAGCCTTAAGAGTAAAGTGGAAATCGAGGCCACTGAGGGCCTTGAGATCAAAGGTATAAATGAGGCTGCTAAAGGATTTAAGATTGAGGATGTAGAAGTTGTTGAAAGCCTTGAAATTGAGGAAATTAAAGTTGCTGATGGCCATGAAGTCGAGAAGATGAATGAGGCCACTTAGGGCCTTAGGGTTAAACTAGAAGAGTTGAAGATTAATGATGGTGCTAACTTGGATGTCCATATGGTCGAAGTTAGTGATGAAAGACATGTTGGTGAGGAAAAAGCTCGTCGAAATGAATAACAAATGGGGGTGGCATACCTCAAAGATGATGAAACTTTGTTGGAATTCCTTCAATGTTGTTAGAAGAAGAGATCAGAAGTTATGTTGTGCCCTAAGTGAAGTTTTGTGTTTGATAAGAAAGCAAGACCCAATGCTTGTGTTCCTTAGATCTAGCATCCTTCACAAGCATATCATTTCCCTTTCTATCCCCAAATCCATAAGTGAAATTGCTAGAAGTGTAAGACCCAATGTCTGCCAAGAAATTCTTGTCACTTGTAACATCCTGGAGCACCCAATGTCTAAGTTGTAGTCTTCTCTAAGAGAGATGTGAGCCATCATACAATTAGCAACCTTTGGGATCCACTATTTAGTAGTGTCATTCTTCGGTCTGGATTTAAGAACAGGTTTAGGATATCCATACAATTTGTAGCAGAAAGGTTTTATGTGACCAAAACAACCACAATAATGACATTTCCAGTAATGGACTTTGCCTCTATGTTGGTTTCTGCTATGATGTTGATACATTTGATTCAACATCCTAGACCACTAGGTTTAGCAGGAATAAAGTATGTAGTAAGATCTTTCCCTTTTTGAGTTTGAATAAATTTTTCTTTATCCCTTGTCTTGTCCATGGTTCCATAATACACACTCCTTGGAGCTCATCCAAAAACAGAATAAGGTGACCTGCTCTGATGCCAATTGAAATTCTGGCACGCAACTACAGATGTCGAGACAGATGTCACAACACTATAATCAACAACAACTTGATCAAACAAAAGTGCAGGAATTTAAATAACAGAAAACAAAAATCAACACTAGAATTGTTAACCTAGTTCGGTGCAACTCACCTACATCTAAGGGCTACTAAGCCAGGAAGGAAATCCATTATCAGTAGTACTAATTTGAAGCTAAAAAAATCCAATTTACAACTCCTCACTTAATCCCTACCCTGTGCAACTTCTACATAGGAACTCCTAGATATGAGAACCCTTCCTACTCCCTAATCACCTCAATGATATCAAACAATCACAATCCCAGTGATTGTATACAAAACAAAAAAACAAAATATCACACTTCCAAAATAATACTTGATCTAGCTTAAAAGCTTCAACTAAGAAGAATACACTTTTTGCTTAAAAGCTTAAAGTGAACAATGAAAAATCAGTCAAACTCAATGCATCAGAAGATACATGAGTGACATACAATTAACAAACCAAAACCCTAAGGACCAACCAAAATAATGGCTAATCCTAATTCTTTAAATTCTTCACGATATGGTATCTTCTTCAAATAGGGTTTTTCTTCTCTTTAAATAGCCTTCAGACCTACTGGACTTGGGCTTCTTGAGGCGCACAAATAGAAGTAATCAGTATAAACTGGATGAAAATCAACCTGCATAATAATAGGAGAAAAATACAAACATTCCTAAAAAGGCTCAAGGATCTTTTTTATGAAAAGTAACAGAATATGCAATAACATAAATTCCCACAATATACTCTCATACAATTCGCCCACGTGTGCACCAGAATACACTAAAAAAATCACACTAAAATTACCAAAATAGCCATGCCTTAGCTATCTGGTATAATATGTCCTAGAACACGTCACAACATCATGTAGAACATGATGTCTGACTGACATGGTAGAATATCTGGTTCAACATCTTGCTAATTAATAGCATGTTGTTTTACCAAAATACAGCCAATCCAAAAACCATAGGACTTGTAGAAATGGCTAAACATAAGCCAGTATGTTATTATATGATGAAAAATGGTTGCATCGAAGAGCGGAATTCCTTCTTCGAAATACCAGATGAAGTGATTAAGAACCACCTTAAGCCCCTCTTTATTAGAGGGAAGGTCGAGAATGTGGTGATTAGTAAAATTCTTGTGGACGGAGGAGTGAAAGTGAATCTGATGTCGTATTTTATGCTACAAAAATTAGGAAATTTTGATACAGACTTAAAACCTCATAATATGGTTTTATCAAATTATGAGGGGAAAGTTGGATGCACGTTGGGTATGATTCAATTGGAATTGACTGTGTGAACAATAATGAGACCGACAATGTTTATGATTGTCGAGTCGAAGGCCAATTATAATTTAGTGAAACGATGGTATAGTAGAAAACATTGAAGCTGACCAGAGTTATTTTTTGAAATAATTCAATCATATAGATAAGAGGAACTTCGACAGAAAATTAGCAAACATTGCTCCATGTCGACCAACAGATTTTGCATTCGACTTAATGGGTGTTGCTTATTACTCCATTCATTTAGACCCAAAGTATGGGTTCTAATGGGATAGAGAGGTTTTTAGTCAAGACCTCTAATTTGAAGAGATGATGAATATCCGACCAACTGGCTAGGGGAGATGAGTTTGAGGATCATGACTGAGTCC
Organism: Lathyrus sativus; assembly: GCA_963859935.3. NCBI lineage: Eukaryota > Viridiplantae > Streptophyta > Magnoliopsida > Fabales > Fabaceae > Lathyrus > Lathyrus sativus. The sequence goes on along the minus strand of OZ012738.1, from coordinate 18,259,613 downwards.
AAGACGTGGGAAATTATTTCCGCTTACATAGCCGAAAATAGATTAAAAGCGGACTTAAAGGTCGAAGTTAAGTACATGGCTATCGAATCCAAGGAAATGATAAGCACTTTAAGTGGCCTAGTAGAACCTTTGAACCAGAGCCACCTGAGAGAATAAACAAGAAATGCAAGGCCAGAGGCTCGACGCAATTTATGACAAATAGCCTTTAGGATTCGAAAAGGACCCGCTGGCGCCAAATATGAAGATGTTGGTGTTGCACCCCAAAATTTTCCTCTCGTTTCTAACCTTAATTGGCTTATGTTTCGCGCGTTTTACATTATCATTTGTGCACAACATTGGTTCTAAAACATGGGATCAAGGTATCTTTATAGGCTATCAAGAGGAAGAGATGGCTCTCAAAGCATTAAGTAAGGAGATATTCTCAAAATCATGGTGTTATTAAGATAAAAGGGTTCCATACTCATCAAAGTATCTCAACAAGTTCATTCAATCATCTGAGGATTAGGGTTTCAAGGAATTCATTTGATCAAGCTCCTATTGACTCTGAATCAGGGTTTTATGCAAGGAAACTTATGATTATTTTCTTAAGAAAGACAAGGTTCCATGGGTTAATGTACATCTCAGAGGTTCTCTACATGTCTCATGGTTCATCAAAAGTCATCTCAAGAGTTGTTAAAGTGGATAACGGAGGCATCTGATTCATCTGGTCAAAAGGTCAACCAATGCCCTACAAAAGTTAGCTCTTGAGTTCTTTGATCTTATTTGGGCATTTTAAGTCATCATCCATGTTAATATGAGTTTTGATCAAGATGGATCAAGAGAAATCATAAAATCAGGAGAAGTTGCTAAATTGGTTTTTTTTTCTAAGTAAAGAAATTCAGCTTAGAGGACATGTTTTCAACGGAAATTTTCTTGATGATCCAAGCTCCTTTTCACTTTTCCTACCTCATGGAAATGTTCCTCATTCTTTAATCTTTCTTTTGAAACCAAGAATGCACCATTTAGATTCCTAAAACTCAAGTTATGATGTTTCAAAGGCGACAAAATGAGGTTTGTGTTGATGTAACGGGTTACATCAACCATGTAACCGGTTACATCACTGTACTCAGTAAAAATGTCACGTTTGGGCCGATGTAATTGGTTACCTCAACCATGTAATGGGTTACGTTACTGTTTTGACATAAAATTAGCATTTTCAGCAGTTTCTCCCTCATTTTGTGATCTGTTGGGTTCACATGTGCAAGAAGGATCTAGAATGCTTCAAACTTGGTTCATTTTTCCAATTAATTTTTCATTTCCCTAAATTCAAACATTTTCATTCCTAATTCTACTCCTAATTTCCATTCTTAATACTAACCCACACTCCAAACCATATTTGGATTCCTAACCTAGGGATTATTTAAATAAATTTGTTTCAAACCTCACACATCTACCCTCACTTTTTTCTTCTAATTTTTCTACACATCTTCTCCCAATTTTCTCAACTTTTTCTCTCATTCCCAAAATCACACTAGAGCTAAAGCTTCACAAATTGTACTTTGCAATTTGTGAATTCTTGAGCTAAAACTCCATGCATCATCATCCTTGGTCCAATTCTGAATTTGCAACTCATTTGGATCTTGAACAAGCTTTTGGAATCACTTTTTGAAGAGTCTTTTCTTATTTGTGGATTATTTCTTGGATCTTCAATTTCTCTTGCAAGAGCTTCATAGATCCTTGGTTTTCTTGCTTGAATCTATCAATTGCAGCTTAACAACACTCACCAAAGTAATTCTCAGTTTTGTAGGTTGGTAGTTTCTAGATCTACCTCTGTTTTTGCTTAGCCTTGCATGTCACAATGTAGATCCTTGAATTGTTTATGAAAATTGGTTCATTAATTGATTTGATTGTGGATCTTGTTGTTTATTTGATGTAATTAGTGTTTGATTGTTGCTATTTTTTTTATAATTTTCGTGATAAATTGCATGATTTAGCATGTGGAAATTAAATGTTAAGTTGTGGAGAAGTGATTCTGCTTAAGTTTTGTTTTTGCTGTTTTTCAGTGATGTAACGGGTTACATCAACCATGTAACCGGTTAAACCAGGCTGTCTGCGCCGCATTTGTGCTGTTTTTTGTTGATGTAACTGGTTACCTCAACCATCTAACTGGTTACATCACTTTTATTTTGCAAAAATCTTGTTTTAAGGGGCTGTTTTGGCATGCTTTGATCCTCTAAACTTCATGGCTTTGTATGATGCATATTTATGGAATTTTCTTGAGACATTTCACTTCACTTTGCAGTATGTATGTGATTCTTCGACACATAACACGTTGATTTCATGATGCATGTTCAATGATCATTGCTTGCATTCTTGATTTTTGCTTATGATGCTTAATTGATAACATGTTGATACTTGCTTGTTGTTGTTGTGTGTTGATGGGGATTTAATGTTGAATTATGCTTGTACGCATTATTGATTGTTGAAAATTATTGAAACATGTTATCTTATTGCATTGTGAATACATGTGCCTACTAAGTGTTTGATCTTTTGACAATTGCTTATTATGATTAAATATTCAAGATGTTTGATGATGATGCATTTTCATAAGCATTACTTGATTTATTTGGAGCATGTTCACGTTTGATCCTTGCAAATTCATGTGCATTTGTTTAAATTTTGATGCATAATCATGTGTATTCTTAAATGCTTTGATTACATGCTAATTTTTGTTCGATCTTAGTGGCTTGCAATCTTGATGCTTGATTAGAATTTTGTGATGCATTTTCATGCTCATTCTTCCATGATATCTTTGAATATGTGTCATGATGTTGATGTATACACTGCTACTGTGTTGAATATATGTTGTTAAATGTATGCATCTTATTTGCTGCTTTTTACACTTGTCCTGTGTTGGAAATAGTAGCTGTTAAAAGCAGTTTTGTTTATTTGCTGGATTTTATAGCTAGGCTGGGCTAGAGCGATGTTGTTGCTGTTGTTTTTGGTTTACTTTCTTTGTTTTGTTTTATTCTTGGATGTTCCCTTATGGCTCCTAGTTTGAACTTAATTTTTTATTAGGTTTAAAGTAGGATAGAAATTAGGTGTTAATCCATGCATGACAATATTAGGATAGCTCCCTTTCAAACTCAATCTTAGGTTCATATTTGCATGCCAACATTAAGATAGAATTCCATTTCACATCCTAACCCTAGGACGACGTTGCATGATAACATGTAGGACCGAGTATCCCTTAGACCTTCCATGCGTCTCTTCCCTTTCTTTCTCGAAACAAAATTAGAACACTTAACAAATACGATGAACATTGTGCGCCATGAGCCTTAAGTATATGAGAAATGATGAGTGAGAGGTCTCTCCTCACTTATCTAGAGTGTTTAGTGTACGCCTCGTGGGCGATATGCGATGCATTCACTCCTATATCATAATATTTAGTGCAACGTGAATCACAAAGCAAACTAATTCACTTCACTAAAACTCACAAACAAAAGTCAAACCTTTTTATCCTTCGAAATTGTGTTTCAAACTCATTTTCAGAAAGAGTACGTTACTTTTCTGTTTTGTCGCAAACAGACAACAACCCTAACAACTAGAATGGGAATTTAACGTCGCTCATAAAACATACTTAACTAACCTGTGGTTTCGTCATTACACGAACTACGTTTGCTCTGATTTCTCATACCAAATGAGGATACGTAGGCACAAGACGGCGATGTCTTGGCGAGCAACCTTCCCCCCATCACCCGTAGTTTTCTAAAATACGTTGACTCTGACTTTCCCATTGCACGAGGGAATACGTAGGCATATGACGGCGATATTCTATCAAGTTTCTTTATTTTTCTTTGTTCTCATTTTCGTTTAACAGTAGCTTTTAGATAAACACGCCATTTGATTACACAACAAGTATGGATCCCGTTGAGTACAATGAACGTGAGGGGTGCTAATACCTTCCCCTTGTGTAACCGACTCCTGAAACCAAGATTTGGTTGCGATGACCTTGTCATTTCCCGTTCTTCATGTTTTCTTCGATCGTTTCCTTTCCCTCTCTTTGAGATAAATAAAGTTCGGTGACGACTCTCCTATTTTTTCGCCGAATTTTTTTGCAGTTGCGGCAGATGGCGCATGATTCTTTAGAAGAAGTTAACTTAGGAGAAGGCAAAGAAAAACGACCAACATACATTAGTGTGAACCTTGGCCCAGAACTCAAGGTCGAAGTGATCCAGCTTATGAAGGAGTTTAAATACTTTTTTGCTTGAGATTATGATGAAATGCCAGGATTGAGTAAGTAGTTAGTCGAACTAAAGTTACCTATCAAACTTGGGAGAAAACCAGTCAAATAAAATCCAAGGAGATTTGCACCTGAGATTTTGTCGAAGATCAAGCAAGAGGTCGAAAGACTCCTCAAATGTAAGTTTATTCGTACAACTAGATATGCTTTAGTGGATTGCTAATATAGTCCATGTTATTAAAAAGAATGGGATTTGAGGGTTTGCATTGATTTCAGATACCTGAATGTTGCGACCCCAAAGGATGAGTACCCAATGCTTGTGGTATAAATTCTTGTCGACTCCGCTGCATTCCATGAGTATCTTAGTATGCTCGTCGGGTACTCTGGTTATAATCAAGTTTTCATTGCCGACGAAGATGTTTCAAAAATGGCATTTCAATGTCTTGGAGCCTTAGGCACCTACGAATGGGTGGTGATGCCTTTTGGTTTAAAAATGCTAGGGAAACTTATAAAAGGGCAATGAATTCATATTTTCATGATTTCATAGAAACCTTTATGCATATTTACATTGATGATATTGGTGTTAAGTCAGTTTCAAGAATCAGTCACCTAGACCATCTACGACAAGCATTCGAAAGAATGAGAAAGTATGGTCTAAAGATAAATCCATTAAAGTGTGCGTTTTGTGTAGAGGATGGAGATTTTCTAGGTTTTGCTTTTCATAAAAAAAGGATTGAAATAAACCAGAATAAGACAAAGTCTATCTTGGAAGCGAAGGCGCCATCAACAAAGAAGGAATTGCAATCACTGCTTGGAAAGATTAATTTCTTAAGGAGGTTTATTTCAAATTTGAGCAACAAGACTCAAGTCTTCTCTCCTCTAATTTGAATCAAGAGTGGAGACTTCGAATAAGAGCAGATACAACAAGAAGCTTTCGAAAAAAATTAAGGAGTATCTTGTTCATCCCCCAATTTTTTCACCACCTTGTAGAAGTAGAAGTATTAAACTGTATATTTCTGCGTCTGATGTAGCCATAGGGAACATGTTGGCTCAAGAGGATGAAAATGGCGTCTAAATGACCATTTATTATCTTATTAGAGTCCTTAATGATGTAGAAACTAGGTATAGCCTTATTAAAAAGTTATGTCTTTTTTTCTATTTCTCATGTACGAAATTGAAATATTATATAAAGCTAGTTGTTGTTTATGTTTCATCCCATTATGATGTTATTAAACACATGATTTTTAAACCAATTCTTCATAGTCGAATTGGAAAATGGGCACTCGCTTTAACAGAGTAATCATTAACTTATTTGCCTCTAAAGGCCATGAAGGTCCAAGCAGTTGCATACTTTATAGTCGATCATTTTGTGTTCAAAAGTCCCCAAAACTATCTTGAACTAGAACCTTGGAAATCGTACTTCGACGGTTCAAGTCAGAAAGATGGACCAGGATTTGGGATATTGGTTACCTCTCCTGACAAGATTCCAACAAGATTCAAATATAGAATCGAAGGGAATTGTTTGAATAATGAAGCTGAATATGAAGCTTTAATAGTTGGCCTTGAGATTTTGTTGGAGTTAGGGGCAACCAGAGTTGAAATCATTGGTAACTCTAAGTTGGTGGTGAAACAGATAACGAGAGAGTATAAATGCGTTAAAGAAAATTTAATAATGTACTTTGTAATAGCCAATTGACTATTGTGAAAGTTTGACTTGGTGAGTGTTAGGTATATTCCTCGACTGAAGAATCAGGAGGCCAATGACTTGGCTCAGATTACTTCTGGATATAAGGTTTCAAAAAAGAAGTTAGAAGATGAGATTGAAGTTCAAGGAAGAGTAATAGCAATGAGGTTGTCTCCAACGAACTTGGAAGTGACGAAATTGGGCTATGCAGATGACGAGAATTTTGAATCTTGGTAATCGACAGTTTGGCAGATATAGTTTGAAGGAAACCTATTGTGGACTATTTGAATAATCCAAGTACGTCTATAGAGCGAAAGGTCAAGTATAGGCCTTTAAGTTATAATCTAATGGATAATGAAATTTTTAAGAAGACACCTGAAGGAATCTTACTGAAGTGTCTTAGTGAGGCTGAAGCCTATCTAGCTTTGTTGAATGTCCATAGTAGGTGACCGATAAAATAGCAAGTATACAATTTTGACCGATGTAGTAATAAGGGAAAGGTTCCCCAAAAATCGATCTCGAGGACTGCGTATGAATACAAGTCTATAATAAATCAATTGAACAAAAAGTCAATGGGGTTTTGGTTTGTTGTTTTAAAAATGTAAAGGCCAGAAGGCAAAAGAGTAAAATAAAGGTTTTGGGCAGTTATAAGAAGCATGCTAGAGTAGGGTGTATGAAAAGCCTTGTAACAACCTTAATTCTTAGTTTCATAAATCACTGCTCAATTCAATCGGTACCGATTTTAAATATTAGTTTACTATAATCCCTTAGCAGAAAACCCTTTGGTATTCTCCGTATACCCTAATTCCTTGGTAGTATAGGAACAATACCAAGCAATTTATTTTATCTAAAACATTACGGTTACTGTAACACCCCACTCTACCCCGTACGCGTATTATAAAACATATACGGAAATATTACATAAAAGTACATCAGAGTTCTCAAAACAAGTAGGATGTCACACTAAGTCACTTCATTCTTCATAAATAAACCAATGCTATCTAGCTTTCAATTAAACAGCGGAATAAATTCAATTGATTAAACATAATTTCCACCACGAGGTGATCATACATCCTTAATCCAACAAATAAAAGATATGTAACAACTAATCAAGAAAATAAGCAAAATATAATGTAATCTCGTCATCCCATGTTATGTATCAGAGCGACTCCTAGAACTTGATCAAATAGCAACACACTCCAAGCACTACTCAGGTACCTGGTCATCTACACTCCCCAAGGAGCACAGACGCAACAAACAGAAAAGGGGTGAGAACTACATTCAATAAATAAGCAGTGAAATACACATGCTAAGGAGTAGTTACACACCACACATACAATCATACACATGCAACGCACATACACGTTCCATCTCAATCACTCGGCCTTAATAGCCCATAATCAAATACAAATATGTAATGTGACTCACTGACTCGACACAATGCATGTGGTACCAACACAAATACATATGGTTCACTCTAGAACCTGATTCCCGTCGAAATCCGGATAAGTCGTATATGTTCCTCTGAACTACAACTTATCTCCATAACGAATTCCATATGAAGTCCAGATGAACTAGGCACCCATCATGTATTCCCACCTAGTCATCTCCACAAGACACATGACATAAAATGCATGACAACACCATTATGCAAATATAATAATAATTCTAAGCATAATTCACGATCATCAATGATCCACACAAGCCATCCGCTCACCATAATCCTCTCGGGAATTACCATCATCACACCAGATCGTCCACACTAGACGGTCCTGGCACACACATATCAATCACACCCCTAAGGGAAAAAGTCATCCCAGGCCTACCCATACGCGTATTGCCTTGCTTGTTACGTATAATGCCTTGCTGTCAGGCCCACCATACGCGTATTTCCCTACCTGTTACGCGTATCTCCTTGCTGTCAGGCCCACCATACGCGTATTGCCTTGTTCCATACGCGTATCACCAGAACTGTTGCCAAAAACTCAGATTGCATCCCTTTCACGAATCCTCACTCAATACTCTTCATTTTACCACTCAACTCAACCCAAAGTTCAGTTTTATGTCAATCGTTTCTCTCTACTTCCACTATACTTCATCTATCCATTATTCTCCTAAGAATTCTATCATGAAATGTTCAATTTTGTAAACCCTCAAACCCTTATTTTTTAGATCTGTTAACTGTTAGAATCATACCACAACATCAATCGATTTCACACGAATTTCATATCAGTCTCAGATTCGTACACACAAGCATCATGTAATAATCATTCAACAATAACAGTAATTTTAGGGAATTCATCATGTTACGAAATTCAGATCAAGGAAGCAAAAACAGACATAAATCCTATGAGAGAAAGGACCTCTCCCTACCCTCTCATGTTAATTCACCCATATTGAAATTCATTCTCCCCCTTACCTTAGATTGAAGCTTTTTCCTTGACAACCATGGAGAATTGGTTCCTCTGCCCTAGTTTTCCTTTCTCTGTCTTTTTCCTCTTTTACGTGTTAACTGTCTAACTCCTCCACTAACCCTCTCTTAACCCCTTAAATCATATTTTTAACTCATTTAATCCAATTAATAATAATAATAATAATAATAATAATAATAATAATAATAATAACTATCATCCTATTAATATTATTATTATTATTAATAATTAAATAATAATATCAATAACTATAGTATTCTCACTATTGTTATTAAATGGTTAGTATTATTACTATAGGTCCTCCTTAACCCAACTAATGTCACCTCTCACTCTTGCCCTTAACTTTATACCCCCTAATTAAGGACATTACAACAAATACACACGCAACAAAGTATAAAATGAGTAAATAATTTAAATGGGGTGTTACAACTATAGGGTATCCCCATTTCTAGGCAATATCTACTATAGTACTATTGTATAAAAGCGTTAATATTCATTTTTCGAAACCAAAGGTTAACCGTAAATCGGATCCTTATTTGTCATATAAGAAAAGCCTTAAGAACATTATACAATAACAACGATAGTTAGACAGTAGTGAAATCATTAATTCAAAGAAAACAAGGTCATTACAGAGTCAATTCAGGGACACCCCTAGCATTGGGGGGTTTATCCACTCATAACATTTAAAATAAATTCAACAACTAGATTGAACATTACAAGATAATAGGGTTGCCTTGATCTTCAATTGCTTCCGCTCATGAAAACCTTCAGTTTTCTAATCTTTGATCGCTCCAATCTTGATCGTGTAATTCTTTTCTGTCCAAAAGTTTCCTTTTTCCTTCTCAAAACACGTCTTAAATAGTCTCAGGTCCAAGCCAGCAATAGAAAAATACCCAAAATACCCTTAGGAATCACAAAGGTCAAAAATCCAAGAAAATTAGAAGATGAAGCGCTTTAGCCAACACGGGCCGTGTCAGCTGACACGGGCGGCCGTGTTAGCTCACTTTCTATCTGAAATCAATTTTTTCCCCAGGCATGCTGACACGGGCAATGTCAGCTGGCATGGGCGGCCATGTCAGGCTCCTGGTCCACTTCAAAAACTCTTTCGAATTCATGTTGTTTTCCCCGGTTTTTGCTCTGATTCTTCTTGATTGCTTATCTGAACCTAGAAAACATGGAAATACCAAACCAACACGTAAAATGAAATAAAAACGAATAAAATGAGACTAAACATATATAATGATTAACTAAAACTAATGGTAAAGTATCTATCGCACCTCGAAAACTCACGGAGACATTTCGAACATACGACCCTCGCGCGAAAGGCGCGGAAATGCGGTTCGACAGAGTCGCCACCGAACTTTATTTTTCCCGAATAAACGGGAGAGGAAAATATCGAGAAAACCTCTTGAAACGAAAAGGATAGGAACAGGGCTGTCGCAACCATGTTCCGGGTTCGGGAGTCGGTTACGTGAGGGGAAGGTATTAGCACCCCTCACGTCCGTCGTACTCGACGGGAACCTCTTAAGGTAATTGTGGGGAGTGTTGTCTAGGTTTACTTGTTTTCTTCTCGTTGGTAAAGGTAGAATTGGTAGGTTAAAAGGTTAACCTCCATAAATTTAATAAATTTAATTCAATAAAACGAAAAAATTGTAGTCAAAAGAAAAAAAAAACAAAACAAACAATATCCATAAATGAATAGTGTAATTATAAGCATCGGATGAGTAAGAAGTGTAGTTCGGAGTAGAAGGAAACCGACGATGTCACAAAACAAAACCACAATATATGTGAGTCTCTTCCCCGCATTATCGAAAGAACCGCAACACTAATCTTGTATGGACAAACTAATAAGTTGTACAAGTACCAATCATTAAACATTAAAACTTTAGATTAATTAACCGTATAAGCAACAACCATAATAAAATGAGATCACAGGTTTATCATATAGAAAACTAATATTAAAACAAATCTAAAATATCTGCAATGCTACGAGAGCAGCCGACCATTGAAATATACTTACTCATAGAGTTTACCCACATTAGAACTAAAAAAAAACTATAGCTGCTAGAAGTTGTAGTTATAAAATTTTCAGTATCAAAACCGAATTGTCACAGCCAAATATACATCCTGAAGTTTTACACTTGCCAACACCTGTTATCATCAACAAGCTACAAGCACTTATCCACATAGCTGGTATAACAAAATCACCAAAAACTAGTAGGCAAAACACATTGAATTAGTGAAAAACACATTCTTTGAATACATTTTTAAAAACTTACGAAAGAGAGATATTCTTAGAATCTAGCATTCTTTGAATATTTGAATGAGTAACTCTCGAGGCGCACCCTTGAGTTGTTATCAGTTCATTCTTTCGATTTCAAAACATCCAATTCTTTATCTTCAATTTATTCAGTCAATTCCCGAAAGAACTGAGTTCTTGGAGTCTCGCATTCCTTGAATTCTTGAGTGACAAGCTCTTGAGGCGTGCTCTTGGGTTGCTTGTCAGTCACTCTTTCGTCTCTTTTCTCAAACTTCAACCCTTTTCAAACCTCATCCTTTTCGTGGTCGTCTCCACGAACTACGGACGCTCTGATTCTTTATTCATTCTTGAATATAAGATACGTAGGCACAAGATTGCGATGATCTTGGCGAGCACACTTCTATCCATCTTCCGTTTCCCCTCATCCTTTTCCCGTAGTCGAACTACGACGCTCTGATTTCTCATTCTCGTCCGAATGAGCATACGTAGGCACAAGGGCCCCAATCCTTGGCGAGCACCCTATCTTCTAACCACCCATCTCTCCTTAGCGTCTTTAACCTTTTAACCTACCAATTCTACCTTTAACAACGAGAAGAAAACAAGTAAACCTAAACAACACTCCCCATATTTACCTTAAGAGGTTCTCGTCGAGTACGACGGACGTGAGGGGTGCTAATACCTTCCCCTCACGTAACCGACTCCCGAACCCGGAACTTGGTTGCGACAGCCCTGTTCCTATCCTTTCATTTTAAGAGGTTTTCTTGATATTTTCCTCTCCCGTTTATTCGGGAAAATAAAGTTCGGTGGCGACTCTGTCGAACCGCATTTCCGCGCCTTTCGCGCGAGGGTCGTATGTTCGAATGATTTTTCGAGGTGCGACAGTATCGTATAAAACCACTGATCAGTAGAGCATGTGGCGCTCGCCAAGTAGGCCATAAAATGAAATGGCTCTTATTTCAACGGGGAATGTATTGGCTTATTGTGCTGAAAGATTTTATTGAGTTCACTAAAGGATGCCAAGAATTTCAAAAGCACATTGGAATACAACATGTTCCTGCAAGCGAGTTACACTATATTGTGAAGCCTTGGCCTTTCAGAGGTTGGGCATTGGATCTAGTTGGTGAGATTTGACCAACATCTTGTAAGAGCCACCGATATATTTTGGTGGGTATTGATTATTTCACTATGTGGATTGAATTTATTCCTTTGGTAAATGTTGATCAGGATGCAGTAATCAAATTTATAGAAAAACATATAATATATAGGTTTGGGATTCCAGAGACAGTTACAACTGACCAAGGTTCAGTATTTACTGGTTGAAAGGTTCAAGAGTTTTCCAAAGAGGTAGGGATCAAGTTATTAACATCAACATCCTACTATGCTCAGGCTAATGGTTAGGTATAAACAACTAATAAAGTGGTGATTGGATTAATAAAGAAGCATGTGAGAAAGAAACCACGAAATTGGCATAAAACTTTAGATCAAGTTTTATGGGCTTGTCGAATGCCCCTAAATAAGCTACCAATGTTACGCCTTTTCGACTCACTTACGGGCATGATGTTGTATTACCAGTTGAAATTTACCTTTAATCAAATAGAATCCAAAGACAAAGTGAACTCCCATATGAGGTGTGTTGGAGTATGATGTTGGATGAATTGGTTGATTTAGATGTAGAAAGGTTAAGTGCTTTGGAGTTGTTGAAGAGGCAGAAAAAGAGAGTAGAAAAGACGTACAACAAGAAAGTAAAGGTCGAGTCTTTCTCAACTGGAGATTTAGTTTGGAAAGTAATTTTTCCTATGGATAAGAAAGATAGAGCATTGGGTAAGTAGTCCTCGAAATTGAAGGGCTAATTCCAAGTTATGCAGTTATTTTCTAATAATGTGTATGAAATCAAAGAATTAGCTGATGATCAAAGACTTCTAAGAGTAAATTTAAAATATCTGAAAAGATATAAACCTATGCTTCAGGAAGTTAAAATATTAGCATAATAACTCATATGCATAATGTGTAGCCAAAATGGTAATTTGAATTAAAATGGCAAAATGGCAAAGTCATTACAAATTACAAGAGTCAAACCCAAAATAACATTCGACAGATTACATTACAAACAAAACGAGCTAGCTAATTAAAAGGGAAAGGAGGCTTTCATACGTTCATATTTTCTTTTGGAGAGATGTAGGTGATGATCAACCAAAGATTTGTTCGAAGCAAGAGTGTCAATCTCTTCTCCCAAAGTTTGAGCTCGTTCGATATGGTGTACTCTAACCTGAATCTCTTGGTCGATCTCTTGGTGATCAGGCTTTCAAATTTCTTGTTCGAGATTTCTTTCCTTCTTAATTTTCACTCGTAGTTCTTGGATCTGTCTCTCCTAAGCAGCAATGTTGTCGGAGCAAGTTGTAAGTTTTTCTTGATTCTGGGTGAAGTTTTGCTCCAACGCAGCAACCTTGGTGGATTCAGTTGCAGCCTCTCATTCAGCCATCTGGGTGCTCATTTTGTTTTGGAGTTTGTCAGTAATATCTCTTCGATGATTTAGATCTGTAGTTACCTATTCAATTAACAGCCCAAGATCTATGAGGACATCAACAACTTTAGTAGAAGTGGTCAAGACATTACCTTGCTTTAAGAGACTCTTGATATTGAAGGAAGCAGAAGGATTGGCTTCCAATAGTTGAAGCAAGTCAACCCCAAAGACCTTTTCTTTTATCTTTTGGAGCAAATGATCAATAGATTGACTGCTGGATTGGTCCCTAGAAGCTGCCGAAGAGCCATAACGTTTTCCAGTTGAACTTCCCCTTGTACTGAGGATAGCCATCAGGTATTCCATTGGATTGGTCTTCTTCAAACTGGCTAGTTCTTCTGGAGAAAGGGTGGTAGTGGTTCCAGACGACGAAGCTTTAGTGTCCTTGACATTTGCAGAAGGTGGAGTAGTCTTGACTATTTAATTTGGTCTTGACTCATGCTCTGTGGTTTCTTCTTGTTCTTTTTCTTCTTCATTTTCCTCTTCGACTTTATCCTCTAGAAGGTTGGTGTCATAATCAAACATGGAATGACCTTCATCATGTTGTTGTTGTTCTTCATCTTCATCAGTTTCACCTTCGTATTCACCGTGATTAGAGACACGTGGCAAAGCGTCACCTGCTTCCTTTTCTATGTCATCAACGTCCATAATATCTTTGACTTTGGTAATGATAATCTTTTCTTCCTCATCTTCTTTATTGTTGGGGTTAGTAGTTCGACTTAGTTGGGTAGTGTCCTTTGGAGGAAAGGTTTCCTGTTGTTCTTTGATTGGATCATTTGCCTCGAATGTTGGACCTTTATTGGGTTTTTCATTGGAAGTAGGTTGGGTCGAAGGGGCGATGGTACTCGCAGGAATAGTGTGTTGCACACTCGACTATGTTGTACCACATGCGCCATCCTGCAGAAGAGAATAAAGTGTGATGATTTAAAATGAAGAGAAATTAGGTCTTAGTTGGAAGTTCAAAGGGAAATCTCGTTACCTTAAGACCTTCAACGCCTTGGTTTAAGTTATTACCCTAGTCTTGTTCAAGAGGGGTTTTAGTGGCGGAACCGGAGTTGGCATGAATTATTTTGAGAGTGGTTTATGGTTTGTGTTTGGTGACAGCGAACTTTGATTAGGAAGGGGTATCAGAAACTTTTACTTTTTTCTTTTGGGAAATCCTGGAGGTATCTGGTGAATGGTCATCATCTGATTCGATTGTTTGAACTTGGGGTTCTTTAACCGTACGCTTTTTTAGGGTGGAAGGTGACCTTCGACTAGGCTGAAAGATAACACAGATGTTAACGTGTGGGGATAATATATTAATTGAAGAGAAGAGGAACACAAAGCGTACCTTGGTTGCAGCTGCCTTGACAGTGTTATCGTCTTCACCTTCATCCTTGGTTAGACTAGCAACCTTCTTTATTGGAGCTTTTTCTGGTTGTTTACGCTCAATAGCTAAAAATATAAGTAAAGTGAAAAGGAAATTGCCACAAAAAGAAGAAGTGTCAAGAAGACTGTTAGAGAAAGAAGTAAATTAAAAAGGAATTTTTCTATTCCACACCTTCAAGTATAGGAGGGAGTATTTAAACATCCTCTATGTCAATATGAAGATGCCCTTTGAAACTGTCCAAAGTGTGTTTAGTCGGAACCACCCATTTCGCCACTTTTGAGACTCTTGTCAAAAGATTTTAACAAAGTCCCCACTGACGAACTAGTCAGGAAATAGAGGGCTAAAATCCACACCGAAAGCAGTTGTTGGCAGTCGTGGGAACTTTGGAGGATATAAGTTAAAAGCAAACTTATACCTCTGATCAGGTATAATGTAAGAAGGTATTTTTAAATCTGGGAGCTTGTCCGTGAACTTTTCTTTTAAAGTAACTGCTGCTTCACGGATGGTTCGACTAAGATCATCAGGTCGATAGGAAGTTTCAAAGTAATTTTGGAATTTTTGAATCTCCTTGATATGAGTTGAAGTACCTTCTTGGATTTATCTTGTATGTGAGCAAAAGCAGAAGTTAAATGTTGGTCAAAAGCTTTAACACCAAACATTTCTATAAGATAATATTGCCTCCACCAAGTATCGCATTCTTTAGAACAATAAAAAGATGGTGTAAAATAAAAGGGAGTGAATTGAGTGAGGCCAGAGTAGTGAGTCATCTCTTCGACGCATTCAACCTTTGTGTGATGCATATTGTAGAGGATGGCTCTGCTTTTCCTTGGAAATAGTGGTTTAGGTAAAATTTGGCTAATACCAAATTGTCGAGAGACAAGATTTGGCTGATAGCTAAGAAGGACTATCTGGTTCCTTGAGGGTCGAAGTCAGGTGGAAATTAATTTGAGTGTAAGGAATGCATCCCATATGATTGTGGATTCTTCCTCCTGGTCTTTCGACTTCGGAGAGAATGGTCGAGTAAACCATTTTGGCCCATGGGTTCCCTTGGAAAAAGGAAGCATGTAAGGGGTGAAGTTGTAGCACTTGGCATACATCATCAAATACTCAGTATATGCTTTTTGAAGATGTGTGTTTTCATCATTTATAGTCACAAAGACAAGACGTGTCCCTTCAAATCACCCTTTTTTGTTCTCCTTATTGTCTTCGTTGATAGTGTTGCGGGTTAATAAAGAAGGTTTGAAAGTGGCATCAAGCCACAAGTGCAGTAACCAAAAGGAACCAGTTAGATTTAAGTTGGAATTGAATCCAGACTGAATACTCCTGAAAAGTGATACACTCTCTCCCAAAGATTCATACAGACAACCAACAATCATCTGGATGAGGCAATGTTTTCGACCAGAATGAAGCTGGTTAGCCATGGACAAAAATTTCTTCGCCGCCTATAGAGACCTTAAACAGAAGATGCAGCGAGATAACCAAATGCCTAGAAAAACAATGTGCTCTTCGTCAGACATTTCTTCAGTGTCTTGTTGGTGATGGTCAGCAATATAGTTGGTAAAGATGGCTTGATTCCCGTCGAAGCCAATGTTGTCTTCCACCATTAGGTTTGGATCAAAGGCATCTCTAGTGGGTCGAAGACTAGTGATGGCAGCTAAGTCGAAGAACGTATGAGTGAGCATTCCACAAGGGAAGTGGAAGTTGTTGTGAGTGTTGTCCTAGAAGTATAGAGAGGTGAGAAACATGGTTTGGCAGTATCCAGGTCTATATTTCGATATTTGGATCATGTCGAAGATCTCCATTTCTTTCGAGAAATCAGCTTTCTTTTTCTCTATATTTGCCAGCCAGGCCAGATAGTTCCCAGGGTCTTCTGTTAAGGGACAATAACAGAATGCTCTAAGATCATTGCTTATGTAATCTAGTTTGATGGTGTTTTCTTCAAGCTCATTCGAAGACATGATATGGGCTTTAGTTCCTTTTTGTTCAGAGGTTTGGTTTTTCCCTACTTGCTATAGGTTTGTACTTGTGATAAGTGGGGAAAAAGATCCCAAGTTTCACAGGATCACTATTAAGTTATGGTAAAAGGCCAGATAAAACATGTATTCTTCCACCAATAGAAATAGAAATGAGTACCTAAGACTAGTAGATTCGCCTCTTTTCCTCATCTAAAGGCAGTTCCAGTACGTATTGTTGGTTATCCATCATGCTAGGGCCGAATATTGCGTGAATAGGGCGGAGAGTTGGTTTCCTTTTAGTCTCCTTATGAGCGATGGTCGGTTGCTTGGACGCCATTGTTGGGTAAAGGTGAAGAAATTCTGAGTTTGTTGAAGACTTTCTTGAAAGAAGATGAATAATTGTGTTGTGCTTGAAAGGGAGAAGAAGATTCAAGAAGGTGGAAAAGTGGGAAAAGAAATGAAGAAGAGTATTTATAAAGAAAAAGTAAAACACTTCATTTCAGCCACTAGGGATAATGGTCAAGGTAGTGGGGCACGTGTCAGTTCATTAAGGTGAGGTGAGGTAGTTTCAAGTGATAGCCCATTATTTTCTAATTAATAGGGTGTGATCATTACTTTATAGAGTTCTGCATATCTTATACGTGTCTTGATGAGACTACTGAAACGGTGTGGTCATGATGACCATGACGTCACATTAGTAACGATACAGTAGTGTCGAAAAGATTCAAAAAATGTCTTTCTCTCTTTGCAGTCGAAAATAACATTTTTGGAGGACAATTTGTTGGCCAGGATTTCAACACTCATTAATACTAGAGGTGGGTTGAGAAGTTTTAGATCATATTCTGAGGAAAGGCATGATGAATTCGACAATAGAAAGTACTTCGACGGTAGAAAAGGCTGGAATGGGACTGTCGAAATTTGAAGACTTATGTGTAAGGAGGAGCAATATGGTTCGACAGGAGAAGATCTATTCGAATAAGTCTATGCATATGAGATCTCATGGTCTAGGAATTAGAAAGATTTTTGCATAAATTGGGATTCGACGGAGCCCTTTAAAGGAGCGTTCGACATAGGAAGTTCAAATGAAGTTGGTAACTGCTTTTTGGCTTCATCCATTTCGTGGGACATGTGGAAGAACTTTAGAAGACGAAGTGCATGTAGTGGAACGTGGCACGTTATGGTGAAATAACCGCAGGGGACGAATATTCCTAATTTAGTATAAATAGAACATATTATCATTTAGAATAATGTGTTCAACATTTGTACAAACTCCACATTATACTCTCAGTATCTGTGTTTATGAGAAAAGAGTGCTTTGAGAGAATGTACGTTTGAATACCCTATTTTATATTCAAAGTCATTTAAATTTCAGTCAATTTTCTTCATTGCCATTTATCTTCATTGTTATTTACTTTCAAGCAGTTTATCTTTTGTCTCTCTGCAATTTACGTTTTTCTTCTACTAAAAATAATTTCACTATGTTCTTTTTACAAACACTAAAATAACATTGAATAAATGTTCATATTCATTGAAATCAAAAACTAATTTAACAGCACATGTCCGAGGATCAATCTAGTCGATCATGTAAGCGACCAAAGATTTAGTAACTTTAGGGGACTAGCGGTTGTTTTCCATTTTCACATTAGGCAGGACAAGGCTGAACCACCAGATCTTGACAAACTGAGAGCATTTGGATGTTTATCCTATGCTCACATTAGGCAAGACAAGGTCGAACCTAGAGCTCTGAGATGCATGTTCCTTAGATATCCTGAGGGAGTAAAAGGTTATAGGTTGTGGTGCCTAGAACCAGATTATAGAAGATGTATCATAAGTTGTGATGTAGTTTTCAATGAAGTCGAGATGGCGTTCAAGAAAAATGGTGATGTTGGTCGAAATGCAGAAATCTCTGAAGAGGAGATGGAATAGGTAGAGATTCCTGTTGAGGTGGAGCATAGTGATGCTGAAGTGTATAACCCAGATGAAGTCGAAGAAGAATAGCAAGATGCTGAAGAGACTAAGGAAATTGTCGATGATTGCCTACTAGAAAGAGATAGATCGAGAAGAGTCATTAAGCCACCTCAAAGACTTGGTTATGCAGATCTTATAACATTTGCCTTAATCTCTGCAAGTGAGGTACTTAAGGAAGAACCTATGAGGAGTCGAAATAAGACTGAATGGAAAAAATCCATGGATGACGAGATGAAATATCTTCATGATAATAACACTTGGGAGTTAATAAAGAAACCTATAGGAGTCAGGTTAGTCAGTTGTAAGTGGATTTTCAAGGTCAAGGAAGGAATCAAATGAGTGATGTCGAAGTGCTTTAAGGAAAGGTTGGTAGCTAGGGGGTTCAGTCAGAAATAAGGTGTCGACTTCAATGATGTGTTCTCATCTATTGTAAAGCAGAGATCCATCAGAATGTTGTTAGTCATGGTGGCGAAGTTCGACCTGAAAGTTGAATAACTGGATGTAAAGACAACCTTTTGGTATGGCGATCTAGATGAAATGATCCTGATGTGGCAAGCTGAAGAGTATGCAGAAAAGGATAAGGAAGATTATGTGTGCAAGTTGAATAGGTCTTTGTATGGCCTGAAACAATCTCCTCGACAGTGGAACAGAAGATTTGAAAAGTTCATGGCACACATTGGTTTCACTAGGAGCCAGTTCAACCATTATGTTTACTTCAGATCTTGACCTGGAAATTCACTTGTTTTTTTGTTGCTTTATGTGGATGATATCCTCATAGTTAGCAATAGTGTCGAGGATGTAATAGGGGTGAAAGCTGAACTTATCAAGGAGTTTGAAATGAAGGAACTGGGAGCTTCCACCAAGATTTTTGGGATTGACATCCGGAGATATAGAAAGCAATCGAATTTATGCTTATCTTAAGAGATATACCTACGTAAGATTCTTGACAGGTTTGGCATGTCGAATTCAAAGCCTTATGTGACTCTGACAAATCCTCAGTTTAAGTTTAGTACTACTCAAAGCCTTAATACTGAAGATGAAAGAATCTATATGGGTAGCATTCTATATGCTAGTATAGTAGGTTATTTGATGTATGTTATGGTCTGTACGAGGCTAGACATATCATATGGAGTGAGCCTTGTAAGCAGGTATATGGTCAATCTTGGAAAGGCGCACTGGCAAGCTTTAAAGTGGATTCTCAGGTACATAAATGGGCCTCTGAGAAGAGTCTTAATTTATGGTGGAACTTGTGGTGATGATAGAAAAGTCGAAGAAGGATTTGTTGACTTTGATTATGCAAGTTGTATGGATTCCAGAAAATGTATTTCTGGATATGTGTTCACTATGTTGGACACGTAATCAATTGGAAAACAACACTTTAGAAGGTTGTTGTCTTATCAACCACTAAAGCATAATATATTGCCCACACTGAAGTTGTGAAAGAAGAATTGTAGCTTGAAGGTTTTATTATGGAGCTGAAACTTCAAGGTCGAGTTATTACTGCTAAATGTGATAGTCAAAGTGCAATACACCTGTCGAAAAATTCAGCCTATCATGAGCGAACAAAGCACATCAATGTAAGGCTGCACTTTGTCAGAGAGATAATCAAGCGTGGAGAAGTCCAAGTGATGAAGGTTTTGAATGATGATAATGTTGCTGATATGATCACCAAGATATTGTCGAGTTGTAAGTTTTTCCATTGTATGCAGTTGATAAAGCTGCATGATGAAAGCTAGATTATTCTCTGGTATTGTAGAGCTTGTTCCAAGGTGCAGATTTGAGATCTTGAATCAAACTCTAGTTCTGTCAACTGGAATGTTGTCAGCAGAGATAGTTTTCATGTTTCGACAAGAGACAAGTATGAAGTCGAAGCTGGTTCACGTGCTGATGTCTGAATGTCACATGTTGTAGTCGAAGTTAATTCTAGTATGTAATTTCAAATTGAGCCTTGTTGTTTGGATCCAATTGTTTAGGTTAACTTGTTGTTTAAGTTAGATTAGTAGCCTATAAATAGGCTAAATCTCTCAGGTTGTTGAGAGAGGTCAATTTTTGTTATTCACTTGTAACTAATTGTACCCAAATTGAGTAATTGAATAGAAAATCAATTTTCCTAATCCTATTCTCCTTCTTTATTTTCTTCTTTCTTCTCTTTCTTTGTTAACCTAATTGTTTCATTGTTCAACAAGAAACTCTGTTTCTCAAACAAAAATTTGTTAATTGGTATCACTTGTCACAACAATTTGAAAATTGATACACAACATAGATTGCCCTATTTTGTCGAGAGGATGCTTTGTTGTATGATGGTTCTTGTTGTTCTTGATGATGTCAATGATTCACAACAACTAGAAAATTTGATCGGAAACCTTGATTGGTTTGGTAAGGGTAGTAGAATCATCATAACAACCGATGACAAGCAAGTTCTTCCCAAGATGGTTGTTGCTAATGATATATATGAGGTTAAGACATTAAACTCTGATGACTCTCTTAGCCTTTTTCAATTTGCATGCTTATGAACACAACCAAACATATGAAATGGAGTACTATGATTTGTTCAAGGAGATTGTCAAGTATGTCAATGGAATTCCACTTGCTCTTAGACTTTTGGGTCAACATCTTCATGGATAAGATAAAAGTATTTGGAAAAGCAAATTGAAGAAGCTTAAAAAAGCTCCGGTTAAAAAAGTTCATGATATCATTAAACTGAGTTACAATGATCTAGATTGTCATGAGCAGATGATGCTTTTAGACATTGCGTGTTTTTTAGATGGATTTCATCTCAAAGTTGACGACATTGTTGGAAATAAAGCCTTTTGTGTTTAGTGAAAATGTGTGGAAATATTAAAGGCTTGAATAGAAATTGGATAGATAGAAGAATTATTTATGGAAGAGAGAACTTTGTATTTTTACTTGATACAAAAGTGTAGAATTACATCTCTATTTATAAAACTCTAAGGAGAACTCTAGAATTCTATAGAGTTTTAAACTCTACGAATTCCAAGAGCATTTTAGAAAATATTACAACCCTAAGAAATATCTAGACACTCCAAATATTACAAGAGTTTTCTAGAAACATTAATTAAAATTACCTAAGCCCAAAAATCCAAATAATATGTTTAGGCCCAAATCAAGTTTAATCTTTCAACATCCCTCCTTAAACTTGATTTGTGATTCCAAGCATACTCCTTAGCTTCACTCAAGTTTCCAACTTGAGTGACTTGGTGAAAATGTCGGAAACTTAATCTCGAGACATCACATACTTTAACTTCACATTCTTCTTCTCGATGCATTCTCTTATGAAGTGATAACGAGTATTGATGTGCTTACTTCTTTCATGAAATACAGGATTCTTTTCCAAAGAAAGTGTTGATTTATTGCCAACACATGTTTTCATAAGATCTTCTTGTGGCATTTGTAACTCTTTCAACAAGTTCCTTAGCCAAATTTCATGGCAAATGCATGACGTAGCAACAACATATTCGGCTTCGCAAGTTGATAATATGATGATAGGTTGCTTCTTTGACATCCAAGTGAAAGCAGTATCTCCCATAAAGAACATAAAACCAGTAGTGTTCTTCCTATCATCCAAGTCTCCACTCCAATCGCTATCACTATAGCCAACAATATTATAATTTTTAGAAGAGTAATAGTGCAAGCTAAAGTTTATTGTACCTTTGATGTATCAAAATATTCTCTTTGCTACCTTGAAGGGAGTTGTTGTTGGAGCTTCCATGTAGCGACTTACAACTCCTACAACATAGAGAATATACGGTCTTATACTTGCTAAGTAACATAGACTTCCAACCAAACTTTTGTAAAGAGTTGGATCCATAATCTCTCCATTTTCATGCTTACTCAACTTGCTCCCACATTCCATCAGGGTGCCAACTGGATTGGCATCATCCATCTTGAACTTCTTAAGGACTTCTTTTGCATAGCCTTCTTAGGTGATAAAATTTTTTTTGTCTTCTTGCTTTACTTCAATGCCAAGATAATATGCCATGAGCTTCATATCTTCCATGAGCCCCATATCTCCATGGTTTTCACAATATTTGTTGAACTCATTTGAAGTAAACTCTCCTCCTCAGTCAGATCTCATGGCCTTAATGGAAAGACCACTTTCTTTCTCCACAAGGGCTTTGAACTTCTTAAAGTTTTCATTTGTAAACCCATGTTTTTCTGGAATATTCATCAATAAAAAGGAGAAATTATTTATT
This sequence comes from Lathyrus sativus, assembly GCA_963859935.3. NCBI lineage: Eukaryota > Viridiplantae > Streptophyta > Magnoliopsida > Fabales > Fabaceae > Lathyrus > Lathyrus sativus. The sequence continues at coordinate 18,236,988 of OZ012738.1, read as the reverse complement.
CTTACCAAAATATTTTGGATTGATTGCTCCACAGACATCAGTATGTATGAGCTCTAGCGGTTTTGTCGCTCTTGATGTTGATTCCTTTGGAAAGCTTTTTCGAAATTTCTTCCCAATTAGACATCCTTCACATAGTTGGTCTGGGTGGTTTATACTAGGAAAGCCTCTCACCATCTCCTTCTTTGACAAACATTCTAGACTACCAAAGTTAAGTTGTCCAAATCGTGGATGCCATAGCCACGAAGAGTCGGTATAGCAAGCCTTGAGACACTTTGCCACATCATTTTGAATGTTCAAGAGAAACATTATATTCTTTGACATAGGCACCTTAGCAATCAAGTTATGCCCACAATCTCTTAAGAAAAGATTATGTTCTTTCAAGTGGATGTCATAACATTTCTCTAATAATTGTCCCAAGCTTAAAATATTATTTTTTTTATGTTAGAAACTGTTGCACCCCAAATTTTGACCCTTATATTTTCATCATCATTTTAGGATCATATTCATTTGTTTATCTAACCATAACCAGTTTCAAGATTGTCTTTGTTTAGTTACAGGTGGATCAGGGTTCCGTACAATCGGAAATCGAGGGTTCGACAATTTAATCAGTCAATGTATTGGGTCGTTTTCCCATGGAAAAAGCCTATACACAATCAAATACACTCCATTGGGTCAAGCATGAAGCCAGGTTGAGATTGTCACCCAAGGATTAAAAACAGTACAGTTCAGGATCCCCGATTAGGGTTTCTGACCAGGAAAAGTCAACTGGGATCTGACTTTTGGTTTAAATGGTGTTCTAATGATGGGATCATGGTTCATTAAGCTCATATAGCTTAGGGAATTCTACTCAAGAATTTTTAAAGCCTCAGAGGACCCGGAACAACAACAGTCGATCCGATCGTCATCGATCGATCGTTTTGTCGACCAAAAAGTCAACCCTTCAACCATAAGGAATTTGACCTCAAGATGTGAATATAAAATGTTCCTTATATCATATTACACCTCCCCATAAAATTCCATGACCATTGGATCAAGGGTTAAGAAGTAATTGCAAAAATCGGGAATTAGGGTTTCGAAAGGGGTAAGACCATAACTCCTCAACCACACATCAAAATGAAGTGGTTCAAAGCTCATTGGAAAGCTATTGACAAATCATACAAAAGCCTCAAAATGGTCCATGATCAAAAAATGCATAGAATTGGAGTTATGACAAAATTCATTTTAAGAGGGGAAATAACTTAGAAAAATTCCAAGTTATTTAGCCTTTTTTAAGTGGTTTTTCAGCAATTTTGAAGGGTTTTTCAACCCAGTTCCATCTAGAATTTGGAAATTCCCAAAACATAAAAGTTATAGATCTACTTAAGGGCTTTCCAAATTGTGGTAGAACTCCTCAATAGCATGTGTGAACAGGAAGTTATGAGCCATGAAAGTTGGGCCTGTCACACTTAAAACCACTTTGTCAAAACTTCTCAAATTTGGATTTTCAACAATTCAAGCCATTCTAAATCATTGGATTATGTTTCAATCTGATATTTAGAGGGAATCATGAAGGGAAAACCAGAAGAGTGAAGGGTTTGAGAGCTTGACAAGACTTGCAAGCAAGTGGCTAATATTTTAATCAAAAATGCAAAGGAGGAAAGAGAAACTTTTCCACAAAATCTGGAGCAGCAGCCTCTCATATCCATCTAGCCTCATATCAGTCACCTCATACACATTATTCCACTTGATTTTGCTTGCTTTGAGCCCAAGAACATGATGTTTGCAGCTGCCACAAGATCACATGCAAGATTTCCTTCCAAAACTCCCTCCAAAACCAAAACCTCAAATTTGCCCCAAACCTCTTCAGGGACTATAAGTAGAGGCTTCATCTCGTTGCATTCCACACGCAAGAGCAATCCTAAAATCTCACAAACTGATAGCTCTCTCCTTTCTCTCTTTTTGCTTGAAAGTGCAAAAACACCATTTTGACCACTTTGCACTTTCCATACCAGCTCTGGTTCTAAGCATCCCAACACTTCAAAAACCATATCCACAACCTTAAAATAACCCTCTGAAGCTGTTCCCACCATTGGTTCCCTCAAAAAATCAAAGGATCAAAAATTCAACTTCCACACCACTCAAGTTTGACCTTTATGCACTTTTCATGCCAAATCACTACCTCTCACCATTCCTACCTTTCTAACACTTCAAACACCTCATGTTTATCATATTATAGCTGTCCATAACTTCAAAAATCAGCTGGAGGTGCATTTGCTCAAACTGGCCTCAAATTTGCATTTTTCTTCAAAAAGCAACATTCAAAGGAAGGAAGGATTTGTTTTTTTCTTGCTGCTGCAGTCAACTTGATTGTGAGGACTACAAGAGGTTTGTTATTCATTAACTATTATGCATCCTCACATGTTATTTTGGTGGCTGAGATTATCTTGTACATTGTCATGTTGAGGTTTGTTAAATAATGATGTCAATCCATTACTATAGAGCTTGTTAACCTCCAATATCATGAAGTGATCAGTTTCCATTATTGCATTGTGTATTTTTTTTTTGGGGCGGGGGGGGGGGGGGGGGGGGGGGGGGTTGTTGGGATTACTTTAAGTTGAAAAAAGAGGGGAGGCTGCTGCCAGTTGTTTCGAATGTTGCTGTCATTCAAAAAGCTGGCTGCCATTTCATTGAGTATTGTTTGTTTTGATTTTGAGACCAGTTGCTGCCACTGCTATATTTCCAACCTGTTTTGATTTGCTTATTAGCATTAGTACCCCCCCCCCCCCCCCTAGTGTCATTATTTGTGCCTGTTGTGGAATGACTGTTAGTTGAAGAGGATTAGGCTGGTTTGTCTGTTTTGAACTTTGAAAATCACAACTTTGCTGTCAAATTCATTTTTGAATTGAGATTTTGTCAAATCTTGTTCTTCTGCTATTTTAAAGCTTATCCTCATACTAAGGGTTGGTTGGTAAATTGGTAATTAACTTTGAAGAAAAATTGTTGGATGCTAGTGTTTGACAAGGGCCTTGTATTAGCCAATTTGTTGATGTCAGTTTTAGTTCCTCATAGTTAGGAGCTTGGTTTTGTGATAGAGTAGGTTTAGATCTATCCATGTGATGAGGGTTAGGACCGTGCTGACTTCATGATTCTTGAAGGCTTTTTTTTTCCTTTTCTTGAGGCAGCTTCCAGTTTGGTTATTAATATGACATATAGGATTTGGACTGGTTTATTTAGGCTGAATTTGGAGGATAATTATGTTGAGACAATGATGTTTGGTTGTTCATTGTGGACCTGTGAGCATTTCTGCTGATATGCTCTATGGTTTAGGGGTTGTTGCTCTAAGTTTGTGTACATTCATGAGGTTTTGAATCCCAAATTTTTGTTGATTCATTGTCTTAATGTTGTGTGGATTATCTACTGCTTGTGGTGAGTTCAAGCCTAGCATCTCCATTAGATTTCACTTTGACATTTTGAAGTTTATGTGGTTTAGTTCATAGCATGCTTGTTTAGTTAATTGGTCTACAGTTCTGCATAAGATCAATTTAACTTTGTCAAATTTTGTTGAAACCTTTGGTGCACCTGTTGCTGCCAAAACAAAAAAAAAACCTTGTTTACATAGATGTTGCCATTTTTAAAGCTTCTGCTAGGCAGTTGGGTTTTGCTGCTAATGTTCATTTAAGGATGGATTGTTGTTACATTTGTGTCTGTTGTTGGAATTCAATTTGAGATTGTTACAAGGCAACCTAGTCATGACTGAGCCTTTAGGAATCTGGGCTGTCTTTGTATTCCTCCTTACTTAAAGGCTGATGTTAGAATTTAGGTGAACTTGAATATACCAACTCATGTCAAGATATCTAGAGTGGTTAATTTTAGTCTGCATTCCTTTTGGACCTGACTTGGTGATATCATCCTCAGTGGTTCTGTTTTGGGTCTAGCTTTTAGCAAATATGTATAGGACTGTCTTTAGAATCTTGCACTAGGGTTGCTGATTGGTTTGATTGGCTGCATCAAGCTTGTTGCATCTAGAGTGCCTATTGACTTAAGTTTGTAAACATGCATTTGTGGATGATTTGGACTGATGACTGATCGATATAGGCATTATCATCCACACTTGTGCCAAGACCTGCTAGTATGCAGCACCTTCTTGTAAAGTCATTTTGTTGCTTTTGGAGTTTACCTCTACCGGCCATTAATTGTGTGCATTACTTTAGAGCCTTGTGGTAAGGATTGCTTTTCATTTAATAACTGTTGAGATGAATTGGTAACACAAAATTCTGGTTGGATGTTTCCTTGTGCATTGTAAATAACCAAAGCTGTCTTAAAACATTAATTGGCAAATGTGAGTTTGTAGAATGACCAGGGCTGGTTTTCAGTTTCATACTGTTAAGTTGGCTGCCATATTTTCACTAAGCAAAGTGTGTCCAAGTGAATTGCAGGCCATGATTTAAGATCAAATAAGTGTTGATCATTACTGTTGAATTCATACTCATTGCCAACAGATTTTGTTTTCTTCATAACTAGACATAACAATGATTACAGTTTTGCTGTTTTTTTTTATTTTTCAACTCATTGAACATATTTGCAACTCAATAGTCACTTTCTTTTCTACCAAGATCTTGAGTCTCTTTTTTGTCTAAACTTCATATGCATGATTTTTAGAGTGTGTGCATGACTGTTTTCAAGTTTGTTCATATCAAGTTTTCACACATAACTTCAAAATGCATTTTTCTTCAAACATTACATTTGCAACTACCATGCCATTTCTCATTCTGATTGTGTTTTGCTTAAACAAACTGTTGGAATTCATCAAACATATCATTTATAACATGTGCAGACCCTTACATGATTTCAACCGCATCTGGTTTATGTTTTGAAGTTCAAAATACATTTCCAAATGTCCAATTGCATAAGCATTCGAGTTTTGTTGTGTGTACATATTTTGGAAAAGTGAGTAGTACCATCATGTTCCTCTTTGAAAAACATTCAGTTTAGACTTAAATTTTGCTGAAAAAGGTTAAGATTTGAGCAAGTTGTGGTGAAAACGTATTTGACATTCACACTTGTTTTTGCCTTGTTTCAAACCCAGAAAAATACACATTGAAGGTTTATCTTTATTTTGGGGTGGCATAATCAATGGATGTATCGCCACCCCAGTGGTTAATGCCTTGCCTTAAAATGTCTTATCATGCCTTATGTCCTGAGTTCGAGCCTCAACGAGGCCTTTTTTTGTTTCAATTTATTATTCCCCGTGTTTATTTATTTTGTTCATCCTTTCCATTTAATTTCACAAGCGCGCACATGGGCCTGGTGGTAAGGTGTACTGCTTGTGGTTCTAAGGGTGGTGTGTTCAACACCCACCTAATGCATCTTTATTTTTAATTATTTGATTTTTTCATGTTTCTTCACAATATTCAAAAAATCATAACTTGTTCAATTTTAATCCTTTTTTAGTGATTCTTTTTGCTAAATTCTTGTGTTAATATATATTTTCACATGATGTATAATTCACATTTTTATCCTTTATCCTAACCTTAGGATCCGAGTCTCCGTGCTCATGATTACCGTCCCGCCGTGGACAACCTTTCATCCTTTATCCTAGCCTTAGGATCCGAGTCTCCGTGCTCGCTTTTACCGCCCCGCCGTGGACATTCTCTACCATAACAATCTCAACTTAGATTCAGGAGTCACCGCACTCCATGTAAGTACTTCCCTATGAATGCTTACATCCCCATGGAACCTTGACCACAGTCAAGAGTTCCTCCCCCTGGAAAGGGGAACTACGAACGCTCTGATTTCTCAATTTTAATCCTTTTTTAGTGATTCTTTTTGCTAAATTCTTGTGTTAATATATATTTTCACATGATGTATAATTCACATTTTTATCCTTTATCCTAGCCTTAGGATCCGAGTCTCCGTGCTCATGATTATCGTCCCGCCGTGGACAACCTTTCATCCTTTATCCTAGCCTTAGGATCCGAGTCGCCGTGCTCGCTTTTACCGCCCCGCCGTGGACATTCTCTACCATAACAATCTCAACTTAGATTCAGGAGTCACCGCACTCCATGTAAGTACTTCCCTATGAATGCTTACATCCCCATGGAACCTTGACCGCAGTCAAGAGTTCCTCCCCCTGGAAAGGGGAACTACGAACGCTCTGATTTCTCAAAATTCCTTTTGACAATACGTAGGCACAAGACACCGATCCTTGGCGAGCGACCTTTTCTTTTTTCCTTCGTTTCAACATTTATCTTTACCCTTAGCACTTTCCCTTTAGCAAGCAAACTTTAGCAAACACAAATACTAACAAGAGGTTCATGTAGAGTACTACAGATGTTTAGGATGTGAAATACCTACCCTATGCATAACCAACCCCCGAACCTTTAGATCTCTCTTTGCTTTAGCTTTAGGTCTTGCCTTTTGCTTTGCATTTTAATAGGTTTTTCTTTCTTTAAACCTTTCCTTTTTGGATAAATTAAAGTCCTGTTGTGAATTTAAGAATTAAAGATTCAAGTTAATCAATAGCTTGGTATCACGATTCTCACCGCAACAGAAACATAGTAGACATTGGATATGAATTGATGACTGTCATTCTTCAAGCGTATGAGAATTTTACCTTTGCCTTTAACCGATATCTTTGAGTCATCTCCAAATGAGATATTTCCAGTTTTCCTTTCATTGATCTCTACGAACATGCTTCGATCTCCGCACATGTGGTTGCTTGCGTCGGTGTCGAGGTACCACTTGTTTCTTTTCTCTTCAAATTGGTTTTGCCACGCAAGCAGCAAAGTTTCTTCTTCTCCACCTTTTTCTTCTACAAAGTTAGCTTTCTCTGCAATCTTCTTTGAGAATCTACACTAAAATGTGTAGTGATCGATTTTGTTACAATTGAAGCACTTGATTTGTGACTTGTTGCACCTTGAACATGAATTTCCATTTCCACGACCTCTTGTTGCTTGTGGATTCCAACTTCTTTCTCCATTGTTGAAGTTGTTGGAGTAGTTATTGTAACTGCATCTTCTTTCTCCTTCATGTCCTCGTCCACGATCATGGCCACGATCTCATCCTATTTGGCTCTTGTAATTCACATAGTTTGCTTCCTTTGCATTGAGTTGTAGTAGTTGTTCCATAGTCTCCTTTTGTTTAATTTTTCTCTTTTGTTTTTCTTCGTATGCTTGTAAGGAACTCATAAGTTGCTCAATAGTCATGGTGTTTAAATCCTTGTTTTCTTCAATGTTGATAACAATGAAGTCAAAACTTGGATTTAAAGTGCGAAGTATTTTCTCCATGACTTTCACCTCATCAACATCTTTACCATTTCTTTTAAGTTGATTGACTAAGGACAATACTCGAGAAAAATAATCAGAAATTGAGTCAGACTTTTCCATAAATAAACGTTCAAACTCACCTCTAAGAGTTTGAAGATGAATCTTTTTCACCTGCTCCACTCTTTTGTTGCAAGTTTGAAGCTTCTCTCAAATTCCTTTGGTCGTCGTTGCATTGGAGATCTTCTCAAACTTATCTTCATCCACTGATTGATAAATGAGGAAGAGAGCTTTCTTGTCTCTCTTAACTCATTCAATGTCTTTTTAACACCTTGACTTAGTGAGACTTCATCTTGCTCCTTGAAGCCTTTCTCAACGATATCCCACACATCTTGAACTCCTAGTAGCGTCTTCATCTTGATACTCTAATTGTCATAGTTGTTCTTTGTGAGCATCGACATTTGAAAAAGGAAACCTCCATTCGCCATCTTTTGAGGACCTTCAAGCTCTGATGCCACTTTGTTGGAAATAAAGCCTTTTGTGTTTAGTGAAAGTGTGTGGAAATATTAGAGACTTGAATAGAAACTTGATAGATATGAGAATTATTTATGAAAGAAAGAACTTTGTATTTTTGCTTGATACAAAAGTGTAGAATTACATCTCTATTTATAGTACTCTAAGGAGAATTCTATATACACTAATTTTAGAGAGTTCTCAACTCTAAAAATTGTAAGAGTATTTTAGAAAATATTACAATCTTAAAAAATATCTAGACACTTCAAAAATTACAAAAATTTTCTAAAAACATTAATACGAGAAAGACATAAAATCTAAATAATATGTTTAGACTCAAATCAAATTTAATTTTTCAATAGACATAAATCTGTCATTAAATGATCGCAGTGATTCAATGGGTTTTGAGTTAGAAAGACTGAAAAATAAAGCTCTTATAACTATTTCTCTGGATGATGGTTAATCCATGCACAACATTATACGAGAAACAGCTTGGGGAATTATTCGCGAAGAATCCAATAATGATCCTGGATCAAACTCACCTATTTGATCATTCTGACATTTATAAAGTACTTGAAAATAACAATGTATCTTGATACCGCATCCATTGCAGGAATCTTAAAACTTTTCTATAACAATAGTAACACATTAGAGATAGTTATGATATAAACTTTTTGTAGGAAATGTTACTTACAATGATGCTTGAGAATCTTCTACTACTATTTTGCTGCAGGGGAGTAAGGCTATTAGAAGCATAGCTACCGACTTGAAGGATCTGAAGTTAAATCCCGAAGTGTTTCCCAAGATGAACAGTCTGCTATCCTTTTGCCTTAATATATAGCTTTATTAAACTCTACAGAACTTTCCAGCACGGTAAAATTGATAGGTTTTTTCCATGACATTTTGTATGGTAAAATTGGTAGAACTTTTTCTTTATGTGTGGTTTGTTTTAGAATTGAATACTCTTTATATTATTATTTTTTTAAAAAAAACATAAAATACTTTACTTACACCTACTCAATTATATGTGTTATTATAAATAAAAAAGTTAATTTAATAAATCAGAACTCAATCTTAATCTATTAACAACTCTGCCAACAAAAATCTATAGCATCTTTCAACTTTCACATATAATGCACACTATCAGTTTGATTAATTTCTATTAAATTTCATAATTTCATTAATTATTTATTTTGCTTTAATTCCATTAATTATTGTGCATTGAAATTTTGTCGCTTACACGAGTGAAAGAAATATTTTTATATGTAACTCAACTTTAAAATACTTTTAATAGAACTAGTAGTGATACGCATGGATATGAGAAAAAAATATGTTATATAGTATTAAATATATTAATAGTTAAATTATATATATATATATATATATATATATATATATATATATATATATATATATATATATATATATATATATATATATATATATATATATATATATATATATATATATATGTGTGTGTCTTTTTGTTTGTATTTAATTGATTGTATCGCATGTCACTTTATAAAATAAGGTTTGTCAGATTGTAAATATTAAAATAATATATATATATATATATATATATATATATATATATATATATATATATATATATATATATATATATATATATATATATATATATATATAATAATCATTTTAGACTTTTTATTGTTGAGAACAATATTTATAGATGCTTTTTTGTTTAAATATAATTGATTGTGTTATGTGTTATTTGATGAACCTTTCTATATATCAGAGTAAAAAAAATAGAATTTAATTGATTGTCTTCCCTATCATATAATTAAAAACAATTTATATACTTGTGAATTAGATCAGTTACATATAAAGAGTATACAACATCTACTAAATCAATAAATTGAACAGTAATACAGATTTATTCAAATTGAGAAAACCTAAAAGAAGATAAAGAGTGTGATTATCCTCTGCCTAATCAATGCAATCGGTTCATTAGAATATGGCTCTAGGACATCTGACAGCAGATAATGCAAAAGCAATACTGTAAGTTTCTTTAGGAATCAACAACTTGAAACGGTAACCGCTGAGGACGTATTCCACTACAACAGCAGAAAAGGCATGAAGTCTTTGGCTTTCTTGGCCAATGCCTAATTATATGAAATAAAAGGGAACAATTAGACTTGAGTTACACTTTGTAAGCTTTAAAGTAAAACCAAAATCCAATAATAATTAAAATTTTGCAAACCTCGGTCAAGTTTATATGCATCACTGGAGGATCCTTGGCAGAATTTCCTTCCAGAAATGGCATATAATTCAGCAGCAAGAAGTGTACCATAGAAATGGCATATAATTCAGCAGCAAGAAGAGTACCATAGAAGTTACGATGTATAATGACAGTTCCAAATCCATGACCAATTATCAATTCGACATCCAACTCAGTTTTCTAACTTGCAGCAGCAGAAGGGGCTTGGTCATTGTCAGCTTTCTCGGAGGACAATAGGAAGACTGATCCAAAATCCATTACTTTGGAATCAGCAGCTTCCAATGGAGCTCCAGCTGCATCAACATGACCGTACATTCACCCGAAAAATAGAGTTAATCAATGATATGAAAAGAAGGTCCACTAGGAATCTTCCATATGGAATAGAATCATCAGCAACACTCACAGCCTCAACCACCTGAAAATTTCAAGAAATATAACCTTAGATCTTCTTCCATCATGCTTGCACTCCATTCAACATATTTAGCAAATACATAGACTGTCATTCACCTAGTCCAATGCTAAAAGGCTTAATATCAGGCAAACTCCATCGGTGAGGATCCCAATCCTCGATATACCTAATGATATTCTCCATGCGGCCTTCGAACATCATTCTATCTCAGCCATTTTCGTATCACGAGACGCAACACAAGAGAACTAAAGGAAATAACATAATTAAAATTCTTACTTACCCTTGCATTTGTTGGTAAAGTATTCATAAACAGCTCTGAATTAATCATAATAATCTCAAGAAACTCATTTGCAGAAGGAATATGTGTAAGCACAGATTTCCTATGAACAAAACCAATAATCCTAAAATTTTGGTGATAATATGTAGGACATTTGTACTTCGAGACCAATGATATTGTATCATGCTTACAAGTAATTGGAGGCCTCTATGGTTGTGTAATTTGATGGTACATAAAAAATCTGGTGATGAATACATCTTTTAAATCCGACTTTTATACTTCAAAATAATATATGCATATGACAAAGCAATAGTAATAGCAAAATATTGAACATCTGCAATGCTGTTTTTAGTACTCATGCATTTTCACAATATTTTCCTCACTGAGCTTAACTCAGGAAACAATAGAAACGGGTCGTAATCCAAATTATGTGTAAACCAACTCTATTTGAATGAAATCATGGAAGCAGATACAAAATGAAATAACATTCAAACCTTACATTTTAATATGTTATGATGTGTAATGCGAAGGATGAATGATGAGCCTAATCATCATGCTCAAGAAAAGGTTGATCGAGCCATAGTCAAATTTTAATAAGGTATGATGTGTAACATTTCCTAATTGTAACGTTAATTAAATCCTGATACACAAAATGCATGTTAAGAACTATAGAAATTAAGATGATTAAATTCTTATAATGACAACAATCAACCAATTGTAACGTTTCCTAATTTTTGTTGAATTCATGTGCAAACAATGCATGTTATAAATACAAGTCATTATAAAGTTCTAATACACAAAATGCAGTCATTTCAAACCAACTTCAATTTCTTTTTACACATGTTCTTTTCACCAAAGGTTTTAACCACTTTATTGTGCATATGCATGTTAATTATATTTAATGTGAGATGTTGGATCGAACTCTAGTATGGTTGAAGGTTGTTCGCGAGTAATGCATGTTTTAGTCGAAGTCTGTTCTAACATGCATTAATCAATATTGCTAGGGTTATTAGCATGTTGAATTGTGTCTTGCTTGTAAGCCCAATTGTTTAAGTTAGTTTGTACCCTAAGTTAGCCTGTAATGGGTAATTGTTAAAAAGCCCATTAGGTTAGTGTGCTATTTTTTTTATAAATAGGATACTAGTTTCTCAATCTTGTGATAAGGAAAAATAGGAAGATAAAATCTTAATTTCAAGAGAGAGAGAGAGAGATTATTTTGTTATTCTTGTATACTTGTAATCTTGTTCTAAGAGTAAGGAAAGAATAACAGTTTAATAACCATTCCTTGTTGTTCCTTGTTATTATACCTTGTCTTCTTTGTTAACCCTTGTGTGCTTCTTGATCATTAAGAAACTGTTTATACTTGGTTTCAAGGTATCCGATTCACAACAAATTGGTACGGTGAGCATGGAGAAGATGCATTCAACAAAGTATGAGATTGAAAAGTTCATCGAAGTGAATGACTTCGGTATGTGGCGCTTGAAGATGAAAGCTCTATTGGTTCAGCAGGGTTGTTTGGAAGCGTTAAAGGGTGAGACAACCATGGACGCTGCGTTAACGACAAAAGAAAAGACGGGTATGATTGAGAAAGCCCACAATGCAATATTGTTGAGCCTTGGTGATAAGGTTCTTCGACAGGTATCAAAGGAGACTACAGCATCAGGATTGTGGGTGAAACTTGAAAATTTGTACATGACCAAATCTTTAGTGAATCGACTCTACCTGAAGCAAGTTTTATATTCATTCAAGATGAGTGAAGACAAAGTGTTGGCTAAGCAGTTGGATATGTTCAACAAGCTGATTCTTGTTCTTGAAAATATTTATGTGAATATCAATGATGAAGATCAAGCATTGTTGCTGCTGTGTGCTTTACCCATAACACATGCTCACTTCAAAGAAACTCTCTTGTATGGAAGGGAGTCCCTGACCTTTGAAGAAGTTCAATCAGCCTTGTATTCTAAGAACTTGAACGAAGAAAGGAGCAAAAACCTTCGACGTTGAGCGAAGGTTTGACCGTTAAGGGAAAATCTTGCGAAAGGATGGTAAGTTCGACAAGAAGAAAGGTAAAAGTCAACAGAAGTCTTATAGTGGCAAAACATCTAGTATTCAAAGTTATCATTGTAAGAAGGAAGGTCACATAAGAAAGGTATGCCCTGAACGCCTGAAAGATCATGGAGGTAATGGCAATGCAACCATTGTTCAAGATGACTTCGACTCATCTAATGTTTTTGTGGTTTTAAGTGGCGACTCGAGAAAAAAGTGGATTATGGATTCAGGTTGCACTTAGCACATGACTCCAAACAAAGAATTGTTCGAGGAGCTATGTGATCAAGATGATGGATTTGTGTTGCTGGGAAACACAAATCTTGCAAAATTGCAGGTATTGGATCTGTGAGATTCAAGCTCCATGATGAGTCAATAAGGTTATTGACTGAAGTCAGGTACGTACCTAACTTGAAGAGAAATTTGATTTCTCTTGGTGAATTCGACAAAAAAGGATACGTTTTTCAAGGAGAGAAAAGTATCATAATAGTCATGAAGGGGTCGAAGGAAGTCTTGAAAGGCATGAAGAAACAATGCTTGTATACCCTTGAGACTGAGGATGTAAGTGGTTCGACAAATGTTGCATCCACGAAACCTATGTCGAAGACAAAATTATGGCACATGAGATTGAGCCATGTCAGCAAAAGAGGCCTGGCCGAATTGGGGAAGCAGAACCTGCTAGAAGGTGACAAAGTCGAAAAGTTGGAATTTTGTGAATCTTGTGTATTTGGTAAATCCTGTAGGGTGAAGTTTAATAAAGGCAAGCAAAGAACACATGGATCCCTGGATTACATTCATGTTGATCTTTTGGGGCCTGCAAGGAATCCTTCACACTCAATTGCAAGGTATTTTCTATCCATCGTTGATGACTATTCTAGAAAGCTATGGGTATTCATTTAGAAGACGAAGGATGAAACTTTTGAGAATTTCAAAAGTTGGAAGATTATGGTCGAAAATCAAACTGGCAGAAAGGTTAAGAGGTTGAGAATCGATAATGGCCTTGAATTCTGCAACGAAACGTTCGACAGTTACTGTGTTGAGTCTGGGATTGCAAGGCATAAGACTATAGCAGGTGCTCCTCAACAAAATGGCTTAGCTGAGAGATTCAATCGAACAATCCTTGAAAGGGTTAGATGCATGTTGGTTAGTGTTGGATTGAAGAAGGTGTTTTGGGCGGAAGCTGTTTCGACAGCAACTTACCTAATAAGTAGATGTCCCTCGAATGCCTTGGGAATGAAGACACCTGAAGAAGTTTGGTCGGGACATCCACCTAGTCTCGACAGACTGAGAGTATTTCCCTGTGTAGCCTATGCTCATATTAGGCAAGACAAGGTCGAACCTAGAGCTCTGAAATGCATGTTCATGGGATATCCTGAAGGAGTCAAAGCTTATAGGTTATGGTGCCTAGAGTCAGGTCACATGAGGTGTATCACCAGCCGAGATGTAGTTTTCAATGAAGCAGAGATTGCTTTCAAGAAAACTGATGATGCTGACAAAGAGCTGGAACAGGGAGAGATTCCTGTTGAGGTGGAGCATGTTGATGCTGAATTGCGTACCCTAAATGAAGTCGAAGAAGACGCAGAAGATGTTGTCGAAGATGAGGAGACTGATAATGACTACCTGCTAGCAAGAGACAGGTCGAGAAGAGTCATCAAGCCACCTCAAAGACTTGAGTATGCAGATCTTATAGCTTATGACTTAATCTCTGCAAGTGAGGTTATAGACGAAGAACCTAGAGACTATAAGGAAGTTATGAGTAGTCGAAAGAAGACTGAATGGTTGAAGACCATGGATGATGAGATAAAATCTCTTCACGATAGTAACACCTGGGAACTGATCAAGAAACCGACTGGAGCCAGGTCAATCAGCTGTAAATGGATCTTCAAAGTTAAGGAAGGAATCGAAGGAGTAGCGTCGAAGAGATACAAGGCAAGATTGGTTGCTAGGGTGTTCACTCAGACAGAAGGTATCGACTTCAATGATGTGTTCTCTCCCGTTGTGAAGCACAGATCCATTCGAATTTTGCTTGCCATGGTGGCCCAGTTCGACCTTGAACTGGAACAGATGGATGTGAAGACTGCGTTCTTGTATGGTGATCTAGATGAAACAATCATGATGAGGCAACCTGAAGGGTATGTCGAAAGAGGAAAGGAAGATTATGTGTGCAAACTGAATAGATCTTTATATGGACTGAAACAATCTCCTCGATAGTGGAATAGGAGATTCGACAAGTTCATGGCACACATAAGTTTCATCAGAAGTCAGTTCGACCACTGTGTTTACTTCAGATTTCGATCATGTAATTCATTTGTTATTTTGTTGCTCTATGTGGATGATATTCTAATAGCAAGCAACAATGTCAAAGAGGTAATGAGGGTGAAGGCTGAACTCAATAAAGAGTTCGACATGAAGGATCTAAGAGCTGCGTTCAGGATTCTTGGAATTGACATCTGGAGAGATAGAAAACAGTCGAAATTATGCTTATCTCAAGAGGCATACCTACAGAAGGTTCTCGAAAAGTTTGGTATGTCGAATTCAAAACTTGTTGTGACTCCGACAAACCCTCAATTCAAGTTGAGTATAGATCAGTGTCCCAACACTGATGTTGAAAGAACTTATATGAATAGAATTCCATATGATAACATAGTAGGTTCTTTGATGTATAATATGGTATGTACTAGACCCGACATAGCATATGCAATAAGTCTTGTAAGCAGGTACATGGTGAATCCTGGAAAGGCTCACTGGCAAGCATTGAAATGGATTTTAAGGTACATAAATGGGTCTCTGAATAGAGTCATAATTTATGGTGGAGTCTTGGGTGAAGATAGTAAAACAACAATCAAAGGATATGTCGACTCTGATTATGCAGGTTGTATGGATTCCAGAAAATCTATCTCTGGATATGTGTTCACTATGTTTGGGACACCAATCAGTTGGAAAGCAACACTTCAGAAAGTCGTTGCCTTATCAACCACAGAAGCAGAATATATTACCCTAACTGAAGTTGTGAAGGAAGCATTGTGGCTTGAAGGTTTTGCAAAGGAGCTAAAACTTCAAGGTCGAGTTATCGCTGTTAAATGTGATAGTCATAGTGCAATACACCTGTCGAAGAATTCAGTCTATCATGAGCGAAGCAAACACATTGATGTGAGGCTGCATTTCATCAGAGGGGTAATCAAGCATGGAGAAGTCCAAGCGCTGAAGGTTTCGACAGATCATAATGTTGTTGATATGATCACCAAGACGTTGTCTAGTTGCAAGTTTTTCCACTGTATGCAGTTAATAAAGCTGCATGAAGAAAGTTAGTTTCTTGATGTTATAGAGTTAGATCCAAGGTGGAGATTTGTTAGATGTTGGATCGAACTCTAGTATGGTCTAAGGTTGTTTGCGAGTAATGCGTGTTGTAGTCGAAGTCTGCTCTAACATGCATTAGTCAATATTGCTAGGGTTGTTAGCATGTTGAATTTGTCCTTACTTGTAAGCCCAATTGTTTAAGTTAGCTTGTACCCTAAGTTAGCTTGTAATGGGTAATTGTTAAAAAGTTCATTAGGTTAGTGTGCTATTTTTTTTATAAATAGGATACTAGTTTCTCAGTCTTGTGATAAGGAAAAATAGAAAAATAAAATCTTAATTTCAAGAGAGAGGTTATTTTGTTATTCTTGTATACTTGTAATCTTGTTCTAAGAGTAAGAAAAGAATAACAGTTTAATAACCAATCATTGTTTTACCTTGTCTTCTTTATTAATAATAACCCTTGTGTGTTTCTTAATCATCAAAAAACTATTTATATTTAATTTTAAGGTATCCGACTCACAACATTTAAAACTGAAATTAAAAGTATCAAGAGTATTTGTAAATTGTTACTTAATAGTCATCATAGTCATTTATATTACAGGTTTGCTATCTTGACACCCTTTCCTACACCCCATACATACACCGTATGCACTGTTCACCAAATACGGTGAATAGTATTTTTTTTATTAAAATAATATATTTTTTAAAATATTAATTTTTAAAAAAAAATATTTATTTTTAAAATTTATTTTATAACACAAATATAAGATTACGCATTAACCAACTTAGTTGCATTAACCACAAAAGTCTACATCACTAACCAATTATTTTACCTATAATTTATTAACTATTTTTACTATTTTATTAACCAATAAAATAAATATCATTAACCATGTTCTGAGCATTTTTTTCATATATTTATGAACAATAAATTGGATGTAAGGTGTAAGAAAGGATGTAAAAATAACAAAATTTTTTTATATTATTAACGGAATGGTATTTCTCTCTAAAGAACTTGACTATTAATCACTATAACTTAATTTTGAAGGATGTTTATAAATCTACCACACCTATGCATCGTGTGGATCTCAATCACATTATTTTATAAAGAGTTAGGATTTTAACAGTCTATCGCAATTTATTACGACGGTTTAGTTTCTATTTACACCGTTGAAAATCCAATTTCTATAGTGTATTTGACTAATTTTTATCTTTATCTTTTATTGTATTTGGTTCATTTATCTTTATTTCTCTAGTGTATTTGGATAATTTTGTCGAAATTGTGAAATATTTATGTATGAAAGTTTTGTATTTTATCTTTTTTACATATTTTATTATTAATATAATTATCTTGTCTTTTTAAAATTAATAAAATAAAAGTTTGACTGTTATGAATTTTTTCTTCATAATTTAAATATTTTGTGAGGTTAGGACCTCCATAAAAGCAACCTCCCTAGTTTATTCACCAGAAGACTAGTGATCATTGAAAATTTTCGGTAGATAAATTATGGAAATTTAATAAGCAGGAATCTTTAAAAACTCCTGCAAATATTTTTTAAAGATTAAAAAATTTTGCAAATTAGTAAAATAACTCCAGCTATTTGGTCGTGATTTTTCTATGGATGTCCAAGTGTTTGAAGGTATATATTTTATAATATTAATAGTCTGTCTCCCTGGGAGAATAGTAAATTGTGAATTATATAGAACATTCTCAAACTAATCATAAACTAACAGTTAATTGTATAGAGTTTCTGATTTGATTAACACAACCTTACTCTATGACTTTCTTAATTAAATACCACTCACACCCTTTCCCTATTTTCTAATGTAAATTTCTAGAATTTCTTTGGGTTGTTGCTTCATGTGAATTCGTTGTTTCCATTCTCATTACAACGAATATCACTGGTGATGATGTACATTTGTTTTTTTCCGTAGGGCGCGTGGAGACTTTTGGAAACAATCAAAGTCACTTAAAAAATTATTAGTCAATTATTAACATGTATGTATACATTGTTGATGATTGTAACTAATATATCTATAAAATAAGTTACTAATTCCACCATACTTTACCATATTTAAGTATCCAACAATTCTAATTTATACTCTTTAATTTTGTTTATAAAACTTAAAATATCGTTTTGTTCTTTTAATTTTTTAAAACAACAAATATGTGTAAAAATATAGATTTAGTATTTAAAACTCTCTTTAAAAGGGAATAACACTGAGAAAAAAATCTTATAATAATGATTGACCTAATTCGATCATATAAAATTGATTTGTAAAGTGATGATTATTCTCACTTATCAACATATATTTATACTATATATTATTCGATCTAAAACTCTCAACATATATCTTACGCCAACTATTGAACTTAATACCTAGGAATAGGGTGTTGTACATTACGCCTCATGTAGTGGTCAAACACCATAGGAATGCTCTAAAATGTTCTCTGTATCATATAGATTTCAAAATTCGGGTGCACTTATTATATACCAAATCACTTTATTAGAGTAGCACCCCTTTTTTCGCCAGAAAAAACTCTAGAGTTTAATCTCTAGATTAACCTTATTTGCATATTTTTTGTGTTTACTTACAACAGAAAAAAAAGGTCTGAATTTTTATCCCTAAATTAGCCCTATGAAATATTTTACGCCCTTAGGCAGTAAATTAGAAGAAAACTAACATTTTTTTAATAAATCTTACATTATAAGTCATTCTAAAATAACTCCCACAAAAAATCATATACATTTCTCATTCAGTAATATGATTAAATATTCAAACAAAGTTGTTGGTAAATCATACATCATTATTCATAAGATACAACGAACCATAATACTAAATGTCAAAATGTTAATATCAAAATATAAAGTAAAAGACAACTATTTTATATATGCGACGTATATGTTCCTCTTATGTCTTTTGTACTGCAACACATGTCGTGCCTCTACTAAGATGGTCTGTAGAGTATCCGTCTGAGGAGTTCCTACTTCAAATTCGCCCCTAATTTTGACACCTCTCCAATAGTCACAATACATTGACATTCGGCAACACATCAGCAACACGGTTTTCTCTTCTCTGGTCCTATTCTAATATCTCATAATGAGTTGGCCTCATGGGACCTCCTTATGCATTTAGTGTCATGTAAGGATGTGACACTATATAAAATCATTAGATGTAGTTGTATATCATACTCCATGGACGAGAAGTTGGCACACGACATACATCATATAGGACCAAATGATCATAGTACTCTATAAATATCTCATGAACATACATGCAGAGACATTAGCTAGAGTAAAATTGGTGGGTCTCTAGGTATATCCTACATATACCCGAACATTCACATGAATCACTCATGTAAATATGGGTACATAAGTTGAGACCAATGGGTCAACCATCTAGAGTACAGTGATATCACCTCTAAGAGTCGTGTTTCATAGTGATTTCTGCACGACATAAAGCAAATACCATCCAGCACGATGCGGTCAAGAACAACTCGAAATGGCTCGTTCACATAATTCCCTCTGAGTAGGATGATTTGGCATGCACATGGAAAAACCTCATAGTAGTATTCCACGTATGTCCATCCTGAGAGACGTGGAAAATACGGGTGTCTCCATGCTTGAAAATGGTCTAGATGAAATATTAGCAAAGATGTAGCTTAAGTATTATGAAATTAATATTAGTAAAGGTGCAAAAAATGTATCATAAATAAACATTTGTTTCTTGTCAATTATCTTGTCTTCCATAAACTAACTTCAGCTAGCTTGGACTAGAGGTACACCAAACAAGGAACTCCTCTATTGTATCGTAAATCTCTCCAAGACAATAAAGTATCTAGAGTAGATAAAATCAACATAGGTCACACTTTTGTCTGCAAATATGGGCATGTCGACCAAAACCAAGAGGTATGACCTCAATGTACATGCTATATGATATTCAACATGTGCATCATCACCAGTAGCATCCATAACTATAACTAGGTCGTTTTCATACATATCCACCAAGAATAAAAATCTAGCATAACATCCTCTTTCCTCATTTATATCATGTTGGACTTTTCACATATCATCTTCTAAATAAGTCACCATCATGTATAATGCCTCGAGTCTACTAGTTCTGGATTAGTTTAATAATTTTTCTCGTGCTCGAAAAATGTATGAGGCATGATACATCATCAAGTGTGATGGAAATCTCACTGATCTGAAGATCAAATGACAATGTCTCTACCTGACATCTATCCAAAAAAGTAGACAATAAACCATGGTTAATTTAACCATATCAAGCCTTGCATAAATCCTACAATCCAGATAGTTGCAACACATATTGAAACCATGGTTAATCAAGTTGTGTTAACTTTGCAACCTTCCTACCATGGTTGATATGTTTTAACTCACAGTACTACAAAAAATAAATACATCCATTATCAAACATTTTAAATACCATAACATTGATGCTTAAAAGAGTAATTAAAGACTTATGTCACATCTCCCTTCTGCATGTGCCTAGCACCATGGTATGGATATAGAGTAAGCAATACAAGGTATGAGAGGCCTTCTGGCAAAACATTAGGCACGAAAACATCTAAGGAAGCAGTGGCTTCTAGAGCAACAGAAGAAACATGAATCTGAGAACATGTTGTTGGAGATACATAAACCCGGGAAGACGATGTGCCAACATCAAATGAAATTTCTCAAACTGTAGGTCGCGAGGGTCTAGATTTCTCCCTACGAACGGAAGCATGTTGGGTAACTTTACCATATCTCATTCTTTCTTGGTTATCAGATATTTTTCCTATAATCAAACAAGAAAAATCATGCCATAACCAAAGAAGGCATTGTCAAACCGAACCAAAATACAAAAAAAAAAAAAAAGGTAAATCTAGATTTCGTTATCTGGGCCAAGGGTTCGAATTTCAAAATCTTGACTACACTTAACTTTTGGTGTAAGACCTAAAAAGGCCAATAGTTTTATATTAAAGTTGGTACTTGTATCGAATCATCTATAAACAATAACAAGGCATTTATTTTCTATGTTTTTTTTTCTCAAAATAATAAAGTCCATAAAATAGCTAATTTGTTTAATGAAATATTAAGTGTGACTTAATCATAATATCTGACAAAATATAAGGATATTAATCTTAAAATATTCATATTCAAGCTTTATTGTGAAATTAAATAACGTTAAAGCTTTGAGACTTTATATGGATAGACGGATAATCACATCTCATTGGTCATGGATAAAGAGTTATAAAGTCTTCACATAGGTATTAATATTATGAGTAGTATTTATACTAGATTGGGCCATCATCAGAATATTACATATAATATTATGAAAGTGTCAGAAGTTGTTCTCAAAATGATAATGGTGTATGCCACACTTCGATCTGAAAATACTATGGATCCAAGATGTGGAGCCGAGTATTTTATTGTCAACCAAATGTTGTTCGTAACAAGATGACCATAAAAAATGGTTGACGGGTACTCCACAAATCATGTTGAGGGACATGAGTGACCTAAATGGAATTTTCCATCCTACGTAACATGATATATGTCTAAGGGTCCAATATCGAACTAGATAAGGGTGATATGATATATGTCTTATGTTCAATATAGATATGAGGGCAAAAGGGTAATTGTACACATAAATATTATCACCAAAATATTTTTTCAGATCACATATATTTCTGTGACTTTGCTAGAAATGATGTGTTTCTAGATGTCACTATCTTTTTATTATATTAAATATATAATTTGATATAATTAGCAACATCAAGAAAATTTATAGGGTCACACACATAATGACAAATCAATGAGAGATAAAATGAATAAGTGAAGCTTATTCAATTATATGGTCTTATGAAGCACTACCATTAATTAGAGATACATGATACACCATAAGGTACAATGATCTTAAGTGAATTATGAAATACCATGCTCGTGTGAATTGAGTAGAGGCATTGTTGTTCGGTGTTCATGATTGTTCTTCTAATTCTGCAACAATAATTAATTGGTACAAGAGGTAATCAATCTATCATTAATCATGCTCATTTGTAAGGATCAACAAATGGAAATTTTTATTTTCTGTTGTGTTTTATATCATAACTTCCCTTCAATAACTAGCAAAGACGAAGCAAAGAAACAGAGCACAAACCTCAAGCTCCAATGTTCAAAATTTCAAATAAAGGAAGTTCAGGACAAACAAATATGAAATATCTATTGCATTTAACCTAATGTATAATACATATAAACTATATAGGTAATCCATTCATGCTAAATCAAAAAAGAAAAGGAAATGAGTAACTTACTAAATATTTGCTCTGTTACATTTTGGATTGGTTGTGGTGGAGTGGAGTAGAACTTCAGAGTCTTTCTAAGTTTCAATGCAATGGAGTAGAAGTTTCGGGAGTTCTTAAAAAATGCTGGAACAAGAGTATTCTTTGATTTTTCTAGTTTGATTTCGTTTTGTTCTATTTGCTGAAATGAAAAAGGGAATGAATAAGGAAAGAGGGTGAATACACTACGCCAAAGTTGCTTTTTGGCAACATTATATAGACATCGCTTTTTCTCCAAAGTGTTGTTATAAGTTTAAAAGAAAACTATGAAAAAAGCGCTGTTAGAGGCTAACTTTAGAAAGCGCTTCTGAAAAGTGTTGTTAAGGTTATATGTAAGCTACACCTTAGAAAGCGCTGCTAAAGGCTAACTTTAGAAAGCGCTTTTGAAAAGCACCACTAAAGGCATTCATAAACCACACCTTAGAAAGCGCTTCTGGAGAACATTGCTATAAGCCTAAGAAAAGAAAGCGCTTTTAAGGAAAAAGCGCTTTTAAGGAAAAAGCGCTTTTAAGGAAAAAGCGCTTTTAAAGAAAAAGCGCTGCTAAAGTTAATACATAAGAAAGCGCTTTCAGAAAGTGCTGCCTTATGTTATTAATTTCTAATAATAAAACTGAAACTATAGAAACTCTTAAACCATAACTTTGATACACACACACACACACACACACACACACACACACACACATTCTCTCTCCTCTCTCTCTCTCTCCGTCGTATCTCCCCCCCCCTCTCTCTCTCTCTCTCTCTCGTCGTAACTATCTCCATATCTTCACATCAACTCCCTTCGTTGTAACCCCCTCTATTTCGTTTCGTAACTCCTTATTTTTTAGCAAGGCATTTCTTCTTTTCCTTTTTGGATTCGCAAGCCATAAAATATATTGTGATGTTGTTGTTATTTGAATTCAATTGAAGATTGAATGACATTGTTGGTGAATTAGTGTTGAAGATGTGAAACTAATTATAGTGTTGATGTGGTTGTTGTTTGAATTTGATTTTGAAATTGTTGTTGTAGTAAGGTTGAAGATGATGAATAATGATATTTGTGGTGAATTTATTTTGAGAATTGGTGTTAATTTTGTATGTTGATGTTGAATGTTAGTGATGAATTATTGAAATTAATTGATGATAATGACAATGTTGATGGATAATTGTTAGTGATTACTTTGTTTTGATATAATTCTTGATTGAAAATGATAATAAAATTAATTGTTAATTGTTGAGGTTGAAGATGATGAATAGTGATGAAATTAATTGTTTATTGAGGTTGAAATTATTATTGAGTTTAAATGTGGAATTGATAATTTTGGTGATTGATTTATGCTCGAATTGATGATTCTTTATTGGATGGAACTTTGATGTTAATTTAACTTAAGTGATGAAGTCGTTTTTTGTGAGTTACTTGAGTTGAAACATTAAGTGTTGATGTGTCATTTGTGATGAATCAAAGTATACCATGCTACTTGAATTAATGTGATTGAATTTGTGTCGATGTCATGTTGCTTAATTGAAGGAAGTGTTGATGTTTACTAAATTTGGTTCTTGAGGCTTTGACTTGTTTCTCCGATATATCTTGTTTGTCTTATTATATACTAAATTTGTCATGTTATATTTGGTACATCATCAATTACTAACTTAGTGAATTTTCTATAGGGGTTAGTTGTGAAAAGTGAAATTCTGATTCTTTTCAAGAATCTTACATTGTATGCTTCCAAAAGTTGTTAACTTCTCTACAAGTAATTAGTTGTTCTTTTTCTATAGTTGCGTGAATAATTAGTGTTTTTGTTTAGCTTACTTAGTAAAACCATGGATAAAAAATTGATTTCTTCCAAACAATTGCCAAAAGAGTACGAGAATGGGGTATCAAAATTCGTTAAGTTTGTTGTTGAATATGCCAAAGACCCAAGTCGAATCACATGGCCTTGCTTAGGTTGTTGTTATGGGCGTCAGATTGGCGTAGTTCAGTTGGAATCGCATTCAAAGAGGCATGGAATTGATTGAATTTATACATGTTGGATATTACATGGTGAGATAAGTAGCGAGAATGTTGAAATGGGGGATAATACGACATATGCTTCAAACGACAATGGCACAAATACATATGATTGTGATCGAGTCGAAGAGATTGCAGAAGCACTTAAAGAAGATCTTCAGGATTATCCCAAAATGTTTGAGGTTGGTAAACAATGCAGAGAAACCGTTGTATAAAGGTTTTACTAAATTCACAATATTTTTTGCGGTATTAAAATTGTACAACTTAAAGGCGGGAAGTGGATGGTCAGATAAAAGTTTCACAAAGTTATTAGCCCTTATGAAAGATATGCTTTCGGAGGATAATGTTCTTCCCAATAGAACCTATGAGGCCAAAAAAATGTTGTGCTCCATTGGCATGAGTTATGATAAGATACATGTTTGTCCAAATGATTGCATTTTGTTTCGAAATGAATATGCATCGTTAAATGAGTGCCCTAAATGCGGTGTCACTCGATATAAGAAAAAAATTGTCTCCAGAAAAAGTCTTATGGTATTTTCCTATAATTCCGAGATTTAGACGCATGTTTCATAGTGAAACTGATGCAAAACACTTGAATTGGCATGCATATGAAAGAATTATAGATGGAAATTTTTGACATCTGGCAGATTCACCACAGTGGATGAAAATTGATAATGATTATCCTGATTTTGGAGAAGAAGCAAGAAACCTTTGCTTGGTATTATCTACTGATGGAATGAACCCACATGGTCTTCAAAGTATCTCACATACCACATGTCATGTGATTATTATGATTTATAACCTACCTTCATGACTATGTATAAAGCGTAAGTACATGATGTTATCTATGTTAATTTATGGGCCTAAGCAACCAGGGAATGACATAGACGTATACTTGACACCTTTATTCGAAGACTTAAAGATTTTGTGGGAGAACAATGTGGAGGTTTATGATGGATATAGGAAAGAAAGTTTCAATTTATGGGTGATGTTTTTTGGCACAATAATGATTTTTTAGGATACAAAAATCTATCAGGGTATGGCATTAAAGGTCAATGTGTGTGTCCTATTTGTGAAGAAAACACTTATTGGACACAATTGGAATTTTGTCAGAAGAATGTCTTTCTCGGTCGTAGATTCTTAAATTCTAATCATCACTACTGAGAAAAGCATTCAATGGAAATCCAGAACAAGGTAGAGTTCCACCTACATTAACAGGTGACCAAATTTTTTAGAATGTGAAAGATGTGAATACTCAGTTTGGCAAACCTTTTTTAGATACGTTTGTCAAACTTGGATGGAAGAAGAGGTCAATTTTTTTTTTGAATTGCCATATTGGAAGTCGTTGTATGTAAGACATTTTCTTGATGTTATATATATTGAAAAAAATGTATTTGAAAGTTTTATTGGTACGTTACTCAATATACAAGGAAATTCTAAGGATGGCCTTAAAGCAAGAAAGGACTTGATAGCGATGAGAATAAGAAATGAATTAGGATCCTTAAAGAAAGTAAAATAAACATATTTAACGTCTGCTGCTTATACTCTATCTAGAAAGGAGAAAAAGATATTGTGTAAGTTTCTAAGTGAAGTTTAAGTTCCAAAAGGATACTCTCCAGATATTAGAAGACTTGTTTCTATGAAAGACCTCAAGTTAAAGAGTTTAAAGACATATGATTGGAACATTTTCTACCAATAGGTATACATTCTATTTTTCCAGAAAAAGTAAGAAGTGCAATAACTAAATTGTGTTATTTCTTCAGGTCAATTTGTAGTAAGGTGATCGATCCTGAGATCTTAGGAACATTGCAAAAAGTAATAGTTATTACTTTGTGTGAGCTTGAAATGTATTTTCCTCCTTCATTTTTTTACATAATGGTACATATAGTTGTTCATCTTATGAAAGAGACACAGTTGTGTAGACCAGCTTATATGAGATGGATGTACCCTGTTGAACATTATATGAAAATATTAAAAGGGTATGTGAAAAACCAAAGTCGACTAAAGGGTTGTATTGTTGAACGATACATTGTTGAATAAGCGATTGATTTTTCTACTGAATATTGTCCAATGTTAAATCCATTGGACTCCCCAAATCTCATATTGTCGGGGGAAAAAAGAAAACAGTTAATTAGAAATAAAATTGTGACAGTATCAATGGTTGAAAGGGGGCAAGTGCATTTGTATGTTCTACACAACGACAATGAGGTTGAGTTGTATGTTAAAATGTACAAGGATGTTCTTTGAGGTTTAAATTTGAATAGAAATGAAAATTGGATAGTACGAGAGCACAATTAAAGTTGTATAACATGGTTAAAGAATCATATTTAATCAAAGTTTTATTTAGATTTTGCTTCAATAATAGAAAGGTTGAGATGTTTAGCATATGATCCAAGTTTGCATATGTTTTCTTATAGCGCGTATGCAATTAATGGACATACATTTTATACCAAAGAGCAAGATAATAAAAATACTATCCAAAATAGTGGTGTCACTGTGGTAGCTGGAGCAGTGCACATTTCAAGTGTGAAGGACTTAAACCCCAAATATGCAAATTTGTCATATTTTAGGATTATCGAGGGCATTTGGATGTTTGATTATGAGAAATTTCATATTCCTATATTTGGTTGCAAGTGGGATGAAAGTAATAGTGGCATACGAATGGATAAGTCAGAATTTTTGCAAGTGGATCTTAATAGGGTGGGGTACAAATATGAGCCTTTTATTCTAGCCTCTCAAGCTAAACAAGTGTTCTATGTCACTGATCCGACAAGTATGAAATGGTCTATAGTGCTTTTATCTAACAAAGTAATTGATGATAACATTGGAGATCAAGGTGATATTGATGTTGAGAATGAATCATATGTTATAAATGATCAAGATGAGAATATTAGAGCGAATGAATTGTATATTAGAAATGATCATAATGAGAGAATTTGAATCAATCCATCCATCCATGTTGTTAAGAGACAAGTAAATCATATTCCAACCAAGAAAAGAAAGAGATGTTAGTGAAAAAAGGTACTAGTAAAATTATATATTCTGTCATTCAATAAAATTATATATTTGTCATTTTATATATTCAATAAAATTATATATTTTTGTTTTTCTTTATTACAGATCAAATGGCTAGTACCGAGGAAAACTCACATGATACTTCTAAGAATGATGGAAATGAATCAGCTCATGATATGGAAAGAGATACTTCAGGAGGAATAACTATTATAAAGGGAATCATTCATGGAAGAGATAAAGGAATAAAATATGACGTACATTGGAATGCAACAGACAAACTAGTTGAGCCTACCGGTGCAATGTCAATAAGTTACATTGGTGCACTTATTCGTTCGTAAATTCCAATCACTTGGGTTAATTGGAGAACTCCATTATTGAAACCCGCTAAAGAAAAAATGTGGAGTGAGATACAAGTACCATATGTTATGTTATTTGTTTTTGTTGACGATTATGTCTTTAAATTACTTATACTAACACACTCTATGTATGTTTTTTCGTAGAGGTCTTTTAACATTGGCGACGACCGAAAAAAATATTGTCTTCAATTGACCAGAAGAAGACTCAGAAAGTTTTGAGCATTTTTAACAAAAAAGTTTCTTAAGGATGGGAAAGATAATTTTATTAAATCAGAACGTCCAAAGAAGTATGCATACTTGATTTCACCTGAAGAATGAGAAACTTTTGTAGTCAAACGAAGAACCCAAGAATTCTATGTAATATTAATTTATCATGAACATTGTATTATATACTTGTTCCACAGGTGTTCCGATATGACTTAAACTTGTTTATCTAGGATGTGAGTGACATAAATTGTCAACGAGCATCAAAACCTGTGTGTCCATACATAAAAGGGTGTTTCAGATATGCACGCTTATAACAAAGAATAGTAAGTAAATATAAATGCTATGATATACTTGTTCTCCATGTGTTATAATTAATCTTATTATTTGTCTTAATGTGTAGTTAGAAGAGGAGAAAAGTGAATAAACATCACTTTCGGAACATATTTTGTGGAAGGCTGCTCGTGTGGGTAAGGATGGAGTTGTTAAAGAAGATGTTCAACAAGTTTTTGAGCAATGTGTAAGTATAACATTAATCCCACTAATATTTTTCGATATGCATATGAATTTCAGGAGAATCTATCTCAATATTTAACTCTAGCTGAAGACCATGATTGTAAGAGCATACTAAGTTGAGTATTAAATGTTTCTGAGTATTTCGATCGTGTAAGGGGCAAGAGATTTTGGGTCACTCCAACAACCTTGTATAAAAATCCAAAGAGTAAAAGTCCTAGGAATAAACAAGTGATAGAATTGTTGGAAGAATTAAAAGCTTAAATCATGAATTGCAAAAGAATAAAGAAAGATATATGTCAGAAAGGGACGGTTCAGAGTTTAAAGATACTAGTGATAAAGATAGTATCAATTGTAATTTTCAATAGAAAACTCTCGAGGTAATTATATATATTACCTTGAAATTAAATTAAAGTTATTTTATAATTGACATATATACCCATTAAAATTTCATATTTATTATTGATTTAGGGAATTTCACCTTGTTAGTTTTATTTATTGTCACCGACTTATCGCATGGTTGGCAAGGGAAAAGTGCATAACATTTTGGGAGATGTACTTCACCATAAATCGTTCTCTGCTGGACTTTTGAAAGTATCGATTGATATTTCTTTAGATGGGGTGCACCATTACCTATATCGAACGATGTTTCAGATGCAACATTGGTGGGAGACACAATAGGATCGTAAGTTGCATGGTCGTCAAACCTTATTTTCATAGATGTTGAGGTATGTTGAAAACTATTATGAACTTTTTAGTATTCAAATGTTTTACGAGCCATGTAAGTTATTTTTACATTTACGTAAATGTTATTTACATGGTAATGTTAGACTCATACAAAATCCAAATAAAAAAGATAAGGGGAATGTGCGGCACATCGAGTCATGCTCAAGAGTTGCAAGAAGTCGGTAAGAATAAGAAGCCTGAATTTAGCAACATGTCCAACAAAAAAAGAATCTTGCGAAGACCAAGTCTAAAAAAGCATCTATTCCTCGATTTATGTTGTACCTTGAAACACATGTAGGGACAAAAGATGTGAAGGAAGGTGGTATTCGTGAAATACCTATGGAGGAAGGTATTTTTGGTTTTTCATATACCGAAACAATTGCTAAAGAGGATTTGAATCATATTTTTCAACATTCTGAATTAGGCATCAGTGTTATGAATTCATACATCAGGTACTCCAATCAATTTTATTTAATTAATTAAACAATTTATTTATTCATTTAAACGAATATTCTAATGTTGATTATATTTTTATTTAAGGTTCTTGTATGACAAATTGATGCACCAACATCAATTAACAAAAAGATTTTTTTTCTTATCTCTCAGTTGTATCAACGCACGGTTAATCGATCAAAGTCCAAATGCAGTCAAAAATGACTTAGTCGGTGCATTTATGGCCAACAGAGATGCAAAAAAGTTGTATCTTTTATCATATAATACTGGCCATGGGTTAGATTTTCATTCTAACTTCATTTATTATAATTTTTTATTTTTTGACGTTGTGTAGAAAATTTCCATCTAAACTTTTATTTTATTTTACAACGGACACGGATTGTTGGTTACAATTAATCCGATAAAAAAAATAGTATATTATCTGGATTCGTTAGATGGTGATCAAATAAAATACATAGATATGAAAAAGATGGTTGATACGTAAGTGATAAGATTATTCTAAATATTTGTGTGTATATTTATTTATTTATATGAGATTGTTCTAAATATTCATTTATATTATGTTAGAGCTATACAAATATTCTGATCACAAAGGCAAGCTCGAATAGTAAATAGTAAGCAAACAACATTACAGGGATCAGAATGCAAGTATATTTTCACAACTTTGATTATAATAGTGATGCTACTTGATAAAATAAGTTAAATTATATATCCTGATATATATTTGTATTTTTTTCTATGTGTAGTGTCCTCGTCAGTGTAATGGTATAGATTGCGGCTATTTCGTATTGAGTTTTATGAAAGAAACTATTCATTTGGATCAAATAGAGATTCCAAACATGATATGGATTTATAAGTTAGGATTTATTTAAATATTTAACGGATATTTCATCTAATTAATTAGTTTTAACTAAATCACGCATATTATGTTATATTATGTAGTACTTTGATAAATTCAAGTGTGCTACTTACTCGAAAGATAAACTGGAAGAAATTAAGGAGAAATAGTGTCAATACATTATTGAGATGAAAATTATATAAGGTATATTGTCTTTCTCTCTTTTGTGTGAAGTTTATGGTCCTTAGAGATTTTTGTTGTTGTGATGTTCTGTATTGGATAGAAATAGTTATGCAAGTTGTTGTATAGTTTTAAAAGTTGTTGTATAGTTCTAGAAGTTGTTGTGAATTAAGGATTGATGGAATTTGTAATTATGTTTGGTGAGTCTTTAGAAGTTAAAGGTTTTGGAAGTGGATTTGTTGTTATTAGAATTATTGATGTTTTCTTGGTGTATGAGGTTTGTGTTGAATTATAATCGTTATAAGGTTTATGTGTTGAATTATAATGGATATAAGGTTTATGTGTTAAATTAAAATGGTATATAAGGCCTATGTGTTAAAATAAATGCTTGTGTTGAATTATAAAAGTTTGTGATAAATTTTGATTAAAAACATTGAATTATAATGGCTTGTGCTGCCATTTTATAATTAAAATGTAAGACTTATACCAACGCTTTTAGCAAAAAACGCTTCCTAAAGAAGTGCACAATAGACAGGCTTATAACAACAAAAAAACGCTTCCTAAAAAAGTGTGTTTAAAAACTGCTATTTACATGGAGAAAAGAAAGCGGTTTGAAAAAAAAAACGATACCAAAAGTGGATAAAAGAAAGTGCTTTTAAAGAAAGTGCTACCTAAAATAGAAGAGACAAAAAAGATACATTAGACATCGCTTTTAAAAGTACTGCTTAAAGAGGGACAAAAGAAATCGCTTTTCATGAAAAAGCGCTACATAAAATAGAAAGAAAAGATACATTAGACATCGCTTTTAAAAGCGCTGCCTAAAGGGGACAAAAAAAAACGCTTTCATGAAAAAGCGCAGTCTAAAGGTGACATCAGAGAGCGCTTTTAAACAAAACTGCTTCCTAAAAGAGATCTAAGGCAACACTTTTGCATTTAAAAACAGCGTTGTCTTTACCTACAGTCGCGTCACTTGAGGTAACACTTTTAAGTGCTGCTAAAGGGACGGTTCAGAGTTTAAAGATACTAGTGATAAAGATAGTATCAATTGTAATTTTCAATAGAAAACTCCCGAGGTAATTATATATATTACCTTGAAATTAAATTAAAGTTATTTTATAATTGACATATATACCCATTAAAATTTCATATTTATTATTGATTTAGGGAATTTCACCTTGTTAGTTTTATTTATTGTCACCGACTTATCGCATGGTTGGCAAGGGAAAAGTGCATAACATTTTGGGAGATGTACTTCACCATAAATCGTTCTCTGCTGGACTTTTGAAAGTATCGATTGATATTTCTTTAGATGGGGTGCACCATTACCTATATCGAACGATGTTCCAGATGCAACATTGATGGGAGACACAATAGGATCGTAATTTGCATGGTCGTCAAACCTTATTTTCATAGATGTTGAGGTATGTTGAAAACTATTATGAACTTTTTAGTATTCAAATGTTTTACGAGCCATGTAAGTTATTTTTACATTTACGTAAATGTTATTTACATGGTAATGTTAGACTCATGCAAAATCCAAATAAAAAAGATAAGGGGAATGTGCGACACATCGAGTCATGCTCAAGAGTTGCAAGAAGTCGGTAAGAATAAGAAGCCTGAATTTAGCAACATGTCCAACAAAAAAAGAATCTTGCGAAGACCAAGTCTAAAAAAGCATCTATTCCTCGATTTATGTTGTACCTTGAAACACATGTAGGGACAAAAGATGTGAAGGAAGGTGGTATTCGTGAAATACCTATGGAGGAAGGTATTTTTGGTTTTTCATATACCGAAACAATTGCTAAAGAGGATTTGAATCATATTTTTCAACATTCTGAATTAGTCATCAGTGTTATGAATTCATACATCAGGTACTCCAATCAATTTTATTTAATTAATTAAACAATTTATTTATTCATTTAAACGAATATTCTAATGTTGATTATATTTTTATTTAAGGTTCTTGTATGACAAATTGATGCACCAACATCAATTAACAAAAAGATTTTTTTTCTTATCTCTCAGTTGTATCAACGCACGGTTAATCGATCAAAGTCCAAATGCAGTCAAAAATGACTTAGTCGGTGCATTTATGGCCAACAGAGATGCAAAAAAGTTGTATCTTTTATCATATAATACTGGCCATGGGTTAGATTTT
This sequence comes from Lathyrus sativus, assembly GCA_963859935.3. NCBI lineage: Eukaryota > Viridiplantae > Streptophyta > Magnoliopsida > Fabales > Fabaceae > Lathyrus > Lathyrus sativus. The sequence continues at coordinate 18,204,199 of OZ012738.1, read as the reverse complement.
CATTCTAACTTCATTTATTATAATTTTTTATTTTTTGACGTTGTGTAGAAAATTTCCATCTAAACTTTTATTTTATTTTACAACGGACACGGGTTGTTGGTTACAATTAATCCGATAAAAAAAATAGTATATTATCTGGATTCGTTAGATGGTGATCAAATAAAATACACAGATATGAAAAAGATGGTTGATACGTAAGTGATAAGATTATTCTAAATATTTGTGTGTATATTTATTTATTTATATGAGATTGTTCTAAATATTCATTTATATTATGTTAGAGCTATACAAATATTTTGATCACAAAGGCAAGCTCGAATAGTAAATAGTAAGCAAACAACATTACAGGGATCAGAATGCAAGTATATTTTCACAACTTTGATTATAATAGTGATGCTACTTGATAAAATAAGTTAAATTATATATCCTGATATATATTTGTATTTTTTTCTATGTGTAGTGTCCTCGTCAATGTAATGGTATAGATTGCGGCTATTTCGTATTGAGTTTTATGAAAGAAACTATTCATTTGGATCAAATAGAGATTCCAAACATGATATGGATTTATAAGTTAGGATTTATTTAAATATTTAACGGATATTTCATCTAATTAATTAGTTTTAACTAAATCACGCATATTATGTTATATTATGTAGTACTTTGATAAATTCAAGTGTGCTACTTACTCGAAAGATAAACTGGAAGAAATTAAGGAGAAATAGTGTCAATACATTATTGAGATGAAAATTATATAAGGTATATTGTCTTTCTCTCTTTTGTGTGAAGTTTATGGTCCTTAGAGATTTTTGTTGTTGTGATGTTCTGTATTGGATAGAAATAGTTATGCAAGTTGTTGTATAGTTTTAAAAGTTGTTGTATAGTTCTAGAAGTTGTTGTGAATTAAGGATTGATGGAATTTGTAATTATGTTTGGTAAGTCTTTAGAAGTTAAAGGTTTTGGAAGTGGATTTGTTGTTATTAGAATTATTGATGTTTTCTTGGTGTATGAGGTTTATGTTGAATTATAATCGTTATAAGGTTTATGTGTTGAATTATAATGGATATAAGGTTTATGTGTTAAATTAAAATGGTATATAAGGCCTATGTGTTAAAATAAATGCTTGTGTTGAATTATAAAAGTTTGTGATAAATTTTGATTAAAAACATTGAATTATAATGGCTTGTGCTGCCATTTTATAATTAAAATGTAAGACTTATACCAACGCTTTTAGCAAAAAACGCTTCCTAAAGAAGTGCACAATAGACAGGCTTATAACAACAAAAAAACGCTTCCTAAAAAAGTGTGTTTAAAAACTGCTATTTACATGGAGAAAAGAAAGCGGTTTGGAAAAAAAAACGATACCAAAAGTGGATAAAAGAAAGTGCTTTTAAAGAAAGTGCTACCTAAAATAGAAGAGACAAAAAAGATACATTAGACATCGCTTTTAAAAGTGCTGCTTAAAGAGGGACAAAAGAAATCGCTTTTCATGAAAAAGCGCTACATAAAATAGAAAGAAAAGATACATTAGACATTGCTTTTAAAAGCGCTGCCTAAAGGGGACAAAAAAAAGCGCTTTCATGAAAAAGCGCAGTCTAAAGGTGACATCAGAGAGCGCTTTTAAACAAAACTGCTTCCTAAAAGAGATCTAAGGCAACACTTTTGCATTTAAAAACAGCGTTGTCTTTACCTACAGTCGCGTCACTTGAGGTAACACTTTTAAGTGCTGCTAAAGGCCAAAAAAAGCGTTGTCTTTTGTATTATATGGCGTAGTGATACTTAAACAGAAATGTCTGATTCCAATCTCTCTAGTTATTTTGTACATTGAAATTAGAAACCTTTTTTAAATTTTGTGTTTGTGTGGTTTTGAGATTAGGCATAAGTGTGGTGTGTTGAGGTTCATCCAAAGTGTTTATTATGTATTAAGTGTCTCTCGATTTTAAAATTTGGATTCCATATATATTTTAGAATTTTGTCTGAGTGTGTGAGTAAGTCATGAGATGTATTAAACAATCCCCTATATATAATGGTGGATGTCATGATAACATAAATTTGATAGTAAATGGCTCGAAGAATCATGAATTAAACTTTGATATCATGTTAGAATTTTGGTTGGTCTAACTCAATGCTACAAAACTAATTTGAAAGAGGTACCCCACTTATAAATATATGATCATGTTAAATATTTTCAAATGTCAAACTATTAACCAAAAACAATAACCATAAGAGAATAAAATGAAAACATTACTTCTTACATCACATTTATAAGAATCTTTGACATTTTATGCATTTTAAAAAAATGGCAGTAGAGTAATTTTTATAATCTATGTATGACTATTTGTAAATTACTCTTTAAGTTAAAATGAATGCATTGTTGATTTATTATATTAAAAAAATATTGGCATACATGAAAAACTATTCACTTAAGACATTTCGTCAAGGGCTTAAATTGATGGAATTTTTTTTATCTAAGAACATGTTAATGTAGTCATATGTAGAAAATAACTATTTGATTTGATAAAAAATTATAACGTATAGTTGAAGACATTGTAGTTGGTGGAGGTTATTTTTTTGGAAACCTTTGATAGAGGATGACATCTTTATCCATTAGAATTGGGGGATTGGTTTTGTATAGAGGTTACTTCATACTCTTTTCTAACTTTTAAGATCCAATTTTGAGTGTTACAAGATCATATACTAAGAGACAGTTGAATATATGGTATGAACTCTGATTTCGACGAAGTTTTTTATGGTCTTAAAGTTTACGATTTCAAAATTTGACCTTAGAAGTTTTACTAGTAAGAACTCTATCCCTCATAAACCACATGTTTTGGCGAGTACTCTTTTGAGTAAAAGTGTTTAGAGCATACACGTAAAATTTAATATGACCATAAGACAGAAAGCATTTTTTGTTATATGCAAGTTGCATATGCTCAAGATTTTTTGTTATTTCTATTGATGGGTTAGGTCAACACATGTCATCGATAGAATACTGTAGTATCCTTAGATATTGCCTTATGATTCCTTTACTTCATATTGATGAGGTTTGTCGCAAGACATGCTTGGATCCATTTTAGAAACATGTGGTTCATTGTAAGGACCTTTCTTGGAAACGTGTGGTTCATTGTAAGGACCTTTCAGACTTTAAATACCCACATGACTTGTTAATGATGTCTTATTTGATATATTTCTACAGACTGGGATATTTATGGAGAAAAATGTGCTTGTAAATTTTTTGACTGATCCACAAGATGAGGGATCGACATTTAAGGTCAATAGATGTTTTGGTGTACATTCGGGTAAGAGGGAAACGTGCATATGTGAACTTGATTGAGATTTTTCCACTAGTGAGATCGGAGACTAAAAATTTTACTATGAGACAGACAACCTTCAAAATCGTTTCAAATAAAGTGGTCAAATATAATAACGCCTATTTCTGCAATCAATATACTCTCATATAATTTATCTTTAATAATTTTGTTTTCCTTGCACGAGCGACTGTTGATCTTTTAAAGAGAATTTCAAACCTTATGCATTATAATATTGTGTCTCCTAGATAATTATTAATTTTAAAAATATTTATTCAAAATAATTTTAAGTTTCAAAATTTGTACATTTAATTTTGTATAGATTTTTTATTCGCAATCTCCACAAGTTACTTAATTTCTTAGGAACACACAAAGTAAGAGTAGTTAAATTTTCAATTGTCAAACAAATAGTATTAGTTAAATCCCATCTTTGTTTTTATACATATACTATACCAATATATATACACGATCTATACCTGTCATCCAACAACAGGTGAAATCTTTCGAGGAAATTGATGTAAGCATAATGTAGTTATTTAATTTTCATTAATTTCTTAGTAATTCTCTCTTTAACTATCTATTTAATTTTGTTGTACCTTTCTTATGTAGATCAGAGACAGAAAGATTCACAATGCGCGTCATTAATATATTTTTCGTTTCTCTCTTACTCACGTTGACATTCAAAGCTGAAACAACAAACACAAGTTCTTCCTATCCATCAACATTCCAATCTTTTCATGTTCCTCAAACTCAAAAACATGATGTCTTCATCAGCTTTCGTGGTCCAGGTATTCGCCACGGTTTTCTTGCCCATTTGGTTGAAGCTTTGTCTCAAAAGAAAATATTTTTCTTCATAGACAACAAGCTTATAAAAGGAGATGAAATAGAAGAATCACTTGTTCAAGCAATTGAAACAGCTTCGATTTCTTTGGTTATATTCTCCCAAAACTATGCTTCTTCGTCATGGTGTTTGGATGAGCTAGTCAAAATTGTGGAGTGTAGAGAGAAGAAAGGACAGGTTTTGTTGCCTGTTTTCTACAAGGTTGACCCCAGAATTGTGAGGCATCAAAATGGAAGTTATGGAAGTGATTTTGATGAACATCACATGAAATTTAGTCCGAGCAAAGTGCAACGCTGGAGATATGCTTTGAAGAAAGCAGCAGATCTCAATGGCTTTCATTCATCAAATTATTTGTAAGTTTTGTTTTAATTTCCAATATCTACATTCAGTTAAATTTATCATATATTCCTATCAATTATATATAACTGTTAAATATTTGTATATGTTTGACTTTTTCTTTAAACAAATCTAAAGTATCATTCATAAATGATTGTGATATATTAATGGTATAAAACTTTTGAAGTTTTCAATGTGTGTTAATTAATCTTTTATCATATTGATAATTTTTTTTGTCCAATAGCATAATTCTATTGTCAATATTATCTTTAATTATTTATTATAAAGTGAGATAAATAGATTGAAAGATATAATGAATAATTAAATATTTTGATGCTACTTTTAGTTATTTATTTTAGAGGAAATAAATAGAAAAAATGATAAATAATATATAAAATCATCATAAGCGTTAAAATAAAAACATAAAATATAAAATCATCATTTTAACATAACAAACTTTTATTTTACAAATTAAAAACCAAAATTTTATAACTATACCGACCAAGAAGAAATAGAGTTGCTTTTAAGTTATAGACAATTTAAAATAGAAAAAAAAAATTAGATTTGAGTTTTTCTTTCTAATTTATTTTGTCACTAAAAGAAAATATCAAGGTATATATTATTTTCATATAATAATTAATTAAATATTTTTTAAATAATGTTGTATGGGATGAAATATTTAGCTATAAAAGATTAACATGAAAATAAATTAATGTAATAGAAATTGAAATATTGATTTAGATATGTGTCAAAATTAGATTTAATAGGATTAAAAATGACCATATTAAAAAGAGAATAGAATAAGTTGTAATAATACTTATTGTAAAAAAAATAGTAGAAATTGAATTCAGATGGTTTGAAAATACAGTGAGAAATTATGTGAACTCTATAGCACAGATTTTTTTAAAAAGAAGGCGGAATAATGAGATATACAAAATAAGGAAAAAATTCTAAAATACAGATATAATAAATTGAGACAAGAAGTACCATAGACTCAAACATAATGATTTAGTTTGATTCGTTCAACTGATTTCATCTATGCAAATAAAACTTAAGTGTAAATTCAGTTCAACTTTCCTTTTTGTTCTTGAACTTCTTTAATGGTGATCTTTGCTTAATGGGATGAGGGGTCTTCTTAGGAGGACTTAGTGGTAAGAGGGAGTTATGGTTTTTGTTGTTGTTTTCTTCTTGACAAAATTGATGTTCTTATTGTGCATTTATGTGTTCTCAACACCTGATCACTCACACACTTAAGTGTAAGACTTGCAAGTGTCCCTCTTTTAGGATTCTTTGAAGACCATAGTTTTAAATTGTGGTTGTGTTATGTTTTAATACTTATATTGCAAAAAGACTTGGTTAAAATCATGATTGCAATATTAAAAATCTTTAATTTAAATTGAGATAACAATTGCAATTGTTTGCCGCACTTGCACTTGCGAACGACATTTGAAAAACATTAAATGTCTTATTGTTTCTGTTACATAATATATATCTTATGCTAGTTGTAAGTTTCTTTAATAATTTGATACATTTTCTTCTTTTATTCCTTAGGAATGATGTGGAGCTTATTAAAGAAATAGTTAAAAATGTGTTGAAGAGGTTGGATCAAGTGCGTCAATTTAGCTCAAAACAACTTGTTGGAATTGGAAAACATATTTCACAACTGGAACCATTGTTAGAACTAGATTCACAAGATGTTCGTGTGATTGGAATATGGGGGATGAATGGTATAGGTAAAACCACTATTGCACAAGTGATATATGACATGCTATCTCCTGAGTATGAAGGTTCTTACATCAAGACTGAGGTAAGAAAATTATGGGGAACACATGGACATGTGTATTTAAAGAAAGATCTTTATTCTACTTTACTTGGGGAACAAGATTTGAAAATTGATACACAACATGGATTGCCCTATTTCGTCGAGAGGAGGCTTCGTCGTATGAAGGTTCTTGTTGTTCTTGATGCTGTCAATGATCCACAGCAACTAGAAATTTTGATCGGAAACCTTGATTGGTTTGGTAAAGGTAGTAGAATCATCGTAACAACCGATGACAAGCAAGTACTTGCCAAGATGGTTGCTGCTAAGGATATATATGAGGTTAAGGCATTAAACTCTCATGACTCTCTTAGCCTTTTCAAGTTGCATGCTTTTGAACAAAACCAAACATATGAAACGGAGTACTATGATTTGTCCAAGAAGATTGTCAAGTATGCCAATGGAATTCCACTTGTTCTTCATGTTTTGGGTCATCATCTTCGTGGACAAGATAAAAGTATTTGGAAAAGCAAATTGAAGAAGCTTAAAAAAGCTCCGGTTAAAAAAGTTCATGATATCATTAAACTGAGTTACAATGATCTAGATCGGCACGAGAAGAGGATACTTTTAGACATTGCGTGTTTTTTAGACGGATTGCATCTCAAAGTTGACGATATAAATCTGTTGTTAACTGATCATGGTGATTCAATGGGTTTTGAGTTAGAAAGACTGAAAAATAAAGCTCTTATAACTATTTCTCCAGATGATGTTGTATCCATGCACAACATTATACGAGAAACAGCTTGGGAAATTGTTCGCGAAGAATCCAATAATGATCCTGGACATCAAAGTCACCTATTTGATCATTCTGACATTTATAAAGTACTTGAAAATAACCAGGTATCTTGATACCACATCCATTGCAGGAATCTTAAAACTTTTCTATAGCAATAGTAACACATTGGAGATAGTTATGATATAAACGTTTTGTAGGCAATGTTACTTACAATGATGCTTGAGAATCTTTTACTACTTTTTTGCTGCAGGGGAGTACGGCTATTAGAAGCATAGCTACCGACTTGCCGATAAAAAAGGATCTGAAGTTAAATCCCGAAGTGTTTTCTAAGATGAACAAACTACAATATCTGGATATTTATAGTAAAGGATACTATTACACGTTTCGCCACTTTCCGCGGAACTTGTATCTTCCTCAAGGGCTGGAGTCTTTGCCAAATGAACTCAAATACCTTCGCTGGGCATATTACCCTTTGGAGTCCTTACCATCGGAGTTTACGGCGGAGAATCTTGTTGTGTTAAACTTGCAGGGCAGCCAAGTGAAAAAACTTTGGCATGAAGAGAAGGTAGTAAATAATGCATGTGTAAGTTTGATTGAATGGATGTGTTAATTAACCTCTTTTAATATGATATCTATGGTGATATATGTTTGTAACTACTGCAGGATGTTGTGAATTTAAAGGAACTAATACTGACTTTATCTACAAACCTGGTGGAGCTTCCAGACTTGTCGGGGGCTAAAAATCTTGCAATGATCGATCTTCGCGCGTGTGTACAGCTGACTAGTATACATCCATCTGTGTTTTCTCTCAACAAGCTTGAGAAATTGGATCTAGGTGGATGTTTTTCCCTCACAAGCCTCAAAAGCAACATCCATTTAAGTTCCCTTCGTCATCTATCCCTTGCCGGTTGCGTTGCACTAGAGGAGTTCTCGGTAACCTCAAAAGAAATGGTATATTTATCTCTAGAATTCACAGGTATCAGAAAACTACCATCATCAATTGGACTCCAAAAGAAACTTGAAAAGTTGCTTCTTTCACACAGTAACATTGAGAACTTGCCTAAAAGCATCAGGCATCTTTCTATGCTGAGACATCTAGAATTGCAAAATTGTTGGAACCTTCGAAGTCTACCGAGGCTTCCATTTTCACTGATAACTCTAGATGCCAGTGGTTGTGAATCATTGGAGAATGTAACTTTCCCTTCAACTTCTCTTCAAATATTAAAGGAAAACAAGACAAGGGTTGCCTTCTGGAATTGCTTGAAACTGGATCAACATTCTCTGGAAGAAATAGAGTTGAATGCACAGATTAACATGATGAAACTTGCACACAAGCAAATATCTGCATCTAGTGATGATCATGATTATGATGCTCAAGGCACATATGTGTATCCAGGAAGCAGTGTTCCAAAATGGCTGGTGTATAGGACAAAAAGTGATTCCATGACTATTGATCTCTCTTTTGTGAATCATTCCTCTGATCAACTGGCCTTTATTGTTTGCTTCATTGTGCCACAAATTGAATCAAAGGGTCTCACTTTGAGATTTAATATTAGTGTTGATGGTGAAGATGAAGATTTTCAAGTATGCTTGGATAGACCTGATCCTGGAATTAAATCAGATCATGTGTATCTATTGTATGACCAAGGTTTGTCTCGCTATCTAAATAGTCGGGTGAAGAATCAGTCAAAGTTCAGAATTAAGGTTACAGTGGAATCAGGAACACCGATATCAGGGCACATGCGTGCAATGTTGTTGAGAGGAATAGGGGTCAGCCCAATAAACAGCTCACAATATCTCAACTTCATCCAACACATGGAAATTATTGATGAAGGTACAATTTATATACCAGGTAGGGTAATTTATATACTTTTCACAGTTTACATAGGGTTACTTATAAAGATAGTTTTTCAATGGTTCTAGTGTGCTACTAAATTGAGTGTTGTAATATTACTATGCATTTATAGTCAAATAATAGTTGTCGGTGTGTTATTTTAGTGGCTAAAGTTTGAACCTTGAATTTTCTTCACAAATTCATTTGTGTTCTATTTCAACCACCTGAGTTATGTCTTAGGGGTAGAGTTATAATATAATTTGGTTATAATCTTTTGAAGGCATTATTGTCTCATTCATAAGTTGTGATGTAGGTGACATTATCAGAGGGTATATATAATGAGAGTTTCTATGTAACTCTAATATATTAATGGATTTCAGTAGTTATTTTTAAATCAATTACTTAATGGTATTCCAGTAAATAAAATTTATGGTAACTACAATGAGTTCCTATGAAATTTGAGAGTCTCGGTTCCTTTCCAAGAATTCGAGAGTTTGATTTCTCCCTCCCAAATATATATCCTCTTTCTAATTTTCAGCATGACGGATCATGGTTCTGTTTCCCTTCTTATTCTGCCTAAGTTTTGCCACATTCAGTTTTGGTTCCTAGTCATTTTTAAAGTCTAACACAGTGTTGCCCTGTGCAATGACAGTTTGAGAAAGGGTAGTGCTGTTTTCAGCCTCTTAGTTTACAGATCTTGAAAACCTTCTTCTTCGGCAAAGATAGCACCTTTGATAAGTCTAGTACAAAATTAGCACCTTTTAACAGATATACGCAAAGGAAAACAATAGTATTATGAAGATGCAAAGAAATACATTACTAAGCTCTAGCCCAAGCACAAGACATGCGGAGGAAAGAGCAATCAAAATTCCACAAAATCAGGACAACAAAAGAAACATTATGCATAACAATAAAACAAAAAATACTAAAGATCAACTAGCTGCTGACTTGATACACTAATGCTACATAACAATAACAATAAAACAAAGCTTCACTTGCTGCTGGCTTGAAATGCTACTAGCTGCACTGCACCTGCTCATAACCATTGCCCACCGTGAGTTTAGACTACCACCAACTCCTTTTTTTATTTCATGAGCATTCTTTGTTTATTAGCAACACTGATTGAAGATCCATTTTTTTGTCCATTATTAATCTGACTACCGATTCTGTTCCTTGCTGATACAAGGACCTTGTGCTATCCAACTCAAATATCTTATTCCTACGATAACCCACTACTTTCCAAAAGTAATCCGCCAGCTTACGAAGCCACACTCCTTGAGGTCACCAAGCCCTTTCTTCTCCACTGAACTGTAATGAAAATCTTCACTGAATGTAGGTTAGGATAGAACTGTCCTTACTTTATAGAACTCATCGCGGAAAATGGCAGCATATAATATATCTGCATTCTCAATCATCTCATTCAAATTAAGGCGCCCATATTTGCCAACTTGTGCCTGTCATCATAACAGTATAGAAAGGTTACTCTTGAAATTAAAGCATGGCGTATACGAGAATCTAGTGATTAATACCATCTACATTACAAAAAACTAGCTGATTCAAATTATAAAATGCAATGTGATAACAAAAATCATTCACATGTTCCGATGACTTAAAAGACCTCTGTCAACAATAAGAGTGCAATTAATATAATGTTAAAATCAATACTTGGGAAACAAAGTATTCCGCCTGCTTCCTTGCATAATAACGCCAAGATGGATGGACTTTCCCAATTATAGGTAGAAGTTCAATAGCCGACAAATACCTGCACGAATGGAAATGGAAATGGAAGTTGAAAACACCAATATAAATGCATACTACTATATTATAAGGAAATTATCATATTGATTTTTAAAAAGTAGAATAATTATTGGAAGAGATAAAGGTAAATACCCGTCACGATCTTTGTCAAGCTGAGAAAACATAAATTCAGAATAAGCATTATTCGAAACATAATGATGTGAATAACCGTAAGTTTCTTCATCATAGGATCTTATGGAAACAAAGAGCCCATTGACAAATTCTATATAACTGACCTTCCCATCTCTGTCGGTATCATGTTCCCTATAAAGAAATATAAGCATATATCAAGCAAGAATACACCCAAGCAGTATTCAAATAAGTTACTGTCTATAAACTGAAGATTTTCCATTCCTTTCAAAACAGATAAGAATAACTAAAACAAATACTGTTGAAACTTCCGTCACCGGTCTATTATGGATGACATATTTACTTTGATTCTTGCGTATAGGTTACTATGTAAATAACAAGAAAGATAGGCGTTACCAGATTTCCTCCTTGCACAACCATTGTTGAAGCTTTGAGTTGTTGCTGTCAGCCGGGTGAAGAAAACTACAAGACATATAACAAAATTAGTTCAAACAAAAAGGATCAGCATTGGTTCACCACAGCAGGTAGATGTAGATACAGATAGAAAGAAGCTCACTCATGGAATTCGGGTAAGTTTAGACGACCGTCTCCATCTGTATCAGATGCATTAAAATGCTCTTCTTCCAACACTCTCATATCTTCTGATGAATGAAAAACATAAATTATGGTTAATTATATATAATAAGGTTATACCCTACCAGTGAGAAACTCAAAACTCATACTCAACTGCGAAGATTCCAAAAATTATGAAATTTCTTTTAAAAAGTTAACAATCCGTCAACCCAAAACAGCAAGAAACTCAAAACACAGAACATCATACACAACTTAGTTTCAACTAAAAAGCTTATTTCCAAAATTTCTCAAAAAACAATTAAGAATCCGTCAACCCAAAACAGCTAAAAACTCAAAACTCAGAACATCATACACAACCTGTGTATTGTGGTGGAGTGGAAAGACCGTACTCGAACTCGGTGAAAGACACAAAACCGTCGAGATTCTTATCGTAAATGATCATCTCCTTCTTGCTGCGATGGAATTGTTTAGTTTGGACATGATGGAGTTTCCACTGAGTAAGTTCGTGAACCGAGATGTACTGATCAGTGGGGTTCACATCGATTTGTGGGAAGAAGCAGACAATACTGTTGGTGAGATTGAAGTTGTCGTCGTCCTCCCAGTCGGAATGGAGGTCGAGGCAGTCGTGTGGATGGGCGGCGTGGTTGTTTTGGGAGGAGTGGGAGAGGAGAAAGAGCAAAGCAATTGCTCCGACGGTGAGAAAGAGTATGAATTTTATGGCCATTGGATTCGATATTTTCTTCTTACTACAAAATGGGAGAGAGATAGAGAGAAGAGAAGGTTGAATAAGTGAGAGAGAGAGAGAGAAAGAGAGAGGGAGAGAGGGTATTTATAGAAGTAGGTAGAGTAGACACACGTGTGTTGTTTGAAGTTTCTATTTTCAGGTAGCACTAAGAAATTGGATTGACATTGACACTATAAGCATCTTTTCTTTTCCGTGTTTGCAACGGCTTATACCTATTGGACTTTTTTGTTCCAAACTCTCGTGCTATTTTTTCAACAATAATGTTCTCCCTTTGTCATCTTTTTTTGTCTTCTTTTGTCATTCACAAACTATGTATTAAGGGAAAGAAAATATTTAAAGAGAATGAAGGAGAGATCATTTGTTAAAAATTAGAAAAACTCTGAATTCTAGAGGAGAAAGTTCTTTTATATATGAGAAAATTAGGTTTAAAATGAAAATAATTCATGGGTTGAATTAATGACCAAATCGATTAGACTAATCGATTATTGTGACCCAAAAAGAAAGGTTTTGATATAGAGTCTTCACCAATCATTAAGATATTGTAATAATCGATTTTGAACTCGATTATGCATCATCTAATCGATTAGGGAAAAGATCTAAGCGTTTTGACAATTGTAAATCTCCTAATTAAACAGACAGACCCCTAATCAACTTGTTAGGCTCCAAAATATTTATAGGTGATATTGTGTAGTTGAGAGAAAGGCTTTAAGAGAATTTTTTGTGTGCGTGAGTTGTCTTAGTATATTAGGAGTTGTTCTCCTACTTTCACAAGGTTCTGGTTACTCACACAGACACGACCAAATGAGCTTTCACGCTTTCTCTCTTTCACAACTCTAATGCTTTTAAATTCATTTGTCATATATATCGATCACATAAGCATTTTGTGGGATCTTGAATCTTTTACTTTATGAGGCTTGAGATATCTTCAACTCAATCACCAACATCAAAGACTTTGAAATATATCGCCACCAATTTCAACATTCATCAGTGTTGTCATCATCAAATATCAAAAAGGTTTATTTTTCATGACATCTTGTATTTTGGATGGGGGCACTCTTTTCTCCTATAGTGGTAGTAATGACGTGAGTTTTTAATGAGGCACCCCACGTTATATATTTTGGAATATTATTGCTTTGTTTTTGCAGGAATTGAGGATTGGAAAGGAAAATCTTATCAAAACCGCCGATCAGATGATTACATATGTTGGATCCTCATGGAGGAATCCTTGTAACCCATAAAAGCAATTGCATATATTGGATCGCTGTGGAGAAATATTTTTTGCCCAAAGAGGCAATCATATATGTTGGATCCTCATGGAAGAATCCTTGTCGTCCATGGAGAGAATTACATATTTTGGATCCTCATGGAGGAATCCTTAACACCCATAGAGGAAATCACAAATGTTGGATCCTCAAAGAGGAATCCTCAACACTCATAGAGGCAATCACATGTGTTGGAACCTCATGGAGGAATCTTTGCCGCCCAAAAAGAAACATTTATGATCCTCATGTAGGAATCTTCGCCTTACAAGATCATAACAATACAAAAGTCTGTTCAAGGTATCCCAAGACTAATTCATCATTAATCATATTTAATGTTGTGTGTGCATTCACCTGAACTTACGTTTGATGATTCACCTCAATTGATGTTTGAGGGTTCACCTCAATTGACACATGGAGATATACCCCCAAGCCTTGCTTTAGGGGCTCACTTCAGGCCATGCTTGAGGGATTCATCTCAAACCATGCTTGAGGGACTCGTCCAAATGTGAAGAGACAATATAATTAAATAACTTCATCTAAGGACAGGTGGATACATTAATCACCCAAAGTAAGGCTAATAGTCGTTCATTGCCTGCATCACTCGCCAACTTATGAAGATGCGGGGAATGACGTGTCTTCACTCCATATTAGTAGGACAGGGAAAGACAAGGAATGAACTCATATTCTTCAAGATAATAGAGGAAATAATGATCCCACTTCCCACACTCCTATGAGAAGAAGACGATAATCATTCTCTTGGGTCCTAAGATCCAGGACCAAAGGACTCCAATAAATACCTCAGCCATAACACTACTACAAAAAAGGATTTACCTTAGTTGAAAAATGGATTTTACCTAGCTAAGTTTGATGGGCGAGGTAACAAAGAGTGTTATGAAAAAAATGCACTACTTTTTCCCTCTAGCCATTTGCCAAGGTATAAAATTGAAAAATGTGTTAGTTTTCACCTTAGTTGGGTTAGTTAACCGAGGTGAAATACCCTTATTTTTTCTCTCAGTTGGTAATAATATTCGAGGTGATAAGAGTTACGGAAAAGATTTTTATTTTGATTGGAAGTTCCAACCTAAGGGAAATCCCTTGTTTATTTAATATATATATATATATATATATATATATATATATATATATATATATATATATATATATATATATATATATATATATATATATATATATATATATATATATATATATATATATATATATATATATATATATATATATATATATATATATATATATATATATTTAGATCATACAACATATATCTTTATTACAAATGCAACATCCAATTAATGCTAATAATATTGATGACAAATGAAGTGCCATGCCATCTTCTTCTTTCTCTCATTCACACTATTTAGAACCTAATCTTGCAATACAACAAAAACACAAATAAATTAAGGTACTTTTAAAACTTTAAAAGTAAAATGGAAAAAAAATTATTACATTATATGATATATCTAAAGTAATTTTTTTTATTTAAATTAGGGTGGATTTAAAGGGAGTCCGCTAAAGAATTTTCTTTATATTTTCACCACACTGCAACAAACATGCATTGAAGAGATTACATCAAGAAACCAATCTTAAAACATTTTCTGCTCTTATAATCCATCTTAGAGAACGGTGTTGTACTTCATACAACTACTTTTATTATCATTGTTTTTATTACGTTAAGTTTGCATTTCAACATTTTGCAACCAATATGAATTGTTGTGGTATTCACGTTCTGATTGGCAAGTGAGAGTTTCAAGAGAATCGTTGATGTTTCATGTGGATTAATGAGTTGACAATGTCTTGACCATTGTTACTTTATAAATTGACGATAAAGATTTGTTATTTAATTTTTTCATCAAATTGGACAAAAGTTTTTCTCTCAGTTGCCAACTAGTGTTAATCGTAACAAGCATGAAATTTCTCCTTCTTTAAGAATTCATTCTCGAGATTTATCTTGACATATTAGACATAACAATAGCAATGTTCTAACAGCGTGCTCTGTGCTGACAAGTGATCCATCTTAAACTGTCCCATGTGAAAAGAAAATCAATGATGATTATAGAAACAATAAACTTCATGGGTCAAATATTTGGAGTTAGGTTGTCATAACTACACATGAGGTTATTCTAGCTTTGATACACCAATCTCTATGGAACTTGAATTATCAACTCTTGTTATTTCAATTACCTATTTAAATTATTGTTGTGAAACGATGTCGTCAATAACAGAACAAAGTTATGAGATAAAGATTTGAGTTTCTTGAAACAAACACAAGAAACCCTATTAGATTTTATAAATGGGAGAGAAGAAGAATATAAAATTGGTTAAATCTGTTTTTCTATTCACTTTCTCAATAAGAGTTCAAATATTACAATTGAATACCAACAATTAACCTCTCTCACCCTAATTAGGATTTTCACTACCCCTAAAAGATGAGAGACTAGCATGCTATTTATAAGAAAACTAACATACTAACCTAATGGGCTTTTACACACATGTTCATTACACAAGCTAACTTAGGGAACAAGCTAACTTAAACAATTGAACTTACAATCAAGGCCTAATTCGACATACTAACTCAAATTACAAGTTAATATATTTCGATAGTATGCTCGAACAGACTTCAAATACAGCATACATAACTCTTTTTGAACCATGAAACTACCTTTGTCGACATTAGATTTTGATCTAATTACCACAAGTCTCCACCTTGGAACGAACCCTACACAAACAAGGGAACAAACTAGATTTCATCATGCATCTTAATCAACTATATACAGTGGAAAAACTTGTTACTCGGTAATTCTTTCTCCTTCTCTAATAGGGTCGTGTCCATCTTCTCCGGTCCTTTCAACGCTTCTAACAAACCCTGTTGAATAAGAAGCACTTGCATATTCAAGTGCCACAAACCGAAACCATTCACACCGGTAGATTTCTCAATCTCATACTTGGTGACACCATCTTCTCCTCTACGCTCACCGCTCCAATTTGTTGTGAAACGATGTCATAAATAACGGACCAAAATATGAGAAAAAGATTGAGTTTCTTGAACAAATACGAAATCCTATTAGGTTTTACAAAAGGGAGAGAAGAAGGAAGAAGAAGAATAGAAAATTTCTTAAAACTGTTTGACTATTCACATACTCAATAAGGGTTCAAAGATTACAAGTGAATACCAATAATTAACCTCTATCACCCTAATTAGGATTTGCACCACACCCCAAAGATGAGAGACTAGTATGATATTTATAAGAAAACTAACATACTAACCTAATGAACTTTTACACATAGACCCATTACTCATACTAACTTAGAAAACAAGCTAACTTAAACAATTGAGCTTACAAGTAAGGCCCAATTCGACATACTAACTTAAATTCGAACAGACTTCGACTACAGGATACACAACTTCTGTCGAACCATGAAGCTACCATTGTCGACACTAGAGTTTGATCCAAATACCATAAATCTCCAACTTTGAATGAACTCTACATAAACAAGAGAACAAACTAGCTTTCATCATGCAGCTTTATCAACTGCATACAGTGGAAAAACTTGTTACTCGATAGTGTCTTCTCCTTCTTCGATAGAGCAGAATCCATCTTCTTCGATCCTTTCAACGCTTCTAACAAACTCTGTTGAACAAGAAGGGCTTGCATCTTCAAGCGCCAAAAACTGAAATCATTCACACTAGTGAATTTCTCAATCTCATACTTTGTTTACGACATCTTCTCCTCAACGCTCTTTGTACCAATTTGTTGTGAAACGATGTCGTCAATAACATAACAAAGTTATGAGATAAAGATTTGAGTTTCTTAAACAAAAACAAGAAACATTGTTAGGTTTTACAAAAGGGAGAGAAGAAGGAAGAAGAAGAATAGAGAATTGGTTAAATCTGTTTTTCTATTCGTTTTCTCAATAAAGGTTCAAAGATTACAAGTGAATACCAACAATTAACCTCTATCACCCTAATTAGAATTTGTCTCATCCTTAAAGATGAGAGACTAATATGCTATTTATAAGAAAACTAGCATACTAACCTAACGGATTTTTACATACAGGCTCATTACACAAGCTAACTTAGGGAATAAGTTAATTTAAACAATTGAGTTTACAAGTAAGGTCAGATTCAACATACTAGTTTAAATTACAAGTTAATATATTTTGACAGTATGCTCGAACATACTTCAACTACAACATACACAACTCCTGTTGAACCATAAAAATATTCTAGTCGACACTAGCTTTTCATCCAAATACCACAATTATTATCTATCTTTTTAAACTTTACAAAGAAGAAATCCACGTAGATATGATTTACTACATCATTTTTTAAACTAATTTCTAATTTTTAGGACAAGGTAACTCAATTTTCAACACCATTTTTAAATGTAATATTTATGCAGAATTTTGTATAACTGAAAGTTGATCTTATGCATAATTTTGTAAGACGTGTTTGACCTTAGAATTCATCATATTAATCAATTGTCCATTTCAACAAAACTTGCATCACCTTAGGTTGGTTAAATTGTAGAAAATAAAAAAGAAATAACATTGATAGGACATGTTGGATTGCTAAACATTTTTTAATAAGAAACTTATAAAGCCCATGAGTGTTTTTAATAATAACCAGTTGGTGAATTTTTAAAAATGTCTAGTCTAGTAGGTTGTGACCATCATAAGGTTATATTCAATTAGTTACTATGTTTTAGGAAATGTTTTAACATACCACAAATTTGTAGCTATCACATAAATCTAACATCTTTACAATTATATAATGATTATTAAAGGATATATATCTCAAACTCACCTTTATTGGGCTCAAATATCTATCTAGCAAAATCAAAAGACATTCTTATTTTCAAAAGAGAAAGGGATGAAATTAACAAACTAGAAGAAGGAAGAATCCAAGATCCATTAATGTAGGAATAAGCATTTGTAAATAATGAACTCTTTTTGAAAGAAAACTATGAATATATTGTATAGAAATAATTTCAATATTGATTTTGATATCATTGTTACAAAAAAAAAATAAAAAGTATGCAAAACTTAAACCATACACCTGAGATTTGATTTTGATTTCCATATGGCACTAAACCATATCATAATAAATTGATTCCAGAAACAGAACTAATTCAATTTAGAACTTCCACAAAATTATATCTCATTCAAATCCCATCTTTTTTGTATGATTATGTGCTAACCATATTGTCACCTAGGAATGGCAAGGGAATCCATCTTTAGTGGGTACCCACAAAAGTTATCCACAATGAATAGAGAAAAATCCGCAAAATAGATACGACACGTGTAATTATCCATTAAAATAAGCGAGTATAGGTATTTTGGTACCCATCACACCCTGTACTCGTACTATATATATATATATATATATATATATATATATATATATATATATATATATATATATATATATATATATATATATATATATATATATATATATATATATATATATATATATATATATATATATATATATATATATATATATATATATATATATATATATATATATATATATATATATATATATATATATATATATATATATATATATATATATATATATATATATATATATATATATATATATATATATATATATATATATATATATATATATATATCAATTTGTATTTTTATTATTATATACACAAATTAATTTATCAATTTTATTAAATACGTCACTATTAAACTTGTATGCATTTTTATATAAATGTTCGTTTATTTATTAACTTAATAATAATATCCTTGGATATTTTTTAGTGTTATTAAATACTTCAAATTACATGATAAATTATAATTGATTAATTATTTTTATTAGAAAATCGGATAAACAGGTATATGTACGAGTACTTAGGTACTCATAGGAGTACTTAGGTGCTCATAGGATACAGGCACGGGTACAAATATTGGTGCACACGTGGGTATGGACTCGGTACAAAGATTTTTTCAAACAGCTGGTATGGATACGGGTACCATAGTACCCTACCCATATCCTACCCATTGTCATCCCTATTGTCACCTGTTAAATAGGATGAGGCATATAATCTTTGTTTTATAAGAAAGGATAAACAACATTCTTTATGTGTGTTTGGTGTCGTCGTGCACATATGTTGAAAATGAAATGTCTAGTGGGAAACTGGAAAGGATTGTTGACTTTAAGTTTGCAATAAATAAGTATGTGTGTGTAGAGGTGAATTCGAAAAAGTTTATTAACGTCTCACATTATAAGGATATCACACTTTAGTAGTGTTTATATATGGAAGGTTGATCACCTAGGGTGTGTCCAAAGTGGTACGCAATTTTGTGAAAGGGTGAGGACACACCACTATGAACCATCACATGTGCGCCTGACGCCATCAATCTGAACAACTCGGTTCAGTTCGAGTCGGGATTGAGCTTGGGCTTGGAAGATCCTTTACTTTGTGTTATCCGAAATGGTGAAAATATTTAATATTAATTAATTTGTGTGTTATATATTAGTTAATATTAATTAATTGATTGGTGTGTTGTCACTAGCGATGACCCTAATTTGACCGAATTTGTCTGCCTTCCACAATAAACCTAATTGTTGACCAAATTTTGCCTTATCTTCCACGTTTCATTACTGGCAAAGTTTCATAAGGACTAATTTTGGATTAGATTTGCTCCATTCTCCTCACATTTTCTCCCATTCACGTTAGATTTTCACCTATAAATATAGGTCTTCCAATCTCATTTTCTTCACTCCAAATTTCCGTATTCCAAAATTTCCCCCCTCTTTATCGTTTTCGCTTCATCTCAAAATTTCTTTTGTGTTTTTTATTTTCGAGTGGCTTCTTCGACCATCTACAACTGATATAACAATTAGATTAAGAGATGTATTTATACCATATTCGACTGGTAATAGTGCCATCAGATGGTGTAATTCTAGACTGATTATCTATCGTACAAGTAATAGTCGTACAATATAGAATTGAGTTGTTTTATTCTAGAGGCATTGTGTTTGAGGGACTGCTTTGCACAATTTTAAACAATGTCACAAAATATCTTAAAGAGAACAACTTGGGTCTATTTAGATAAACAACTTATTTGTAGTTTATAATACAAGTGCTTATCAAAATAAGCGCTTATGAATAAGCTCACATAAGCTATTTTTATAATAAAATATAAAATAAATTTAAATTATTTTTTATAAATATTATAAATTGTTTTCATCAAAAGTTTATAACAAATAAATTCAAAAAAAAAATTGAAAAATACCATAAGTTGTTTTGATTAAATTTCCCATACAATATAACAAAACTTATGAATATAGCTAAACTCAAATAAGTTCAACCAAATGCAATTTTCTCAAAACCAAACCTAATGAACATAAAAATATGTTGTATCATTCTTTAATGAACTTTTAATCCCACTAGCTTTTCAGTGGTTGTAACCAAACCCTGAGAATAGAAAAAAAAAGTGGGTTCAACCTTTCGCTTTCTGCTTTCATATCACTTTTTTTTTTGGATTAGCAAAATCAAGTTATCCATCCTCTCACGAGAAGAAAGACAAGTACACTTTTGTTTCTATTTTTTCACTCGTCATCTATTTAACAAGACTAATTGGGCCCACAAAATTTAAAAGAAGATTTGATGAACTCTTTTACTACTCACAATTCAAACTAATACTTATTCTTTGAAGACTTTTAGTTTTCTCTCTTACTACCCCATTTTCTTTCACTTTTGATCAAATCTTGTTTGGGTAATTAGGATCTTATATTCTTCTGAATATTCCTCTATGATTATTCATTCAATGTAGGAGAAAAGAATTGTTTTAATTTCTTTGGATTAGGCTTTTGTAGTATTTTGCTTCACTTCAACAATGGCTGCTGATCTTTCTCTTTCCTCCACATCCTCTCCACATGTTTCAGAGGTCGTGCCATTCATCATGCACATAACCCTTTCATTAGTTTGAGAGAAAAAAAACATTTCATTATTTCATGAATATGAATTGTGTCAATCCCATAAGCTTGGTTGATTATTCAAACATGTGGGGCCTAAGATTGAGTTGAGTCTTGACTTTTGAGAGCAACCCTGAAAAACAATTTGGATTTAGTCCACTATATGTCATCTTATGAAAGGGAATTGGATTATTCTTGAACTTTTTTACACCTGTTGATGAACAATTGCATGTTTTTAACTTGGACTGCGTATTTTTAGCTATTTTGTTGATATTTATAGAATATTTGTTTTAGTTTTAAAAACATTTTTTTTTATATTTTTATAAATGGATTTTATAAAATTGTTTTTAAAGTATTATAAATTATTTTATATTTGTTTTTTTAATTATTAAAATATAATAGTTAAATGAAAAGTTATATAAATTATTAAAGATTAAAATATAATGGAAATTGCAATTTTTTTTAAAGTTTATCTTAAAAATTATTTTTATGAAAAGTTATAATAGCTTTAAAATTAAATAATTTTTTAAAACTTGATATAAAAAAAAAATAATGAAATATCTGTAATAACAGTTTAAGAATAATTATTCAAACTAAATTTTTATTTAAAACTTTTTATGAAAAATATTTTAAATTTTTTTTACAAAAAAACTATATTATATTATAAAAATTAATTTTAAAAAAAATCAAAACAAATGGGACTTTAGTTATAGTCATTAATCGCTTTTTATTTAATTTTTCAATTCAATTTGTCAATTAATTTCAACTTTACTGACTATTCTCTCATAACTTCTTTAATTTCTGTAACAAATGATATTGTAATTTTGTTCGTCTTTTTAATATTGTGTAGAGTCAAAATTAAATTTTGTGTTGGATTTTATTATAGAAGTTGAAGATTCGTATTTGTAGAAGAGATTATTATATTTAAGTAGTTAAGTCTCGCGTCAGATTTTAATTAATAGAAAATTTTATAATAAAAATTTATTTAGAGATAAATTTATATAGAAGTTTACTATGTAATTTATCTAAAATCGTGACAAGAGAATACTTGAGCATGCATTTGAGTGTGATTTTGTGACAAATACAAATGGGAAACAACAAATATAGTGAAGGGTCAACAAACACAGCAAGTAGAAGTGTGTAGGTTGGTTATTTTAAAAACTATAACCTTTTAAATGATTAATATTTATAACTATAACCATTTATAAATCATTTAAATGATTAAGATTTATAACCATAACAATATTTTAATTAAAATCGACTATAAATTTGGTTAATAATTTGATTATGGTTACACAACCAATTATTTTTTCAAAATTATTTTAAACCATTTATTTATAAAGTCGAATAAAAAACAAGTTATTTTTTAGAACTAGTTATTATTATTTTTAAATTTGATTTTTAAGAAACTTTCATAAAATAATTTATTTAAGTGATTGTACTTGTGAAAAAGTATAATATGTAATAAACTATGGTGATTAAGAGTTGGTTAGAGAGGTTTTAAGATATGTCAGGAGGTTGAAAGATAACTCATGTAAGGGGTGAAAAGCTATGTATATGTGATTTTTTTTATGAGAGTCAAATTTTTCTTCTCACTCTAGCATTGAGGTATTTAAATCATCGCGGGCCTGGATCTTAGACTCTTTGGGAGTAATAACTGCTATTGAGAGGGTTCAGTAATGGATGGTTAATCCACCAATGTTTTCGAGAACATGGTCAAAAGACTTATTCTTAATTGTTACAGAATGGAGACATGTCACTTCCACACTTTCCCATATTGGGCGATCATTCTCAAAGGCAAGGAAGGTGATATGTTATGGGAAAATGGGCGGCACATCTAGTAAACGATACCTAAACTAGAAAACGAGCGACCAGATAGGCGTTGTAGACTCAACTCAAGTACTCTGTCTCCGCCTCGTCTCTTATTTATCCCTTTAGGATATACCAATAAATAATTCATCAAACACGGGGACTTATAAAGGGTGAAGTGTTTTAACTTTTCTTCCTTTACTCAGACACCCCAGAAGGGCCTTTAAACATAATACTTTAACAGGCCCCCAACTAGTTTCCTTTGACAAAACTTTAGTTGAGTCCCCAAGCGAGACTTTAGTTAAGTCTCCAAACGAGACACTGTTGCATCCCTCGGGAGAGACTTCAATTGAACCCTTCAAGTGAGACATTAGTTATGTCCCCTAAGAGATACTTTAGTTGAGCCTCCAGAAAAGACTTTAGTTTAATCCTTCGGGCGAGACTTTAGTTGAGTCCCCCAAGCGAGACTTTATTTCAGTCTTCCAGGAGAGACTTTAGTTGAGTCCCTCAGGCGAGACTTTAGTTGTCTTATATAAAGATGACATTTATGTTACTACTCTCTAAGACGACAAGGAACTCCTTGTGAAAATCTGGCATTCGTATTGCCCTTTTTAAGATGGCAAGGATCTTCAAATGGAAGTCCAACATTCATATTGCCCTTTTTTTAAGGTAGCAAGGATCTTCTAGTGGAAGTCCATAATTCAAATTTCCCTTTTTAAGGCGGCAAGGGTCTTCTAATGAAAGTCCAACATTCATATTTCCATTTTTTTAAAGCAGGTAGGATCTCCTAATGGATGTCCAACATTTTATTGCTCTTTTTTAAGGAAGCAATAATATTCCATTGGAAGTCTAACATTCATATTTTAAGTAAAGCAAAAATAACATGTTTGCAAATGATAAAAGTTTTTCACAGAAATTCATGCATTCACAAGCAACTCACATTTTTCACAATCAACTATAATAATATCTTAGATTGACTAAGTTTGAAGTTTTTGGAATAAGTCGCCATCTAACCCATCAAGCTTATAGGCTCCATGAGGTAGCTTCCGATAGATCCGATATGGTCCTTCACAAATGGGTTGTAGCTTTCCTATTTGGGTAGGCCCGACGACCTGTCTCAACACCAAGTCACCCTCCTGCATTTTCCTTCGAACCATGTCAGATTTATATCTTCTGCTCTCTTTCTGCTTGGCGGAGAATTCAAGAATGTGGACAACATCTCTTGTTTCATCGATCATATTGGTGACACATCTTAAACATGCCTCATTCTTCTCTATATTGAACTAGGGGTGTCATCAGGAAGGCGTGTTAGTTTTATAGGCAACATGGTGTTTGCCTCATACACCATACAAAAGGGAGTATCCTTGGTGGTCAAATGATGAACGGTGTTATACGACAATAATACTTGGTGTAAGTGTTTTGGCCATAGTCCTTTGGCTTCATCCAACTTCTTCTTGATTCCTTTCAGAATTACCTTATTTGTTGATTATGCTTGGCCATTCACCTTTAGGTGGACAACAAAAAATAAAATTAGTTTGCACTCTCGTGATATAAATAAACTATGGAGGTTCTGGCAAACTGAATTCCATTTTCCAAAACGATGATTTCTGGAAACCCATACTTGCACATGATTCTCTGCTAATAGAAACAATGAACCATTTTCAATGTGATCTTGGATACCACTTCGGTATTTATCCATTTCATGAAATAATATACTCCTACGATCAAGAACTTTAGCTGACTGAGAGCCAAGATAAAAGGACCTTGAACATCCATACCCCGCTAGTAAAAGAGCCAGGGTATCATGACAGAAGGGAGTAGTTCAACTGGTGTGTGATGGAGATTGGTGTGTCTCTAAGACTTGTTGCATTTTTTGTTGAACACTATATTGCCCTTCATTAAGGTAGGCCAATAATATCCCACTCTCAACAAGTTATGGGCCAAGGCTCACTCGCCAATGTGATTGGCACAAATACTTTAGTGAGGACTAAAGTGATTTCTTGCTCCCCCAAGCACTTTAACATGGGAGAGGATTTTACCATTTTATAGAGCCTTCCTACCATCAGAATGTACATTGTAGCATATTTTCATATTTTCTTTTCCTCCAATTCATCTTGTGGTAACTTGTCGTATTGAAGATAATGTATTATGGGCGCCATCCAACTAACTAAATGGGCAACGCCTCCAAAATTATCGTGTAGTTATACCTATGTTCTCTTTGAGCTGGTAAGCTTAGAAAGGAGGTGCATCCTAAAATTATGCCTCATGAATATATGCGTTATCTCAAACATTTTAAAGAGCTTAAATATATCACGTACCTTTTTTAGATATCTAATGAGTTTGGGATCCTTCATCTGACATTCCCCAACAACCTATTTTGCTACCAACTGAGAATCACTCTTGGCTTTCAGAATCTATGTGCCTAATGTCATGCCCTAATTTTTTCCTCCCCAGTTTCTTTTCATTTCATCATTGCACACATATCATTTTTCAAGCATGATTCATCAAGGTCAAAATAAAATTCAATAAAGAGAATTTGTACAGTTTTCCAATTTGATCATTTCAATTTCATATCTTTATTGCATTGCATTTTTAGTTTTGTCATTTTAAAAGATAAAAGTCTTTTTCAAAATAAATGGAAGTCTCAGGTTTATTTCTTTCATTATGTCATTTTGTGCATCATAAAAAGGGACAAGAAAATTTTGGATAAGTGAATCATATAACCAAATCCTTTTCATTTTCATCTCATGTTATCATCAACATTGTCCAAAGTACATTCCATTTTTTCTTAAACAACAATATCATTATCATCCAACATCATCATATTATCATCCTTTTAATTAAAAAAAAAAACAACAAGGTTATGGTGAATTCAAATCACATTCCATTGCCTTTTTTCACATATGAATTCACCTCATCCTCATGCAAATTGAACTCTTTGTTCATATTACCTCATCATCATTTAATTCAACATCATGTCATGCTTTCATTATACAATCATCTAACAAAAGTACAAAAGCAAGAAAATACCAAAAAAAGCAAAATTGAATTTGAAATAAAAATGAAAAAAGCAATGGAAGCAGCAGCATCACGTTATATTCATTCATCAATATCCCACATCATCCATAATATCACGCATACACATATGTATTCATCACAACATGAAAACCAAAATTGAAGTTGAAGCAGAAGATGAATTGAAATTCAATTTAAACAAATTCTGTTATTTTTTAAGAATGAGTACATGAGTAGCGTGAGTTACAACATTACATCCATTACCATATCATACATCCATCACAACCATAAGAATACAAATTTCAAATTAAAAGCAAAATAAAACAAGTTCAACTGAATTATAATTGAGTTTCATTATCCTTCATTTTCCTTCTCTTTTTTTTCCGCGAGGTTCTTTTTTTCTTCATTTTCCTTCTCTTTTTCATGTTGCTTTACGTTATTTCTTGCATATTTGTTGTTATTTTGCCTTCAATCGATATAACCATGTTGTAATCTGCGAAGAATCTAGTGAAAGGGGTTTAGGGTTCGTTTTGGGGAAAAGGGTTGATTTGCATGATTTGTGTTTGATCTGCTTATTCGGAGTTCATATTCGTGATCGAGTAAGAGTTCATATTCGTGATCGAGTAAGAATTTGGATGAGGGTACGTGTGGACGTTTTTGGTTTTGAGATTTGTTTGCAAAAATCTGGGAAGGGATGGAGATGAAAATTCAATGTTCAATTTTGAAAATTTACCAGATATTTTACAAAAAAATGCAAAAATGCCAGACATTTGCAAATTTTTCGATAAAAAATTAAGGTTTTCTAGAACTTTTACGAAGAATTTCCGTATTTTTGAAAAATCTAGAAAGTAGTTACTAGATATTTTACAAAAAATGCAAATATGTCGGATATAGATGATATGTTAACCTACTATAACAGGTTCCTTGTTACTACTATAACAGATTCCTTGTTACACTCAAGTTGATAAGTTCCTTGTTACTACTATACCAGATTCCTTGTTACACTCAAGTTGATAAGTGTCAATCTTGAGGTCAAAGGCGTTTGCTAGACTAAGAATTGCAAGCTTATACTGACTGTTCTATAGTAAAATTGAAAAAGAAAAAAAAAACTTGTTTAACTTGCAATTGTAAGTAACTTTTTAGTTCACCACACCAATAAATATAGTTCACCATCTTAACCTCCACCAATAGAATAAACATAAGCTAGAATATATATAACAATTATACACTTCCAATATGTTACTGGTTTCTCACAAGATAGTTTCAGTTCAACACAGGAATTTCAAACAATATCCTCTGTTAAAGTACAAATACAAAACATATAATTTTCCATGTAGTACAGTACAGGTTCTGACAAAAATGAGTGTCACACTAGCGTATCTAATTCTATGCTAGGAAATGCCAGTCGCTAAGACTACAGACAACCTGAAATAAAAATCAACGACGAAGCTGTTGTTGGGCATGCTCAGCCCTTTTAAGGCAAGTAATGAGATAGAATACTCAACCAACACCGATATCAAAACCGATGAGGTATTGAGGTTAAACTCTTTGATCAGAAAAGCTTACTAAGACCATGAAAAAATCTATGATTTCTCCTTTTTGAGTGTCTTCTAGATTCTTTTGTCATGACATAGGGTACAAAATGAACCTGCATTGGCATAAAATATCAGTAAACTACACCCCATTCCCCCAATACATAATGCATCATTCAACAATTTGAAGCTGTGAGAAAAAAATAAAACTAATGAATTTGTAATAATAGATTGAAAAAACTACAACAATTTCACAGTTTCAAACATCATTAGAAAAGTAGAACAAACCTGAGAATTATTCCTTACACCCAAATCTTGAAGCACATCATCATCATTTAAGAGCTTATTGTTATCAAATGCCAAACAATAATTAGCCCACACACTCTTCCTGCAATTAAATCACAACAGTTTTAACCACAAAATAACAATTTCCATAAACAAAATCAACTAAATAAACGAGAAACTGACCAAGAAATGTGACGATGACCCATGCTAGATTGTTCCATGTAATTCACCTTCTTCTTGATAGCAAGTTTCAAAACCTTCACCGTTGCCGTATTCATAACAATCACATCAAACGAAGAAGAATCCAATTTCAAAACCGAAATTCGCATTGCACTACCCAATTCAAGTCCAAGCAGGGTTTCCACATCTTCCAAAGATGGATTTTTTGGTACATCACTGAGTATTGGATCTTCTAATAAGGCTTTCAACACCTTCTCCTTCTTCAAATCGCTCTTGTATTCTGCACCTTCACCCATCACACCACACTCAAAAATGAAGCGGTGGCAGTGAAGGGTTTAAGTATAGAGAAGTTTGTGTGATTCGAAATCCGTTTTAACAAATAGAAAATGTAAGAACGGTTCGGTTCAAAATGGGTTTACAGGTCCACAAACCACAATTTTCAGTTACGGGTCACTACAAGCAGCCACAATACAAGCCACTATTTCATTACATCTAACCAAGCTTCATGAGTCTCACACAAATGCATAAAGCCAGCCACGCATTCCAAGCTTTGTACCAAGCTTCACATGCTACACATCCAAGCCTTCAAATGAGCCATATGCAAAACGAAATGACACAACACATTCACGACACAAATTGCAACGTCACAAACTTCCTCGCATCATTCCTCACTCTACAACAAACACACAAAATGCATTCCACGCACCACACTCCTCACGCATAAAAATAGAGAATACACAAATCTCTGCTCATCCCTTTCCACCACAAACAATACGCACAACCATTTCACAGACTTTCAAAAGAAACCTGCAAAACACAAACCATAATACACTGCAAGTCACAACGTTCTTCAACCTCAATTTCTATATCTCTGCAAACAGCCCAAAAGGAATCCTCACAACTCTCACAAACTTTCAATAACCTTCAAGACCAAAACTCTTCAGCCTTCATTGTTCATCCTCACCTCAACACAAACTACAAATCTCCTTCAACACCTTCACGGACTCATCCCTGCAACCTCCCAACAACTATTCACAACCTTCAAACTTCACTGTAAACCACAGCACTCACAACAATAAACGAGCCACAAAACTGAAACCGAGATTTGAGAGACGAAAGTGAGAGCACAGAAACGAGAGTGAATCGTGATGAAGCCAAGAGAGGTTTTGATGCGCGAGAACGAGATTGACGGCACGACGGGTTTGGATTTCGGGTTTAAATGTTGGACTTCTGTTGACTCTCTTGGGAAAGTTTTACCCCATACCCCTACACTTATACTTATACCCCTACATTAAAAAATTTTGGACCAAAATATCCTCGTATAAAAATTTATTATTTTTTAATTTTTTTTATATTTTTTTATTTGTTTACCGGAAGACTTTTTGGAAGTCTTCCGGTTCACATTTTTTTAGTATGTTTACCGGAAGACTTTTTGGAAGTCTTCCGGTACATATTTTTTTCGTTTGTTTACCGGAAGACTTCCAAAAAGTCTTCCGGTTCATGTTTTTTTTTTATTTGTAATTAATATTTAAGATTTATTAATTTTATATAAAGACCAATTTAGTAAATTTTTGAATATTATACTTAAAATATAAAAATTCTATAAATAGATAATCATTTTCAGAATATTTTCTATTTACTATAATTATTAGAATATTAGGATTAAAATCATTTATTTTAAATGATCATAATAGTAGAATTTTCTCAAATATCTTATTAATCTTAAACATTAATAAATAAATTAAATAGAAAATATAAGATATAAGTTTACATTATTCAATATATTTAATCAAATAAAAACATATGTGATAAATAAATAATGTATTTTAACTTAAAATGATCACAATAAGTTAACTTGCAAAATAATATAAGTAATAAATTAATAATGTATTTTATTTAAAATAATCACAATAATAAAATACACAAATAATGTGTTTTATTTATAGGACTGATATAGTTTTATTGATTATTTAATTTTGAATACTACTATGAATATAGTATTTAATCTATACTTTAGAACTCACATAATTATAAATATAAAAAATATTGTTTTATTACCCATATTTTTATTTAATTAAAAAAAATAAGAATATAAATTTATTATTTGTTTTTCATTTTTGTTTGATCTTTTTAATTATTTCACTTTATTTAATATTTTTAATAAAATAAATAATATATTTTATTTAAAGTAAGCACAGTATAGAATATGCAAAAAATTTATAAATAAAAAAAAGATCAAACGAAAATATAGTAAATAGAAAACATTCTATTTATAGTAAATTGGTCCTAGTATTCTAATAATTATAGTAAATAGTAATTTGATCTTTTTTTTATTTATAAATTTTTTGCATATTCTATACTGTGCTTACTTTAAATAAAATATATTATTTATTTTATTAAAAATATTAAATAAAGTGAAATAATTAAAAAGATCAAACAAAAATAAAAAACAAATAATAAATTTATATTCTTATTTTTTTTAATTAAATAAAAATATGGGTAATAAAACAATATTTTTTATATTTATAATTATGTGAGTTCTAAAGTATAGATTAAATACTATATTCATAGTAGTATTCAAAATTAAATAATCAATAAAACTATATCAGTCCTATAAATAAAACGAAAATTACTATAATTACTATAATTATTAGAATACTAGGACCAATTTACTATAAATAGAATGTTTTCTATTTACTATATTTTCGTTTGATCTTTTTTTTATTTATAAATTTTTTGCATATTCTATACTGTGCTTACTTTAAATAAAATATATTATTTATTTTATTAAAAATATTAAATAAAGTGAAATAATTAAAAAGATCAAACAAAAATGAAAAACAAATAATAAATTTATATTCTTATTTTTTTTAATTAAATTAAAATATGGGTAATAAAACAATATTTTTTATATTTATAATTATGTGAGTTCTAAAGTATAGATTAAATATTATATTCATAGTAGTATTCAAAATTAAATAATCAATAAAACTATATCAGTCCTATAAATAAAACACATTATTTGCGTATTTTATTATTGTGATTATTTTAAATAAAATACATTATTAATTTATTACTTATATTATTTTGCAAGTTAACTTATTGTGATCATTTTAAGTTAAAATACATTATTTATTTATCACATATGTTTTCATTTGATTAAATATATTGAATAATGTAAACTTATATCTTATATTTAAATTTATTTTATTTATTAATATTTAAGATTAATAAGATATTTGAGAAAATTCTACTATTATGATCATTTAAAATAAATGATTTTAATCCTAGTATTCTAATAATTATAGTAAATAGAAAATATTCTGAAAATGATTCTCTATTTATAGAATTATTTATAGAATTTTTATATTTTAAGTATAATATTCAAAAATTTACTAAATTGGTCTTTATATAAAATTAATAAATCTTAAATATTAATTACAAATTAAAAAAAAAACATGAACCGGAAGACTTCCAAAAAATCTTCCGGTAAACAGACCAAAAAAATATGTACCGGAAGACTTCCAAAAAGTCTTCCGGTAAACCTACTAAAAAATGTGAACCGGAAGACTTCCAAAAAGTCTTCCGGTAAACAAATAAAAAAATATAAAAAAAATTAAAAAATAATAAATTTTTATACGAGGATATTTTGGTCCAAAATTTTTTAATGTAGGGGTATAGGTATAAGTGTAGGGGTATTGGGTAAAACTTCCCTCTCTTGGCCTTTTGGACTGAGCTCAAGCACCCTGGGCCTGTTATTCATGCCCTTTTCTTTACTATTTTTCTATGTTTTTTATTTTATGGAAGTTTTACCTCATACCCCTACACTTGTACATATACCCCTACATTAAAAAATTTTGGACCAAAATATCCTCGTATAAAAATTTATTATTTTTTAATCTTTTTATATTTTTTTATTTGTTTACCGGAGGACTTTTTGGAAGTCTTCCGGTTCACATTTTTTTCGTATGTTTACCGGAAGACTTTTTGGAAGTCTTCCGGTTCACATTTTTTTCGTATGTTTACCGGAAGACTTTTTGGAAGTCTTCCGGTTCATATTTTTTCGTTTGTTTACCGGAAGACTTTTTGGAAGTCTTCCGATTCATATTTTTTTTTAATTTGTAATTAATATTTAAGATTTATTAACTTTATATAAAGACCAATTTAATGAATTTTTGAATATTATACTTAAAATATAAAAATTCTATAAATAGAGAATTATTTTCAGAATATTTTCTATTTGCTATAATTATTAGAATACAATGAGATTAAAATCATTTATTTTAAATGATCATAATAGTAAAATTTTCTCAAATATTTTATTAATCTTAAACATTAATAAATAAAATAAATTTAAATATAGGATATAAGTTTAAATTATTCAATATATTTAATCAAATGAAAACATATGTGATAAATAAATAATGTATTTTAACTTAAAATGATCACAATAAGTTAACTTGCAAAATAATATAAGTAATAAATTAATAATGTATTTTATTTAAAATAATCACAATAATAGAATACGCAAATAATGTGTTTTATTTATAGGACTGATATAGTTTTATTGATTATTTAATTTTAAATACTACTATGAATATAGTATTTAATATATACTTTAGAACTCACATAATTATAAATATAAAAAAAATATTGTTTTATTACCCATATTTTTATTTAATTAAAAAAAATAAGAATATAAATTTATTATTTGTTTTTCATTTTCGTTTGATCTTTTTTTTTTATTTATAAATTTTTTGCATATTCTATAGTGTGCTTACTTTAAATAAAATATATTATTTATTTTATTAAAAATATTAAATAAAGTGAAATAATTAAAAAGATCAAACAAAAATGAAAAACAAATAATAAATTTATATTCTTATTTTTTTTAATTAAATAAAAATATGGGTAATAAAACAAAAATTTTTATATTTATAATTATGTGAGTTCTAAAGTATAGATTAAATATTATATTCATAGTAGTATTCAAAATTAAATAATCAATAAAACTATATCAGTCCTATAAATAAAACACATTATTTGCGTATTTTATTATTGTGATTATTTTAAATAAAATACATTATTAATTTATTACTTATATTATTTTGCAAGTTAACTTATTGTGATCATTTTAAGTTAAAATACATTATTTATTTATCACATATGTTTTCATTTGATTAAATATATTGAATAATGTAAACTTATATCTTATATTTAAATTTATTTTATTTATTAATGTTTAAGATTAATAAGATATTTGAGAAAATTGTACTATTATGATCATTTAAAGTAAATGATTTTAATCCTAGTATTCTAATAATTATAGCAAATAGAAAATATTCTGAAAATAATTCTCTATTTATAGAATTTTTATATTTTAAGTATAATATTCAAAAATTCATTAAATTGGTCTTTATATAAAGTTAATAAATCTTAAATATTAATTACAAATTAAAAAAAAATATGAATCGGAAGACTTCCAAAAAGTCTTCCGGTAAACAAACGAAAAAATATGAACTGGAAGACTTCCAAAAAGTCTTCCGGTAAACATACGAAAAAAATGTGAACCGGAAGACTTCCAAAAAGTCTTCCGGTAAACATACGAAAAAAATGTGAACCGGAAGACTTCCAAAAAGTCCTCCGGTAAACAAATAAAAAAATATAAAAAGATTAAAAAATAATAAATTTTTATACGAGGATATTTTGGTCCAAAAATTTTTAATGTAGGGGTATATGTACAAGTGTAGGGGTATGAGGTAAAACTTCCTTATTTTATTTATGTTTTTCTTTGCTGGGCCTTTAGCCCACTCTCATGTTTCTTTTACTTGTTCATCACACCAATTGCTCCTAGCATTTATCTTTTTATTTTTTTTAGTATTTGATTAATTTAAAAAAATATATTTGATAAATAAAATTAACCTTTTCAAAAATAAAAACTCTTGATTAATATGAAGCTTTTCAAAATCAAATTCAAAAACCTTTTCATATCAAAACCAAATTCTTTTCAAAAACAGCGTGAATCAAAACATTTGTCTCATCAAGTTTTTTTTTCAAACTTAATTGTTTCGAAACCTTTTCAATAAACAATCGGTTGAAAAAGAATTAGTTGGACGTAATCACATTGTCTCACGTACACTCGTGTTTTTTGTTCCTAAATCTGAATCGGAGCTCTAAATACCAATTGTTGAAGCACAAACTTGAAGATGAAGAAGATGAAAAAGAGAAAATCTATTGTAACTAACTTTCTTTCACAACAAAAAATAGTTACACAATTCTTTTACAAACTGAA
Source organism: Lathyrus sativus (assembly GCA_963859935.3). Lineage (NCBI taxonomy): Eukaryota > Viridiplantae > Streptophyta > Magnoliopsida > Fabales > Fabaceae > Lathyrus > Lathyrus sativus. Next base: position 18,169,785 of record OZ012738.1, on the reverse strand, counting down.
CTTGAGTTCAGTATTTATCTCATCAGAGTCACTAAATAAAACTCAACTCTAAATGCAAAATAAAATATGTATTTGTATTACACTTTAATAGAATCCACACATATAGTAGAATAATAAAGAGATAAAAAGATTAAATCATTTCAATCTACAAGGTCCACACAAAAGTTATCTTCTTCAAAATGGCATCTTAAGTTGTACTAATTATGCAATGCAAACATATAACCAATCAGAGAAATTTTTGAAGAAGTGAAATTTAACTGATTAGAATTGGCTCATTTGAAAATATGAAGCGGTAGGAATGAAAACGAGAGCGTGAATGAGTTATAGAATGATAAGATTGAGAACCGCTGCAAATTGTTATATCCGTTTCAAAAATTCAATGAGTTCTGATCAAATTTTAATCAAACCAATATCGATTACGTTGAAACCAATTTCATAGATCTAGGTCTAGAGAGTGTGAAGCACAAGATTATTGGAAGACGTAAAGAGCGTACAAGATCAAATTAATTGAGAACAGAGCGAAAAACGGGAATGCGACTAGAAATAAAGAAAAACTTCTCTTCATTTTAAATTATGTAGGATTAGTTTGTTTCAATTTTTTAAAAAGATTTTTAATAATGTAACATATTTTTGTTTTTAAAAAATTACAAAACTTTATTTTATAAAAAATTTAAATAAAAGTTTAATTTGAATAGTTATTTTTAAAAATATTATTTTAAATGTTTTATTATTTTAATAAAACTTATTTGAATATTGAAATTTAAAAAAAAATGTTATTATCATTTTTGAAACTATTTAAAAAAAAATTCATAAAAATCATTTTTTAGATATAATTTTTTAAAAAAATTATTATTTTAACTAAATTTTGATCTTCAATAGTGTTGTATCTTTATGTTATAGTGTCTCAAATAAAACTATTTTTTATAGTTACAAGAATCATGTTCATAATTGCAAAAGAAAAATAGTTTTTGTTAATTTATATTAATCTCTTTTAAGTTAAATTGATTATAGATTAATTACCAAATTTCATATTTTTAAAATGAATAAATGAAATGTTGAGACTTTAAATATAATCGAATATTATTAAATAGTAATCAACTTGTTTTTTCGGATGATCAATTTGTTTTGTTTAGAATATGATTGATATGATAGATTTTAACACCACGTATTCATTTAAAATTTAAAATAATTAAAATATTATCTTATACATCTAATATTTTTTTAATTTCTAATTGACGTGTAACTTAATCACCCCGCTTAAATTCAACAAAAATCAATTTTAAATACAAATGATATGATCATAATTCCCATTTCTCAACCTAGTCAACCAAATAAAAGACTTGAGAATTAAAATTTAACATAGGTAAATCATAATTCTCTCAGATTTTTTTACAAAAGCTTAGTAGTTAGAACTCTTATTTTTCTGCTTTTTAGTTTATAGATATTAAACAATGTTATACTTGAAAACCTTCTTTTTCATTGAAGCAAAACAGCACCATTGATAGATCTAGTACATAATTATCATGTGACTAGCATTGTAATATGGAACTAACTACTCTACTTCTGTCATTTATGGTAATTGATACAACAGTATGGAATAATGGTATGGGAAGTATAAGATTGATGTTGTGCATTCTTCTTTTATTTCATAAGGTAAGTCATAATAATTGACTTCATAAACTATTACAATAAAGAACTTTCTATTGTTGATCCTATTCCACTCTGGTCTTAATCTACAGGCACTGGCACTGGCACTGATGCAGTTGATTCAACTGCCCCTTCATAAGGTAATGTTTCCAAATCTTCAAACTGCCATGTTTTACTTGTCAAAACTAACTTGGCTTTTTATGATGTAGTTTGTGTTGAACGCTAGAATCTCTTAGTGTAATTGTTTTTCGGTGAAGACGGTGTTGATAACGACGATAGTGATCACGATGATAAAGTGGTGAATGAAATATTGAGGTCTGCATCTGAATTTTGGACAATCGTTGTTAACACTGCACTAATGATCTTCTCTAAAAGACCATAGCAATCTGTATATTCATAAAACATTCGGCAACTCATTAGAGTTAAAACTATATCATTCCATAGTTTGTGCACCATCACATCCACATAAGTTTAAGGTAGTAAATAAAGTACTTTTACCACACAAATTTTTTATTTTTGAAGTAATTCATAATATAAAGTCAATATGTTTTAGTTTTATAATTAGATTGAATTTTAACCAGCACTGTCATTAGATTTTTTTTGTAGTTTGGAGGTCTGCATAATGGTGCAGGTAGTGTCGGGCTATTTGTGGTGTATTTTTTTATTCACGTGATTATAAGGTTTGTTCAGAATCATGAAATAGACTGTGTCGAACTATTTGCAGTGTAGTTTTTTATCTGCTTAATGATCTTTTCAAGAAGTACTAAGAAATTACTTGAAACACTAGATATACCAATATTTGTGTTATCTGCTTTATTTTTTCAATCACCTGATTTCTCTAAATTTTAATGTCAGGTACTCAACTCCAGGCGGTTATTCTTAGAAGGCGGTCTATCCGATCACCCTTGGGAAGGATATGAGTATTGCAAAAATGATGAAAGTGGAGTTTGATAATAAGAACTATTCACTTTCTTCCATTGACAGTGTTGAAACAGGTGGTGATGCTGCTGAGTTTATTCTTCTTTTCATTAGTAACTGCAAAATTGCTATTTCATGAATATAATTTTTCAATTTATACATGGATAAAAAATTGTTGTTATGGAAAACTGCTATTTATAATGCTATCAATAGTAGGACACCAAAGAAAGGAGATGGAAGGAGAAGGAAGTGTGGAGGTTTCGAAGATGAAGGGTACTGTAAATCATAGTAAAGATATGATTTTCAGATTTGATAGAATTAATCTCAAGAATTTGGATGCTCAATTGGAAAAGCACTTAATCAGGGTTTGGTCGAGAAATACCAATGAGTCGAAAAGGCCTAAAATAGAATGGGAAATTTAATTGGCGATATTGAATTTGCGATATATTATTGCTCATGGTGCTTATGGTACTGTCTATAGAGGCACATATGATACTCAAGAAGTTGCAGGTATATATTTTCTTGCATTGTATTTATAATTTTTAACTTTTTGTTTTGAAATTCAAGATATGATTAAATGTTTTTTAATATTGAAATGTTATGTATTTTTAGTATAAGATTTGGCTGGTTTATTCTGCTTGTGAGTCTGGCGGGAAAATGGGTTTTCTGCTGTCCTTAGGAGATGTTGTTGAAAACCTCGCCTATTGGATGAAAATCGTACGACTTGTGTTTCAAGTTATATTTTGAAAGCATGTTTATTGGGTCTTACAGTGAAATATTATTTTATTTTTTACTATATTGTAATAATTGTTTGACCAAACCAACCACTAGAACATATTTCAGAATATTCAGAATCAAATACGCTTTCAACCAACTTTTCTGCGGGAAGTTGAACTTTTCTCTCGTTGATTTATCGTGTTTAAAGTGGCAGCAGCAGATCAATCAGTGCCTTTGAATAAATGGTGGTTGTTTCATGTAGAATTCATTCATAGGTGGTTTAGACCTAGCATCATTACCGACATCCGTCTCCGCCGGTAAGGAATTTAGATCCTATCCTAATCATTTTTTTGTGAAGTTAAAGATGATGATATAGTTATTGTATAGTTATTGTTCACACAAGAGTAAATTGTTAATAATGTTGATGAAGTCTAATTTGTTTGCAGTGATGATGAATTTGTTAGCTTGAGTTTTATTGAATATTTACTTTGAAGCCATTGTTGCAGCAGTTGCGGCTACTATAACATCGTTTGAAAAGCCTAATGCCATGGATTCTGCTTCAGTTGCTTCTGCAGCTTCTTTAGTAGCTTCTTACTGCATTGAGATTGCAGAAAATTTGAGAGCTGAACAGGACCAAATCATAAACGCAGTCGACTCGGCTATTAACGCAAAAACTAACAGAGATATTACGATTCTTACTGCTGGAGCAACCACAGGTATTATAATATAGTCAATTTATGAATCTCAAATTCTAAATCAAAATAAGAGAAAATGTGGAGTTTCTTAAGATGTCTTGTATTCATGGATTGACTTATTGTTTGAGAATCTAATATTGCGGTCCAGCCATTGCCACATGGCCACCATACATTTGACAAAATGGAAGGTTGCATGTGATGGCAAGTAGCAAGGTGTATGATTTACACATGTTGTGGTGCATGAGTAACACATGGTGTGGTGCATGTATTGCAAGGGACACTTGGTGTTTTGCATGAAAGGGAAATGACAAGTGTATTCATGCATGTAAGGCAACTTTGTCTTGCCTCTCCTATAAATAGGATCATAAACAAGCATTCACAATACACCACAAGAGAAGAACAACAAGTAGCAAGAGAGAAAGAGAGCCTTGTTCAAGAGAGAAAATCCTCATAGAGAGTTTCTTGTGAGAGAAATAGTGAGCCAATTTGTGAGAGTGTTTCTTACAAATTGAGAGATACATTGTAGTGAGATCCACCTAAGAGTGCAGTTGTTGTATTCCCATTATCATTATAGTGGATGTTTTAAGAGGCCCAAGGGTCCCGTGGTTTTTCCCTTCCTCACATTGAGAAGGTTTTCCACGCTAAAATTCTCTTTGTGTCATTACGCTTTTATTTCACGTTTCCGCTAAGTGCCTATTTTGAGTTCACGGAGGAGGGAAATTATGCAGGCATTTCCCAACAGTGGTATCAGAGCACTCGTTGCTCTGGGACTCTGAGGTGTCGTATCTGCAAGATAATTCTTAGTATGCTCTGGGGCTGCAACATTGTTTGATCTTCCACATCATAAAAGAAATATTCTTGTCGCTAGAAATAAAAGTGAGTAGTGATATATTGCATGTCTAGGAAAGTTCTGGCAAGGAAAGACTTGGTATTTAAGCGTGTCTATTGACCCACCTCTCTTACCTGGGAACTTTCCTGGTGCACTATTCACGAACTCATTTATTCTAGTATACGATACTAGTCACGTTGGTTAAAGAAATTGTTTCCTGTGTAACTCAAGATGGAGGGTTCAATCAGCCATGATGGTGATATGTTCAAGCTAACTGCTGACAACTACTCATATTGGAATCCAATAATGGAATACCATTTGTATTGCAAAAACTTTCATGAGCCAATCACCCAAAAGGATAAACCCGAGAAGAAGACCGATAAGGAGTGGGAACTTCAAAACCGGAAGGCAGTAGCAATGATCAGAAAATACATAAACAGAAGTCTGTTCGAGCATGTGTCAACTTATAATAATGCGTATGAGTTGTGGACGAAACTTGATTCCTTGATTCAAAAGAAGACACCAAGGAACAAAGCCCACCTTGTCAGACGACTAGTGAAATTGGAGTACTCTGATGGCCAAAATATGATCGAGCATTTAAATACCTTCAAAGGTATTGTGAATCAACTAACGAAAGCCGACATGAAGATAGATGATGAGTTGCAAACTCTTCTACTCCTAAGTTCTCTACCCGAGATTTGGGACACTCTAGTCGTCACTCTCAGTAACTCTGCTCCAGATGGAAAACTTGTCATGGATTCTGTTACAGATTCCTTGCTAAGTGAAGAATCAAGACGGAGGGAAAGAGGCTTCAACAACCAGTTCGAAGCAAATATTGTTGATAATAGAGGAAGGAGTAAGAATCGTGAAAGAGGAGGTCGTGGGAGATCACAAGCTAGATCAAAGTCTCGCTCTAAACTAAGTTGTTATTATTGTGGCAAGCCAAGCCAGAGAAAGTTTGAGTGCAGATTCTTTAAGAGAGATCAGCAGGCTGGAACCATCCATCCTGATAAAATCGATCCAAAGAAGAAGGAAGATGGAACAACGACAACAGTCGTAGCAACTAACGAGAATCTCTTTCTTGTTGAAGAGGAAAACTATCTAAATGTAGCGTCTGATGATTGCATTTGGATAATTGACTCAGGAGCATCCTTTCATGTAACCCCTCATGAAGAATTCTTCTCATCATATCAAAAAGGAGATTTTGGTATGGTGAAGATGGGCAATCAAGTCACAAGCAAGATTGTTGGCATTGGTGAGGTGACTATGGTTACAGAGAATGGTTATAAGCTCGTGTTGAAGGAGGTTAGACATGTTCCAGACATGCGTCTAAACCTTATCTCGACAGGAAAGTTAGATGATATTGGGATGATAAACCAATTTGGATCCGGTAGATGGAAGTTCATTAAGGGAAGCATGATCATTTCTCGTGGTAAAAAGGAAGGCTCTCTGTATATGATGCAGGGAAAGATAAACAAGGGAGATATCAATGTATCTCAAGACATGAGCAAAGAATTGTGGCACAAACGACTTGGCCACATAAGCGAGAAAGGTTTGGATATTCTTTCTAAGAATCATCTTCCAAACATCAAGGGTCAACCACTTGAATCCTGTGAAGATTGTCTAGCAGGCAAACAAAATAGAGTATCCTTTCAAAGATCAGATGATGCAAGAAGAAGAAAGCATATCCTAGATCTTGTTCATTCAGATGTTTGCTCTACATCTGAAAGGTCCCTTGGTGGTTCACAATACTTTGTTACCTTCATTGACGATCACTCTAGAAAAGTGTGGGTGTATCCATTGAAGACAAAAGATAAAGTTCTTCAAGTTTTCAAAGAATTTCATGCCTCTGTAGAACGGGCATCCGGAAGAATTTCATTTGAGGAGTCTTAGGAGGTACCTTCTCATGTCTTATTCCATGAGATCTACAGTAGGATGCAAATGGGCCTATATACTCTCCACCATTATTTGTCCTTAAACAAGATCAAACAATGTTGCAGCCACAAAGCATACTAAGAATTATCTTGCAGATACGACACCTCAGAGTCCCAGAGCAACGAGTGCTCTGATACCACTGTTGGGAAATGCCTGCATAATTTCCCTCCTCCGTGAACTCAAAATAGGCACTTAGCAGAAACGTGAAATAAAAGCGTAATGACACAAAGAGAATTTTAGCGTGGAAAACCTTTTCAATGTGAGGAAGGGAAAAACCACGGGACCCTTGGGCCTCTTAAAACATCCACTATAATGATAATGGGAATACAACAATTTCACTCTTAGGTGGATCTCACTACAATGTATCTCTCAATTTGTAAGAAACACTCTCACAAATTGGCTCACTATTTCTCTCACAAGAAACTCTCTATGAGGATTTTCTCTCTTGAACAAGACTCTCTTTCTCTCTTGTTACTTGTTGTTCTTCTCTTGTGGTGTGTTGTGAATGCTTGCTTATGATCCTATTTATAGGAGAGGCAAGCCAAAGTTGCCTTACATGCATGAAGACACTTGTCATTTGCCTTTCATGCAAAACACCAAATGTCCCTTGCAATACATGCACCACACCATGTGTTACTCATGCACCACAACATGTGTAAATCATACACCTTGCTACTTGCCATCACATGCAACCTTCCATTTTGTCAAATGTATGGTGGCCATGTGGCAATGGCTGGACCCCACACTTCTATAATTTGAATGTAATACATGCTAATTCAACCATTGATTGTATAAAATATTTATTGGCAATATATATTATAAAGTCTTTATTTTTTTACGTGACATTTTTTGATATCATTTTTCATTAATATATATTAAATTTTGTCAAAATGATTATTAATAAAAAGTGAAGAAATTAATATAACTAAAAATAAATACTCCAAACCTTTTCATACAAAATTTATATTGTTCTTTTAAAACAAATATTGGGCCTAATATAACTATTATTTGTAAATACTATTATTAATATTTCAAAATTTCCATTTAACATTCCCAAATATTTTTGGGTCAGAATAAAATATTTTTAGAAAAGAAATATTAGGTAGTTTATTAATTTTTGGCACATTAAATGGGATATTTTAATTGTGGAAGTTAATTACACGATATTTAAAGTTATTAAATTTAAATAGAATGTCTAAATACTCTAAGAAGTTAAATGTGCATTTTTTTAAAATAAAAAATAAGTGCAGTTTTCTTGTGATAACTCTTTTTGTTATTATTAAAATAAGTTTTTAATTAAAAAATGAAATTGTTATTTTTTTATTTGGATAATGCTAACTTGTGCTCCAACAGGACAAGTTAAGAACTAAATATAAAAACATTGTTTTGAAAATTGTGTACAAATTTTAATTAAAATATAAATTTATTTTTTAAATTGTTTTTTCCAATACAAATTTACTATAAATAGGTTTCTTAGCATTACCCTTTTTATTTTTCACCATTTTATTTAATAATAATAATTTGTTTGTTTATTATATAATCTACTTTAAATTAATTGCTATTTCATTTTCTTTTTCTAACTTTAATTTTTTTATAAATTAAAAAATTATTTTCATTAATAATTTCTAAGACTTTTATTTATATATAAGTATTTTTTGCATTTTTATAATTTATTATTTTCGTATATGTATAGTCATTTTGCAAATTTATTTTATGTTATTTAAGTTTTCATGGTAATTTGGGCTTATGTTGAATTTAAGTTGCAGTAGTTTTCATGTGATATTGGTTTCAACAAAAAATAACCCAATAATATGATTATACAAACGCCCGTGACCTGTTTAAATCCAACCCGTGTAAATCGATTAAGAAAATAGACGGAAATGGATTTATATAGCTCAACTACGGGTTGAAATGGGTAAGGTTTTTGGGTCCGAAACCGTCCAATCTTACATGTTGTTCAGCCCTCCGTACAAGGATCAAATTAATTGAGAAGAGAGCGAAAAATAGGAATGCAACTAAAAATTAAAAAAAACTTCTCTTCTTTTTTAATTATGCAGAATTAGTTTGTTTCAATTTTTTTAAATGATTTTTAACCGTGTAACATATTTTTGTTTTTAAAAAATTACAAAACTTTCTTTTTATAGAAAATTTAAATAAAAATTTAATTTGTATAGTTTTTTCAAAAATATTATTTTAAGTATTTTATCTTTTTAATGAAATTTTTTTGAATATTAAAATTTAAAAAAGAAATTATTATTTTTAAAACTATTTCAAGAAAAATTCATAAAAATCATTTTTTAGATACAATTTTTTGAAGAAATAAAAAGTGATTTTAACTAAATTTTAATCTTTAATAATGTATCTTTATGTTATAGTATGACAAATAAAACTATTCTTTTAAGTTAAAAGAATGTAATTGAAAAAAAAATAGTTTTTGTTAATCTATATTAATCTCTTTTATGTTAAATTGATTATAGATTAATTATCAAATTTCATCTTTTTAAAATGAATAAATGAAATGTTGAGACTTTAAATACTGTCGAATTTTATTAGATAGTGATCAACTTATTTTGTTTAGGGTGATCAGCTTGTTATCTTGTTTAAGATATATATGATAGTTCTTAACATCGCGTATTTATCCAAAATTTAAAATAATTAGTGTATTATTTTATATATCTAACATTTTTTCAATTTCTAATTGACGTGGAACTTAACCACTTCCGCTTAAATTCAACAAAAACCAATTTCAGATACAAATGATACGATCATAATTCCCATTTCTCAACCTAGTGCATCAAATAAGACGAGAGTTAAAATTTAGCATAGGTAAATCATAATTTTCTCAAATTTTTTTACAAAAGCATAGTAGCTAGAACTCTTATTTTTCTGCTAAAAGTATACAGATCTTAAACAATGTTATACTTAAAAACCTTCTTCTTCTTCATTGAAGCAAACTAGCACCTTTGATAGATATAGTTCATAATTAGCACGTTTAACATATATGAGCACAGATAGTACCTTTGATAGATCTAGTACATAATTAGAACCTTTTAACATATATGAGCAAAGGAAGACATAGTATTATGAGGATGCAAGGAAATACATTACTAATATTTAGTCAAAGTGAAATACATTACAAAGCTTTAGTTGAAGCACAAGAAATGCTAAGGAAAGAGCAATCAAATCTACAGAGTTTGGACTCAAGCCACAAAATCAGGACAACAAAAGAAACATTATGCATAATAATAAAACAACAAACACTGACTTAATTCACTAAGGCTACATAACAATAAAACAAAGCTTACAAAGCTTCACTTGCTGCTGGCTTGAAATGCTACTAGCTGCACTGCACCTGCTCATAACCATTGCCCAACGTGAGTTTAGACTAGCACCAACTCCTTTTTTTTATAGAACTCATCGCGGAAAATGGCAGCATATAATATATCTGCATTCTCAATCATCTCATTCAAATTAAGGCGCCCATATTTGCCAACTTGTGCCTGTCATTGTAACAGTATAGAAAGGTTACTCTTGAAATTAAAGCATGACGTATACCAGAATCTAGTGATTAATACCATCTACAATACAAAAACTAGCAGATTCAAAATATAAAATGCAATGTGATAACAAAAATCATTCGTATGTTCCGATGACTGAAAAGACCTTTGTCAATAATAAGAGTGCAATTACTATAATGTTAAAATCAATACTTGGGAAACAAAGTATTCCGCCTGCTTCCTTGCATAATAACGCCAAGATGGATGGACTTTCCCAATTATAGGTAGAAGTTCAATAGCCGACAAATACCTGCACAAATGGAAATGGAAGTTGAAAACACCAATATAAATGCATACTACTATATTATAAGGAAATTATCATATTGATTTTTAAAAAGTAGAATAATTATTGGAAGAGATAAAGGTAAATACCCGTCACGATCTTTGTCAAGCTGAGAAAACATAAATTCAGAATAAGCATTATTCGAAACATAATGATGTGAATAACCGTAAGTTTCTTCATCATAGGATCTTATGGAAACAAAGAGCCCATTGACAAATTCTATATAACTGACCTTCCCATCTCTGTCGGTATCATGTTCCCTATAAAGAAATATAAGCATACATCAAGCAAGAGTACACCAAAGCAGTATTCAAATAAGCTAATTGTCTATAAACTGAAGATTTTCCATTCCTTTCAGAAAAAAATAACATTAACCAAAACAAATACTGTTCAAATTTCCGGCACCAGTCTCTAAAAATATATTCCAATATTATGGATGACATATTTACTTTGATTCTTTCAAATAGATTATGATGTATATATATATGTAACAAGAAAGATTGGAGTTACCAGACTTCCTCCCTGCACAACCATTGTTGAAGCTTTGGGTTGTTGCTGTCAGCTGGGTGAAGAAAACTACAAGACATTTAACAATATAAGTTCAAACAAAAAGGATCAATCATCATTGATTCACCACACAGGTAGATGTAGTTATAAAGAAGCTCACTCATGGAACTCAGGTAAGTTTAGACGACCGTCTCCATCTGTATCGGATGCATTAAAATGCTCTTCTTCCAGCACTCTCATATCATAACCAAAAGAATCACCATCTGATAGGTGAAAAACATATATAGCAAATAAAAGAACCTCCGAATTTCCAAAAATTATGAAATTTCTCAGCAAAAAAAAGTTAAGAATCCCTCCACTCTAACAACAAGAAATTCAAAACTCAGAACTCATCAACTTAGATTCAACCAAAGTTTATTTCCAAATGTATAAATCTCAACAAAAAAAAAAAAAAAAAAAAAAAAACTCTAAGATTCCAAAATTGATGAATCTCTCAACCCTGACGGCATGAAAAAGAAACTCAAATCTCAGATTCAACAAAAAAAATCTAAAAAGAAATAATCCCAACAGATTTAGAATATCTTGACCCTAAAATCCCTTTGACGCCGATCCATCTAAAAGCATTCTAATTTTGGAAAGAAAATCGTATGATTTCTGAAACCCGCCTTAAATCCCCATATGAGTGATAGCTGGGACGAAGTTTAGCAAAAGGCTGGGATGAAGCAGATGGTGGTGCTATGTGAAAAGCAGCTATAGATAGTTGGATTACGATGAAGACGATGAGGTTTAAGGCGTTTCCGATGAGTGGCGTGTTTGGTTGTTTGGTGGCAAATTGAACTAAACAGTGAGAAACTAAGAAGTAAGAACTCGAACTCAATTTAGATTCAACCAAAGAGATCATTAATTTCCAAAAACAAAAGAAGAAACGTAAACTAAAGAATGAAAGTAGAAAGAGAACCTGTGTATTGTGGTGGAGGGGGAAGACGGTACTCGATCTCAGCGAAGGAGACAAAACCGTCGAGATTTTTATCGTAAACGATCATCTCCCTCTTGCTGCGATGCAATTGCTTAGTTTGGAGATGATGAAGTTTCCACTGAGTAAGTTCGTGGACGGAGACATACTGATCAGTGGGGTCCACATCAATATCAGGGAACAAACGTATGATGTTTTTGGTGAGATTGAAGTCGATGTCGTCCTCCCAGTCGGAATGGAGGTCAAGGCAGTCGTGTGGATGGGCGGCGTGGTTGTTTAGGGAGGAGTGGGAGAGGACAAGGAGCAAAGCAATTGCTCCAATGATGAGAAAGACTATGAATTTTATGGCCATTGAATTCAATGTTTTCTCACAAGAGGAGAAGGTTGAATTGGTGAGAGAGAGAGGGGGGAGGGGTATTTATAGAAGCGGGTAGAGTGGACACACGTGTGTTGTTATGAAGTTTCTATTTTCAGGTAGCGCTGAGAAATTGGATTGACATTGACAGTTTCACAGTGTCAGAACCTTTTCTTTTCCCAGTTTGCAACGGCATTTACCTTTTGGACTTTTTAGTTCCAAACTCGTGCTTTTTATTCAACAATGATGTCTCCCTTTGTCATCTTTTTTTGTCTTTTCTACTTATTTCAAATGTGTTAACCATAAACTACGGATTCCTTTTTCAGTACTCTTTCTGCCTGGCTCTGGTTATATGGTCACTTTGAAGTGTTAAGAAATATATTGCAGAGAAGTTTCACTTTGATTATAAAAACGAAGAGATTGAACATTTTCATGAGAGAATTTGCATATTTATTATCTTAATATTTGTTGTTTATTTAACAAAGATTTCAACATAAAAACTGTTCATTTGTGTTGACACCAACTAGTGAACTATAACGTGTGTGTTGCTCATAAAAAAAAAAAATTAAATTTAAGTAAAAAATGTCCCATCGTGATAATCTTAAAATTGATTATACAATACTAATTTCTCAAAATAAAAACATTATCAGACTCAATGAAAAATGTTCTCTTGTGGTGACTCCCATAATGTTGCAACATTATCAACTTTTCATATTTTAGCTTCTAATCATGCTTTAACTAATTCTATAAAACGCTTCTGATTCAAAAAGTTAAGTATAAGGATAACAATGACTATGAGCAAGCTTCGTGAAACGTTTATAAAAAGACTTCAGTCAGAAGTTATTCATAGAAGATCATGTGACAACGATACACTACTTTATGTTTAATCAGTATAAAGTAAGGTTGTCAGGATCTTCTCTCTCCAACTAATCTGAATTATGTTTTGCTACTCTCAACGTCTTTATACTAGTTGAGTTTTTATCTCACTCTATTGTCCACTAGCTAAAGAACTTCAACGACTAATTGTATCATGGTAGTCTTAATCTTCAACAGATTTATTCTCAATATCTATTTAAAGAAGAAGATTGAAAACATTCACAAGTTCTTGGACCAATCTCTTTGAGATGAACCTCTACCTCTCAAGAGAATGAATGTGAATTGAAGATTTTGTGACAGTGTTCACATGGATGTGATACCAATTCACTGAAATGAGTTGAGAGAATATGTACTTTATAGAAAACACAGATGAGAGAAACACATTTCAAAATAAAAAAATAACCATAAAGGTTAAGTGTGTTAGAGTAGAGTGACACATGTTCACATATATTCTAAAGAAACAATATGTGGATATGATCAAGAACAGAAAGACACAACAAGATGAAAATTTGTGCAAGGAGAAAATAAGAATGAAAACTTCATTCTTCTACACTCAGGAGCAAACAACTCAAATTTGCTCAAGAGTGTAAATCTTTGTATATCTTCTTACCCAAGAAGAACATATATAAACACATGGTTAATATCAGATTCTTTTGTTAAGAGAATCTGAAGACTTTAGTCTCTATGTTGAGAGTAAGTCCATTCTGTATAGTTTAAACATAAAGTCCTGAACTAGATGTTTATGCATTGAAGTCTCATGCTTGCTGGCAGGGCAAGGAAGTCTCGATCATTTTGATTAGGCATTGAAGTCTCATGCTTACGGGGAGAGCATGAAGTCCTTAACTAGATGTTTGGGAATTGAAGTTTCATGCTTACAGGAAGAGCGGGAAGTCTTGAACGGTCATTTTAGGCAAGGAAGTATCACAATTTAGGGTTTGATCAGAAGTCTCATTGTAGGTGATTGAGCATGAAGTCTTGAGATATTGACTTAAGCAATTGCAATCAGTCTGATTATAATTAAAAGCTTTTGTGATACATGGCGACTTGAGTACTCTCATTTGAGATGAACTAGGATATATTGTGTGTCTTTTTATTTACTTATGCATTTATATTCTGTTGTGCAACAAACTTTAAAGTCATACTTTGATCTGATTCAGACTCTTACTTGTATCAGAATTTAAGCTTGACACCTTAGGTTGTGAAACAAGGTTAAGAAATTGAAGTAAACTTATGACTACTGATACTTACTCTGTTATCAAACTCGAAACATGGTTCATAGTCCGATGTATTAGAATTCAAAGTGAAAAGAGTTTTTGTATTTGGGCATACACAATTCAATCCTCTCCTTCTTGTGTATTTTTCTCACCTTCACTTGGTACCAAAGCTCGATTGTGCTTTTTCACTTAATAGTGAAACGGAAAAAAAAATCCAGTGAGAAAACTTACACAGTCAAGAGCTCTGGCTTGGATGAAGTAAAGATAAGCTGAAGAAGGTCATTATAGTGTTGAGCTGAATACCTAAACATAAGCAAATTATCTTGAATGAACTCCTAAATAACCAAAGAAGGAATTCTTTCAAACTTATGTGGATTAAGAAATTGTTTCTGCTTTAAGTCATTTGCTTTGTGAATATGAAAGGATTCCTTAATCCCTATGACTGGCTTGTGGCGAAATGTGCGTATTGAAGGAACTTAAGTTTAATACTAATCTGCTTAAAGCAAGATGTCCACACACATCATTGGTTGTAATGATAAGTTATGGAACACTCTTGAAGGCAACATTGTTAGAAAAAGATTTATTCATGACATATATTCCTTTGGTTTTGATATTAACAAAGTATTAAAAGAACAATGGTGTTATCTAATATGTGTTCAAGTATGCATATTCTTATACTTAAAGATATATTCAGAATCTGATATGAAGGCACACTAGAGAGAAGCTGAGTTACGTGCTTCTGATGATACAAAATCTGAAGAATATTTGTAAGTGATGTCTGGCATAGACTTTGAAGCTGAAGGCCTTAGTATCAGAAGAAAAAACATATTGTCTCTACAGTTGGTGATGGTATTGGCTTCTGGTGATCGTTCAGAAGTAGTAACAAAGCTGAAGTTATTCGTACTGCAGAAAGCGAGTTGTAATGTCAAATCAGTTAGTCAGCTAGAGTCTAAGTTCACAAGGCTCAACAAAAGTTGACATGTTTTACGGATAACCACTCTCAAAGGATCTATAGTATAATATCTCTTTGAAGACTCAATTGTTAAACATGTTACGCAATGTTTCAAGATCTTTTGGTGCATCTATCTTCAACGACTTTTATACTATGGAGAAAACGAATACATTTGATTAAGTTATCTCTATCTGAATGAATAAATAGCGAGATCAACAATACTAAATTTGCAGAATCTCCCGTTAATTATCATAAATAGTAAACAACCTTAAGGTTTCTCGAACATCGAGTATCCTAGAAATCTTAAATGCTTAAGGTCTTTGTTAAGGTGATTACCCTATACCTCTGATTCTGTATCAAGTACACATTATTCTATATTCTACTGAACATGTTATTCAATAGTTTAGATCAAAGTCTCTTGTTATATGCTTGAGCAACAAAGTCTCCAGTTGAAAAGCTTGAGCCAAGTAAGTCTCTTGATATGTGCTTGAGCATTGAAATTCTTGATCCGTTTTGATTAAGAAAAGAAGTCTTGGATAATATGTCTGAGAAATGAAGTCTTGGATTGAGAACCTGAGCAAAGAAGCCTTAGACGGTGCGTCTGAGCAGAAGTCTTGAACCAGGTGGGTTTAAGAAAGAAAAGTCTTAGGAAGAGTGTCTAAGAAAGAAAATCATGAACCATAAGGGTTTAAGCAATGGAAGTCTTAGGATTTGAGGATCTAAGTAGAGAAGTCTTGATCAGGTGGTGATTGAGCAAGGAGTATTAGACTGTAGGTCTAAGTAGGGAAAGTTTTATGCTTAAGTGCATAAGCATATGTAATTATAAGTTGATTATAGTAGAAAATATCTTGTGAGTCAAGGTGACTGGAGTACTCTCAGTTAGAGAGGAACTAGGATAAATCTGTCGTGTTAACAATTCTATTTACTTTACATCTGATATATTACTCTACTACATTTATGATCAAATTCTTAACTAATGTTTAGAATCTGAACTCCGTTAAGAAGCAAAAACATTTTAGTGAACAAAATTCAACACCCTTCTTGTGTATTTTACCACCTTCAAACATTGACTAAAACTTTAATGGTGTTGGCTTGGTAACAGATCTTAAGGAATTTTTTCTATAAGATACAACTTCAAGGTTACAACTATTCGGGAGGTTAAAATATCTGAATACTCTAGACCTTGAAAGGTTTATTTGTAACCTTCAAAGCCTTGAAATGGAACTGATGGTGATGAAACTGTGCTGAAACCCAAATCTCTTGTCTTGAGGTCTAATGGTGAAAGATCTGGTGATATAAACTTCGAGACCCTCATATGTCAAAAAACTAGAAGAAACCTCTAATGAAGAAGATTTTAATAAGGACTCTGATGATGAGAAAATGGATTTTATCATCAAGGTTTCAACACCGACCAACAAAATCAAGTTATTCTCTGGTAGAAGTTCTAAATTCAAAGGCTCTAGTTACAGAATCAATTCTCTTAATCTACAAAAGGAAATATTTTGATAGAGAAGCTGGAGTTGTTAACCCTGCACTTATGGCTGACACACTCTCTGGTTCTGAATCCTAGTAATGTTCTGACTCGGAATCTGATGAGGCTATTAAGAAACAACTTGAATTTTCTTAAAGATGAGTTGAAATCTTGTAAAAGAAATTTCTAAGATATTGGAACCTTTAATTGAGTAAATCATGGCTCTTCATGATTTCTTGAAAATAGGTCTTAACATAACTTAACTTGATTTCATGATATATGAAGTAAGCAAAAGAAATGGTATGTGTCTTCACAAAAAAAATTTGATTCCAAAAATTTTAACATGAAAGAAACCCAAAGAATCCTCTTGTTAGGTATGCTAAAAGGATTAAAGGCCTTGGTGTATATGCTGCTGAGTGTAGCAAGATTCTGAATACACCATAATCAATGACAGAGAAGTCAAAGATTTTGATTGATATTGAACCTAAAACTTCAAAGTCAGTAGTTTATAAGATTTAAGATACTATGATCCTTATGTTAGAAGGTTGCAAGGAAACCTATACCAAAGACCTATGGATCTAAGTTTTTATATAATTAAGAAACTAAGGTAAATGGTGAAGCATTTGCTCTGGAGTATGGATGATGGATATCTAGAACCACAACTAGAGGAAATCATGTATCCTAGATCTTAGCTTATGGGAGAAGAAGGAATAGAATGTTATTGTCTCCAGTATTTTGTACTGCATCTCTCTATGATCATGAATCTGCTTCAACAATATATAGTCACGAAGGCATACTCTTTTTATAAATAATCTGCAAAGGTATGTCAATCATCCTCATTCTTTAGATAGTTTATATGTATGATAGGTTATCTGAAATTACTTTGTGTATACGATATGTCTATGCATAACCAGTTTGGAAAACTTACTCTTGTGAAACCTATGAAAAGAATATTTATTCACTATGGAGATGTTCAAATCAAATTTAAATTTGAATTTAAATATAATAAATCATGTCTTATTCTTTGAGACATTTATGGAGAAGATCATATCCAACAGATTCAGCTATTTTCTAGAATAAACCAAATCAGATATCCAAGGAGAAAAAGCCTTTGTCTGCAAGAACTAGGTTCTTTGTGTTAGGGTTTGATACTTTGTTTCTTGTATTCCACCTTAATGTTATAAATGTATTAGGGTTGAATCTTTGTGTCACCACTCTATATTTCAGTAACTTGACATAGTTGTTAGTTTGTCTTCGTTAAGTTATAAATTTAACAATCAATAGACTTGTTTTTGAGGTTGGTCACTAGGGTTTAGTGATACAAGAAAGTGATTGGGTTCTCATATTTAGGGGGAAAAATAAATAAAAAGTCATTGGGATTAGAGAGAGGCATAAAACTTCATAGGTGTTGAAGGTTCTTATAAGACTAATTATTCTAATTCGCAGTAGTGAATTTTCTTTCTTAGGTAGAGTGCCTCCCAAACGTAGTTATTGTTTCATCAAACTGGGTTACCAATCTCTTATGTTATTATACAACTTTCTGCATTGTTTATTATTTTTCTATCACTGTTGTCAATTTGTTCATAAACTAATTGTAAAAGTTGGACAAGTTGTCTAAAATCTGATCCAACATCTGCCCCATGAGAAATAAAATTCCAGATGTGAAATATATCATTGTAGAGATAAGACAGTACAATCAAGTCCCACGTTAATTTGTTGACAAATAATGTTAGTGTTTATATAACTCGCTCATACTTTGCCTATTGTATTATTATGGATCGAGAATACATCACAATCACTTGAGTCTAAAGCCTAAATAAAATTTCTTTTAGAATTTGTAATAATTAATTTTCAAATAAAATTCTAAACATCATAATTTAAATTATTAATAAATTTATTTATTTAATGAAAAAATATTAATTAATAAATTATATAGTCATCATTCTCACCTCATTAACTTTTCAATTTGTTATTTACTAACTTATATATATATATATATATATATATATATATATATATATATATATATATATATATATATATATATATATATATATATATATATATATATATATATATATATATATATATATATATATATATATATATATATATATATATATATATATATATACATATATATATATATATATATATATATATATATATATATATATATATATATATATATATATATATATATATATATATATATATATATATATATATATATATATATATATATATATATATATAATGATCTAACATGTGATCAGAAGTAAATTGGGGGCCAGCAACACGTCGTGGTTTTCAACATCAGGTGAGGAAAACAGAGGGGGAGTACCTGCAAGCCACTCCGATATTAAAGTAAGTTCAGAGTGAAAGAAGGCAAGCACATTAAAGAATAGAATTGAATTGAATATCTAACCCTCTTTCAGAGGGGAGTATTTATAGAGATCCCCCAGCGTTGGGTTAAGGGTCTTCATTATGGGTTGAGTGATCAGGCCTATAATGGACGACTTCCAGGATTCCCACGTGGAGGTAAGGATGAGCAGCTCTTGCTCATCATCCTGAGTCAATTGCTCAGTGTTCTCCAGGAATTAGAAGACATGCTCGTTAAGAAGGGTAGAACGTACGCAAGATCAGTTGACCACATGTCCTCGGGTGAGGAGCACGTGGGGAATATGCTCTCCAACGACTATAATGGATTGGACTTTTGCATTGAGCTTTCTTCGACGCAAAGTTGGACTTGGATGTACCTGGCGATGGGCCAGTCCCAGGCCTAGCCCAGAGAGCTGGGAGGTAATCAAGCCCAAAAAGACGAATAGGATTTGCTTGACCTTCATGATGGGACTTTTCACGATGTATAAGTTCGCCTTTAAGGAGTTAGGGTTGTGTCTGTCGTTCAGCGACCTTCAGGTAGGGATCTTTATTCGGCTAGAGTTGGCACCTTCCTAGTTATATCTAAATGAGATTGTGTTCATCCGGGCATTCGAGATCATATATTGACATCTCGAGGTCGATGCCACCCTTCCCTTATTCTTCTGTTGTTTCACCTGCAATGGCAATCCTCACATGGGAAACACAGTTGGGTGTTCTTCAAGCAGCCGAAGAAGTTGTTCAAGACGTACATGGAATTCACTCATACCTTTAAGGATAAGTACTTTCTAGTTAAGCATGTGTCAGAGGCAGTCATCGACTCCATGTTTAAGTGCGAGGTAGCGTTCAAAGAAGATGGTTGTGTATGTCGCAATGAAAATGTGGCAGAGGTGATGCAGTTGAAGGCGAGGTTTTCCCTTTATTATGAGAAGACCCATTTTGACAAGAGTACAAACTACTACCTCACCAAGCCCAACGAGCTAGATACTGAGGATCAACTTGCCTACAACAAGATTGTGGCGTTTGTAGACAGCTTCATTCCCAGGCAGTGTATGACCAAGAATGAGAGTGCTATCGTCAACGAGTACGAACAACTTATCTATGAAGCACGACTTATCAATACCAAGAACCTTCTCGAGCGTCCTACTGTCGAGGAGGCTTTAGTGCTTTTAGGTAGATGTTTTTCTTAGCTTGCTTGTGCGCTTGTTTTTCCTAAGTACGCTAACCTATATCCGTCTTTGTTGCAGGTAAAATGGCTAATCTTCAAGATCGCATCGTCAAGCTTGTTGTGGATAAGGCCCCGTTCCCAACAAGGCTCGATTTGTATTTCAGTCTTTATTTTATATTTTCTGTTTTTATTTATGGTTCCTTGAACCTTTTAAACCAAAACTTTTAAACAATAAGCTTAGAAATGTAGAGGCCGTTGAACGGAGTTCATATCGCACTAATCCCTGTGGAGACGACAAAACTGGGTACTTAATATTTTTTTCTTGCTGCTATACCGCACCAAGAAATGCCTCAACAGTCAAGTTATCTCTCACTTGTACATCATCCATCTGAATCACATGTGACAGATCAAGAATGTACTTCCTCAAATGAGACACATGAAACACATCATGCAAATTCGCAAGCGAAGACGGTAAAGGAATCTGGTATGCTACTCCTCCTACCTTCTATGAAATCTGATACAGACCAACAAAATACGATGTGAGCTTTCGAGACTTCAAAGCTCAACCAACACCGGTTACTGGTGTAACTCTAAAAAACATGTGATCTCCCTCTAGAAACTCAAGTGCTTTCCTCCTCTTGTCATGATAACTTTTCCGACGACTCTACGACGCTTTCATCTTTTCTCGTATCATCTTGAACTTTTCAGTCGTCTCTTGCATAATCTCAGCTCCGAGCATAACACTCTCGCCTGACTCATACCAACACAAAAGAGTCTTACATCTCCTACCATACAATGCCTTATATGGTGCCATTCCAATACTAGAATGATAACTGTTGTTGTAGGTAAACTCAGACAACGACAAATGACTACCCCAAATCCACCTTGATCCAACACACAAGTTCTCAGCAAATCCTCTAAAGACTGGATAGTTCACTTTTTCTGTCCATCCGTCTGCGGATGATAGGCAGAACTCAATCTCAACATGGTACCCAAAGCGTCTTTCAAACTCTTCCAGAATCTCGATGTAAATCTTGGATCTCCATCTGACACAATACTCGACGGTATCCCATGCAACTTCACAATTTCCTCAATATACATCTCAACTAACATCAACATAGAACAATTAATCCTCATGGGTAAGAAATGAGTTGATTTAGTCAATCTATCCATAATCACCCAATTAAAATCATTCCCTTTCACAGTCTTTAGAAAACCCGACACAAAATCCATGGAAATACTATCCAATTTCCACTATGGAATATTCAACGGTTGCATTAGACCCAACGGTCATTGATGTTCAATCTTCTACTTGTGACAAGTCTAACTAGCATATACAAACTCGGCCAATTCTTTCTTCATCCCTGGCTACCAAAACAATTTCCTCAAATCTTGGTACCTCTTTGTAGCACCGAGATGGATACTCAATCTATTTCGATGTCCTTCCTCAAGAATACTCTTTTTTAACTCAACAATATATGGAACACAAACTCTATCACGACATCTTATGATACCATTTTCATTAATCCAAAAATCAACTCTTCGACTTTGATTAATCAAATTCAACCGATCTACCAACTCAAATCAGATTTTTGACCTTCTCGAATCTCATCAAGAATACCAATAGTAAGCATCAACATACCAAGCTTAACTCTATAAGAAGATTTTTCATAAACCAAACTCATATCACGAAATTGCTCAATCAGTTCTAACTCTTTTACCATCATCATCGGTATATGCGAAGATTTCTTTTTCAATGCATCAGCTACCACGCTTGCTTTATCTGAATGGTAACTCAAACCAAAACCATAATCCTTCAAAATTCCCAATCATCTTCTTTGCCTCACATTCAATTCTTTCTGATCAAAGAAATACTTCAAACTCTTATTATCACTAAACATCTCAAATCTCGAACCAAACAAATAGTGCCTCCAAAGCTTCAACACAAACACAACAACAACCAACTCTAAATCCTGTGTTAGATAATTCCTCTCACGCACTTTAAGTTGCCTTGAAGCATAAGCTAAAACATTTGTGATGTTGCATTAACACACCTCCTCCATCCCATTAAAGAAGCATCACAATATACAACAAATGGTTCTGCCAGACTCGACAAAAAATCAAAACATGAGCTGCTGTCAGCCTTCTCAAAAGCTCTTGAAACTTTCTTCACGCTTTTCATCCAAAACAAAAGTTTGAACCTTCCTAGTCCACTGCGTAAATGGCAAAGATAACCTGGAAAAATCCTCCAATGAATTTTTGATAATAATCTGCCAACCCAAGAAAACTTCTAATCTCAAAAACAGGTTTTGGAGCTTCCCATTGCAATATAGCTTTGACCTTCGACATATCAACCACAATAAATATACTCGAGATTACATGACCAAGGAAACTCACTTCCTTCAACAATTTTGCATACAATTGCTTCTCTTTGAACGCTGATAACACAATTTTCAGATGCTCAGCATGATCCTCTTTACTCTTCGAATATATCAAAATATCATCGATGAACACAACCACAAACTTGTCCAAATAAGGATGGAAAATCCTGTTCATATACTCCATAAATACACATGGTGCATTAGTTACACCAAATGGCATCATGAAATACTCATAAGGTCCATGCCTTATTTTAAAAGTAGTCTTTTGAATATCTTCAGCCTTCACACGAATCTGATGATACCCAGATCTCAAATCTATCTTACTGAACACACTTGCAACAACCAAATGATCCATCAAATCATCAATCCTTAGAAGTAGACACTTATTCTTGATAGTCACCTTGTTCAATTGTCTATAATCCACACAAAGCCTCACATAACCTTCTTTCTTCTTAACTAACAATATTGGTGCACCCCACAGTGACACACTCGAACAAAATAACCTCTCCTCAAGCAGATCTTCAAGTTGATTTTTCAACTTCTTTGATTTCGGTGTGGACATACGATATGGAGCCATCGCTACCAAACTAGTTTCAGAAACTAGGTCGATCGTAAACTCCACTTCCCGTTTCGGCGGTAAATCACGTATCTCATCAGGAAAAACTTTTGGATAATCACAAATAATTGGAACACCACCAACTTCCTCACTTTATTAACACTCAAAGTTTCCATCAAAATAAACATCTCAGCATCATCCTGCACCGGCTCACCAAAACAATTTGTAAGCACTTAGCTTAACTCAAAACAATTCACTGCACACGCCATCTAAGCTTGTAAGACACATCTATCCCATCCAACATGACTCTGTCTACTATCAATAGGAGATTAAGGATGATCAGTTCCTCAATTTGTCAATGGACAGCCGAAAATCATGATGGAGCATAAACCATCTTTATCAAACTATAAGAGCGTTCATCGACACACTGAGCCACCACTCCACACTTGAAGCATCCTGGAGAAGCACAAGCTTATCCCTCACTTGTTTCATTCTCACTTCTGCAGACAAAGATTAGAAAACAAATGTGTACTAACAGTGCTTTTACACACATGTCGCATACTAGGGAACAAATAACATTAGACAGCTTGGCCGGACCGACTGACCTGCTCTGATACCAGTAATGTAACACCCTTTTCTACCCCAAAAATATAATGGCAAATCATTCACATTTATCAAATTAATATTTTAAACATAATAAAAATCACCTTAAAGGGCGTACATTTCTCAATAATTCAAATCAAAGTCAATGCTCTATAAACAACGAGTTTTTCCATAATTACTCAAATGATAGCGGAACTCAAAAAGGTAAATCCAAAGTTTTCCTTGTACAACAACATAATCAAAATAACAAAAATCAATAAAACATGGTTTAACTCAAAGACCCCAACCCGGTGTTTCACTATCAGAGCAAGACCCTCTAAGTCAACTAAAATGTTTAAAACTCCAAAAATGTCATCGACGGCATCCACGGTTAAACCTGGTCATCTGCACGTTACCCACGTGGAGGAAACATTCAAACAGGAAGGGTGAGTAAAACGATTCTATTTTAGCGTCATTTTCATATTCAACATCATCATAATCATCAAGAAAATATCAAAAAGCCATAATATCATAAATTATACCAAATTGTCACATAAATGCAAATGCAACAAGACTCATGCATGTGATACTAATTCACCAAAATTCGATGGACACTGGGCCATCAACCCTCCATAGATCCCCATTAATAAGATCGATTCTATACAAGAATCAGAGCACAACAAAATACTTCACATTCGTACAATGGGACCGAAGCCAAAAGAGTCAAACACTAGACCGAAGTCTGAAATACATATGAATGTATGATGCACACGTCAATATCATCGTCATAATAATCTCATTAGGTGCATCATCATTCATCAAAATATTCATAAGAATCATGTAATCATAAAATCATCAAAACCTCATGGAATCAACGTCACAAATCATCATAGTTCCTCATGGGGATTCATCATGCAATTATGTATTAATCTCATAAGAATCACAATTATACTCATGGGTACTCATCATACAGTCATGTATTTTAATCACATAAGAATCACAGCTATACTCATAGTAATTCATCATACATTCATTTAATCACATAGGAATCACAATTACACTCATAGTAATTCATCAGGAAAATCACAGCATAAAAACATTAAGACATCATTGAACCAGAACATAATTCGCGAAACTCTGCTACCTTCGCTGGCAAGTTCTCCGTGCGAGTCTGGGGCGAATGTTCGCCGTGCAAACTCGCGATTACAGCAAATCGCTGTTACGCACCAATAGCAAAACCAGCCCAAAGGTCCCTATGATTTCCTTCCCCAATGCCCCAAAAACATCCCTAAATCATTCTTAAGGTATTACGGCGATAAAGGCACAAAATCTACGACTTATTAGGTCAATCCCTTATCCTATTTACGCCTCTAATTCCCATAATTTCTTACAAATACCCCACCGTCATTAAAGTTAAAGTTCTCATAATCACTTACTCTATACGGTTAAACAACCTCATCAACAGATTTGGCCATGAAGGCCTAATTTCCCTTACTTTCAAATCAGCGTCAAACCTATAAGAACATCAATTCAAATCCCTCAAACTCATTGAATTCATCGTCAGAAATGCAACAACAATCCAATACTAAAAAATTCCTAAACCTTTAAACCGACTTTAAATATATTGAATCGTATATTGCAAACAATGAAGGCAATAATCCCCATACTTAAACAACCTCAAAAACGAGTTTGGTCACGAAGGTCTAATTTCCTCAAACTCAGAAACCTCCTAAATACTAAATCGACTTTAAATACATTGAATCATATATTGAAAACAATGAAGATAATACTCTACATACCTTAATTGTCGATTCTAAGCCTTTCTCTTTGATTCTTAGAAACCTCGTGAAGTTTTTCCTGAATCCTCTTCCTCAGAGCTCTGGCCTATATTTCTTCCCTTTTCATGGTCTAACAAGAACGAATCCTAATTCCATCAAAATTCCTTTTTGTTAAACCTAACTTTGGGCCTTAAAATGGGCTTTCCAATTTCACCTTCACTAACTCCTCCTTAAAAGTCCACTTTACCCTTAATTCACTTATATTTATTTAAGTTAATAATAATACCAACATATTCATATTATATACCATTATTTAAATAAATAACCCAAAATCCATAATTCTCAATATTTCATACCAACCATCGAAAATCACCAAAAATATGAATATTCATATTTAAATAAATTAAATAAATATTCTAATAAATTTGAGGTGTTACAGCCTATGTGAGACATTGGCTTCAAATCCTCGGAGGTACTGTGTTGAGTTGGCTTGCCGGGAGTTCTAGATGGTGCATTGATAGTACTTTGTCCCTTCGAGGCTGCTTCAAAACATCTCCTTGTAGCTTTGATGTCCTCGTGGAGGATTGTGACAAAGCCTTTGACCGTGTAGTAGTTCATCTTTAGATGGATAGTGGACGATACAACGATTGGTTCGGCCAGAGTTGGTCTCTTCAGAATGCATTGGTATAAAGAAGGGAATTCTATGATCAGGACTGAACTTTGATCCACTTGGCGGTTTCATCTACTCTGACTGTGACGATCAGTTCGACGTATCCCCACGGTCTCGTGGTTGTGTCGTTGAAACCCTGCAGATCATAGCATACATAGGTTGTTAAATGTGTTTCATCGAGCTACAAATTTGAGAATAGCTATGAATACATGATGTGGCTGAGCTTCCCTGGTCTACCAGAATGCGGCAAACACCAAAGTTTTCCATTTGTGCCCTCACAAGCAAAGGAATGTTGAAGTTGGGGGCTCCTTCAAGGAGATCCTCGCAGTAGAAGGCGATGGGATTTGAGCTCCCCCGATACTTGTTGAGGGTGGAGTTTTTGCTCGAGCTCGCATCAATGAGTTGCTCGAACTTCCTCTTCACTTACCCCATAGTAAATTTGTTAAAACTTCCGCCCGATATCACTGTCACACCCTAATTTTTGACCTTAAGATCCCATCTCCTCGGGCATGTTTTTCTTTTGCATATCATTTAAGTCAATCATTATGCATAGCTAACCGTTCTAACCAACTTGTTAGTTTATTGTGTGAAAGATATGTTACTGCTGGGAATTCAGGGAATCACGAAGTGATACCTATAAGGGCATATTATTCAAGGATTGAGATTTATGTCATCTCGCTGTCAAGGGTTGTCTACCATCATTCAAAATACAACCAATAAATTCCATACCAGAGATTTATGAGGCTAAAATTCAGGATTTACCCATTGTGCTCAAAAAGAAGGAGAGAAGGGAATTCAAAGTCAAGTCGTGATTCAATTTGAAATGTCCACATAATTCATGACGAGGGGTTACCAAGTTAGGTATTTAAGGACCCATGTTCTTTTCAAAATTCATGTTGATGACAAGCGCCAAACTTTGCATATATGGATACAAAGCCTAGTTGCCTTACAAGACTCAAGATTGATGAGGAAGGTTGTTAAGAAAAACTCAGTTAAAGGATCAAGCATGGAATTTTAAGATTCAAGGCATGAGAAAAATAGTGTACTTAAGTTTTAAAGTCAAGGGGATTTACATATATTATGAATCAGGATCCAAACTCAAGAGATTCCAAGATCACAACTTTACAATAAGAAGTTTTTTTGATGTACAAGAACGAGCTAATTTTAAGTTACAAATACATTTCCATTCCACAGTTTTTCTACAGGAAGGATAAATTTCCATATATTTATCAAGTTCAAGATGGAGTGAGCCGTCTTGTGATACTTCTTGAAGTTATCAAAGTTTGAAGTGCTAATAGGTTCTCATTGCTGACGAGAAACAACAGAGAAAGAAATAACGGTTGCGGTTGGTGCGGCAGCTGGAACTTCTTCAGGCCTCGACGCAGCAGTTGCCGGTTGTCTCTTCGCTATTGCAGCCGTGCTAAGGCATCCTCGTGCAGAGAATCCTCCCCCACCTACAACTGCCATGAGTGTATTGAATTCTACCTTTTCTTCAAACATCAAACAGGGGATACTAGCATGTAATTGATAACATAACTGCTAGTGTTGAAGCAAGCACCCAAATATTGAATCGGTTAATGCTTCCTGCACCAGCTACATCTATTGGTTCTGCTGTACCTACCAAAATTGATCCCCAGTAAGACGTTCTCAGTGGCGATACCTTTGACTCACCAAAGTAGATAATTCACCTGCTCTTAGTCCTGCAGGAAAACAACAAGCAGTCAGTCCTAAATCCCCATAAAATGGCCTTGTTCGCTTCGATTTGTTTTCTAGTGGAAACAATGTGCCACTTTCTGTTAATACCCAACCAACAGCCCCTCAATTTTAACAACAACAGACATTCATATCTCAAGATGTATTCTACCTCAATGGAAATGTACCAAACACTGTCTTACCTCAGTATGAACAATCACTGCAGTATAGGTCCTGTCCAGGATAGTCGATTTGCAGAATAGAAACCGCTAGCTTCTTGTAAGCAACAACACGCCCTCTTCTACAAGCTCCCAAGATCATAATGAACCCCCATGAGAGTTAAGTGTATTAGTGGGGTGTTCTTAGAGCAACAACAGGGTTACTGTCGAGTGCAAATAGCAGTTCGTCACAGTGGCGCCAATTATCACGAAGGTCTTGCTAACCAAACCATGATAGATAAATTCTCAGCCTGTGCAGCACGAGCTCGGCCTTACCGGTTGATGAGTGCGCTTCCTTGAAATGTAGCCATTTTTATCCAAAGAGTCTAATTGGAACTCTCAAAGAAATCCCAACACCTGGAATCAACAAGCATATTTCTGTTACCCTGTTTGCGTTTTCTAGTAAGAAGCCAATGTAAAAATTTGCAAACTAAAAAGGGAGCAAAAGCGATAAGGAGAAAGGCCAACACCTCTTTCCGTAAGGGATACTTTCAGCACCATCCAAAAGACTCCAAACCGAGATTTTCTTTTTCGAGTTTCACACCTGGAATTACAAAGAGGATAGTTAATGATCTACTAAATCTAGCATGATAGAAATTAAGAGTTAGAAAGGATGTCTAAGCTGCAATAGGCAACAAGGTGATAAGCAACTCTTGCTCAGGAACACATTCTGTTACAGTCACAGCACACTCGAGAATCTCCGAGATTACCTCCTACAAACAAGAAGACAGACTTACTCGACACCATTGAAAAACAAATATCTTTTTGACCACGAAGCTACCAAGTCCATTTTGCAGAATCAGTCTCAACAAAACACGTCTGAGGGATGAATGCGCAACTTTGGAATCACCAGCTCAAACACGTGAAGATGAGTTTGCAAAGTTCAAAACCGCTCCTAACAATGAGGCTTTAGGCTCACCAGCTCTATTACCGTAAACCACTCTGGGCTGTTAGTTTTCCTGGCCCAGAATCCTTTGCTACCCTCACCTGCCATGTCACATTCAGAGTCAGCAAAATCGTTAGAGAATATCCACTTGAGAAAATAAAAGTTTCGATTCAGTACTAAATCAAATCCAATATTGAACTAAGGCATTAACCAGATTGATACAATAACATCACAGAATTGGGATTTTCATTTAAAGCATATTAACACAATCATACGAAAAAGGAGGTTTTCAAAATCTGTCTAAACTAAAGCGGAAGGTCCAAATCAAGCATTCAAGACAGTTTAATCCGAGTTTAAACATGGAGATTCTCAGTGAAGCCTATAAAAGGGAGGGATTTGGGACGAAGGAGGAGGAATTCGTAATAACCCTCAAGGAAAAACCCCCCAATTTGAAACCCCACAAATCAAAGAGAGAAGAATACTTATCTAGTCCTCAGAGTCCGCCACTATCAAAGTATTTTGCCGCCGCAATAAGCCTCGGTCATTCCAGAACCTCAATCGCACCGTCGGAACCAAAGCAGGCCCTCCGTCGCCCCCTAGCTCGCGGTAACCCCTCCTTTTTGCGTCTAATTTGTTGAAGCGTGTGATTTATTTGGTTGTATTTCAGGTACAATCGCGGTGAAGGATCGAGAAAGATGGCCCAAACGAGTGAACGACGCGAGCGACTAGGGTTCTTCCGCCGTTTTCGTTTTCCTCTGTTTCATTTTGTTCCTTTGTTGCTTTGTAAATGGTAATCTGTATGTATGCACGACCACGGTAGTACCGTGGTCCCTCACCACTATCACCACACGATTCACTTACCACATGATCACACGGATCACTTCGCGCGCCCACAGTAAGTCTCATGCCCTGCGTAACACCAGATCCCACGTTTTAACATAATTAATTAATCAATCTTTTAAACAAAACTAATATTCTGTTTGATTTATTAATTAAAAAGCCCTTTAATCCTTAACTAAGTTTATTTAAAAATAATAACTTTCAATCAACTTAATTTTCTTTTTAAATCTAATTAATTTTATTTTTATGTAATTTAATTTAAAAACCATTTTTTTTTATAATTTAGTTTCTCAACTTTATTAATATTAATAACTCATCTTGATAATAAAATCTTTTTATTTCATTAAAAAAATATAAGTTCTTTTATTACTTTAAAATCTTTTTCTAAATAACTTAAAGTGTAACTTTTGATAGTAAAACCTTTTATTAAAATAAACATAATTAATATAACCTTTTTAAAAAAAAAAACAATTTCACTCAAAGAATAACATTTTCTTATAAATTAACTCAAATAAATTAAGATAACTTTTATTAAAAATAAAATAAATAATAATAATGATAAACAAATATTACTTTTATCGGAATTACAATACAACCTTTTTTCTTAAAAATAAGTCTATACCTTTTAAAATCAAATTCACCCCTGACGTGTTAAGCCATTAATATATTTTCTCATAAGTATAATTCAACTGATTTATCTTACTATTAATAATCAAATACAAGCTCTTTGTTTACTAAAATCGATTCACATAAGTTAACCCCAAATTAAAATTAATCTATTCGATTAAAATCAATCAACTCGCATAACTTAATCATCTACGCCTCACTCCATTCACACATTCACAATTCACGCACTTAGCGCTTTCATGCGTGTGTATGTTCTATCTTCATTGCAATTTATTTTACAGCAATTTACTTTTATCGCATCCGTCCAAAGGAAGAACCTACACATGATTCAACACTTGTGTAGTGCATCTCATTTTTGCATCATACTTCCTTATGATCCTTGATCCCATTCAAGACGATCTTTAAGGACAGATCCTACCCCATAGGAGGACCTTCGTCTTTACTTTACAATATAGAAAAAATAAAACAACTCGATACATTATTCAAACATTAGAGAAAGGTGTTAATCATCTTAAGCGAGATAGAATCTCCACCCCACAACAATACAATCTCTTACACTTGCGGCAGTTAAATCTCCCTTAAAATGACAACTCACTTTTTCTCCTAAAATCAATCAATCAACTACCCTAAACCCGTAGGAACTTTGACCATATTCAAAGAACTCCTCAAACCCTTTAGGGGAACTAGAGATACTCTGATTCCACTCTCGTAAGGATATGTAGGCATAAGATGCGATATCTTATCGAGTATACTTAGATATAAACCCCTAGTTCTTTTATACCTTAAGCGAATAACACTTAGCAATAAACAACATAAAACAAGAGGTTCCTGTAGAGTACTACAAAAACTTAGGATGCTAGCACCTTCCCTAAGTTTAACCAACCCCCGAACCTATAACTCTCTAGCTTGCATTTGCATTGCATTGTGGGAATTTCGATCTTTATCCCTTCCTTTGGACAAATCAAAGTTCGGTTGCAAATGATTTAGATTCAAACTAATCAATAGTTTGGTATCCAAATTTCACCGCGACAATGACCATGGCGGAGGGGAAAGTCTCTCATGCATTATGCGCTATGAAGTATAGGGGGTTTTCGGTCTCATCGGGGACGCAGAAGTCCTCAAACTAAGAGATCGACATGGTGACTTGTAGGCTGGCGGCGACGTCGGAGGGTGTCTCTTCCTCCTCGACCCTTCTCGGACGTCCTGTCGAGGAGCATCTATCTTCTTGCTGTATTGTTTTAAGTGTCCATCTCTGATGAGGATTTCAATGACATCCTTCAAGTGGATGCACTCTTCAGTCAAGTGCTCGTGGTTCTTGTGGAACTGACAGTATTTAGTCTTGTATGTGTTAGCTTGGTAGGTGTCTGTCTGGAAAAACGGATTTCGGCCTTGCAGAATTTCATGTTGGGCGCACTCTGACAGAATGCGGTCAATGGCGTGTGGTCGGAAAAGCGGCCAACCAGTCTCTTGAACTCCCTTTAGTCACAGGGCTTGTCCTCCTTTTTCTCTCCTCCACGGCAGAGTGTCGTGTTGTCATGCCTCGAAAATTAGCGTTTTCTTGGTGCCTCCTATATCATATCATACGTCACTATTCACAAAATAAAGTAAATAATAAGTTTTGATAAATCGACTTTGATTAATGGTATATATAAAATTTGTTAATATAATTATGAATTTTTAAACATAAAATTTTTTAAATAATAAAATAAAGTTTATTAATGGAGTATAAAAACTAGTTAGTACATTTAAATTTACACTATGAAAATAGTTAATATTATATTTTATTAGTTATGTCTAAAAATAATTAATATATATTTTATTGATTGCAGAGTAAATATATTAATAAATTATAAGTAAATTAAATTGTTAATAACTACAACATTTTTGTGATAAATATAATGAAAAAATTAGTTAACGACACATGCCACATGCCACATGCCGTTCTTTCTACGTGTTTGATGTGGCAGACATAATTGGTTAACGAAAAGGTTTCGGTATCTTCATGCACATAATTTCATTAAAGAAAAAGTTTTGGTATCGTCGTCATGCACATAATTCATCAATCAAAAATTCAACTTTTAAGCCCACTAGTTATTGGTGGTTGGAACTTAGAACCAAACCCAAAAAATGGGTTCGATGTGAACCCCACTTTTCGCTTTCTGCTTTAACTATCCAATTTTTTAAATAACAAAATCAAGTTATCTATCTTCTCACACAAGAAAGACAGCTTCAATTTTGTTTCTATTCTTTACCTTCGTCATTTTTTTAACAAGACTTGTTGGGCCCACAAAATTGGAAGAGGATTGGGTGCATTTTTTTATTATTACTCACAATTCAAACTAATACTTTTTCTTTTGAAGACTTTTCTTTCTCTCTTACTACCCCATTTTCTCTCACTTTTGATAAAATCTTGTTTGGGTAATTAGGATCTTATTCTTCTGAATATTCTTCTATGATTTATGCATTCAATGTAGGAGAAAAGAATTGTTTTAATTTCTTTGGATTAGTCTTTTGTAGTATTGTGGTTCACTTCAACAATGGCTGCTGATCTTTCTCTTTCCTCTACATCCTCCACGTCTTTCAGCCACACACCATGTATCTGATACTAAAATAAATTATCCCATCCTTCTGTGTTCCAATCTCAATTTTATATACATTGTTTAAAAACAAATCCTTAGTTTTCTTTTATATCTCAAAGGTTGGCTTCCAAGAGGTGGGTGTTATCATGCCCAACTAAGATGTTTTTGGACACAGTCTCGAGGCGGGTACTGAAGTATGATACGATAATAGAAAATAAAATTTTTGTATAAAATATATAAGTAAATAATTAAATTGTTAAGTTCATAATAATGTTACTATACAAATTTAAAAAGATAAAAAATAATGTCGACATACAATAAAAAAAATTAAAATATGTAAATTTAATATATTTATGTTCAAGAAAATCACAAATTTTATTAAAAATCGAATATTGATAAAAAAACAAAATTTTAGAGGTGCATCACCCTTTCCATTAGTTCGGCAACAAAAAAACCTTTCTTCACTGTATCATGAAAATGAATTTTGTGAATCCCACATGCTTGGTTGATTATTCAAACATGGATTAGATCAAACATGTGGGGGCCTAAGATTGTTGTCTTTTGAGAGCAACCAAAAAATAATATGGGTTTGCATATTTTTAACTAAGCCACGTGCTTTAAGATGTTTTGTTGATTTAGCTCTGAAGTAGTTAAAATGATTTTTTTTATATAAGTACAATTTTAGCCATTCAATAAATAATGCGCAACAAGTAAATGCTACGGAGGAGTATATAGTGCATGACACGTGTATTCTCATAATTATTAATATTGTAATTAAGTTCATAATATATTAAATTTAAAATATTTAGTCCATTCATATTGTTTTTACCTCTTATATTTTAAAAACTAAAATTTAATAGAATAGTTTCTATCTTTTTTCTTAAAATTATTTCTGCATTATATAAGGACCACAAAAATGTTCTTCTTCTCAATTAAATAGAATGAATTTGTATTTCATATTCTCGCATTTAATCTTCTTCTCAACTAAGTAGAACAATTTTGTATTTCATATTCTCGCATTCAATCGTTCACACTGTTAAAAAAGAAATTATTATAAAACATCTAATTTACAACATTGAAATATAAAACATCTAATTTTGTGATTCTCCTTCTAAAAAATGTGCATCAAAATCTATTTTTACAGTAGAATGAACACAAAATCTGACATGAGTTTTGATATTCTCACTTAGTAACTCGTATTTTCATCATAATTATTGTAATGTTATAATTGTAAAAGGTCTCGCTTATGGTGACACCTTTAAATCGTCCCATAATAAACGACGTTGGAATGTCGCCCATAGAGAGGTATCACCTCGCCCTAGGACTTTCTATCACCCGGTAGTGGGAAACGTAGGATAAGACGTTTCTAGGGCAGAGAGAAGTCATGGTCAATAACTGATCTATGGCTTCCTAGAAAATAGGGATTCAATGGTCCACCATTGACTAAGTGGGTGATCACATTTCCTAAAAGAATTTTAGACCCTAAAGACCTCTATAAATACATCTCATGTGTAGAAGAATGTTATAGACTTTAAGTCATGCAAATCACACATTCGTATATGCTTATACCTAAGCACACCATTTCGCAACAAGGCCTCTCACCTTGATCAGGTCCATAAAAACACCATAATCATCATCGTACATGATTTCTCTCTGTCGTTGGAAAGCCTTAACCACCTCAAATTGTCATAAACCTACTACGGCCCTTGAGTCTCCCTGCTCTTGCAGGAGGAACAAGCACACATGTACTTTTTTACTAGTATAGTGACGCCCATTGTGTGGCCTCGATTAAACTAACTTAGACCACTCTCCTACTTTAATTCCCTTCATCTTCCCACTAAAGATGGTTGACAAAACCAAAATCTATAACACAAATATCATCGCTGAAG
This sequence comes from Lathyrus sativus, assembly GCA_963859935.3. Taxonomy (NCBI): domain Eukaryota; kingdom Viridiplantae; phylum Streptophyta; class Magnoliopsida; order Fabales; family Fabaceae; genus Lathyrus; species Lathyrus sativus. The sequence goes on along the minus strand of OZ012738.1, from coordinate 18,134,611 downwards.
GTTTCTACGATTGAGGTAACTCTATATCTTCTCGGAGGAAATACACAAGGCAGGTGTTTGTGGGAAATGTAATATCCATCTGGCTTCCCCTAAAGCTCTCAAGGGAAAATAAGGGGTGATATCATCTTTTCCGAAGAAGACGCCCTCAGTCTCAACCCTCACGACGATGATCCTTTGGTCATCACTGTGCAATAGGGCAACTGAGACATCATGTGTGTTCTGATAGACCCTGGTAACTCTATTTACGTCCTATTTTGGGACGCACTTTAGAAACTGCTACTCAACCGAGTGACATAAAAAGTTTCAACGGTTCTTTAACGGGGTTATCAGGAGAATAAGTATAAATAATGAACCATATAATCTTGGAAACCACGTGTGGAGAGGGAGCGGACGCCAAGGAAATTGACCTCGGTTACGTCATTGTATACGTCATATCACCTTACAACATCATCCAGGGGCGACCGATTATCAACTCCTTGAGAGCAATCGTGTACACCTTATACCTGATCTTAAAATATTTTCTCCCTGATGGGCGAATCGGTACAATCCAATGATACCAACAAACAAATCAAAAATGCTATAAAAGAAGCTTGGAGATAGCCAGATAAGTGGTCACCCTTGTTGGTGTTCTCCTCTTTAGAAGTTCCAAATACTGATTTCGAGTGTTGGTACCCCAGATTGGGTGTGGAAGCAAAAAGGCTCACGCCTATAAAAGATTTAAAGGAGGTTCATATAGGTCTTCACACCCATCAGGTGATGAAGATAAAAACTTTGTTGTCCACAGAGGAGGAAAAGAAACTATGTGACGAAATCATTAAGAATGTCGACATGTTCGCTTGGGTCCCCCCCTCCGACATATCAGAAATTAACACCAAAGTCGTGAGTCATCGCCTGGCCATCCACCTTTTTCTAGACCAGTGGGGCAGAGAAAGCGTAAAGTTGGTGAGGAGAAGAGGGTTTCCATTGATGAAGAGTTGGGAAAGCTTTCTAATGTTGGGTTCATCACATAAACGAAATATCCCACCTGGTTGGCCAACATGGTTCTAGTGCAGAAAGCTAACAATAGATGGAACATGTGTGTAAATTTCACTGATTTGAATGTTGCATGCCTTAAAGATCACTACTAAACATCAATTACCTCATCGATTGGTCATCATGTTACCGCACATTGAACTTCATGGATGCATACTTGGGGTACATCCAGATAATGATGAATCCATTGGATGCGTCCAAAACATCCTTCATGTTGAATCATGACAACTATTATCATAATGTCATGCCCTTCAAACTTAAGAAAATTGGTGCAGCCTACTAGCGACTCATGGATGCTGTCTTTGCCCATCAAATAGGGCGAAACCTAGAATTCAATGTCGACGACATGATAATTAAGACCATGGAAGGGTGCAACCATGTAGAAAGATCGAAAGATGTCTTATGGTTAGTTAGGAAGTACGATATGTCTTACAATATAGGCTTCATATTGACACAGAGATGCATCGAGGCTAACCAAATAAGTGTCAAGCAGTTATCACAATGAAGAACCTCACTAACATAAGGAAATGCAATAGATCAAAGGTCGTTTTTCATCTTTATCTTGCTTCCTTTCTCACGCAGTCGACAATGCCTTCCTCTTCTTTGCTGTCTAAAAAAAGAAGGAGAGGTTTGAGTGGAAACCCAGTTGTGAGGAGGCTTTCACCAAGGTCAAGAACTTCCTCATGTCGCCCCCCGTCCTGACTCGGCCGAGAGATGGGTCGTCGTTACTCCATTTCCTCTTAGTCACAGATCAAAAGATGAGCTCAGTCCTTGTCTAGGAAATAGATAGGATAGAGAAACTTATGAATTAGTAAGTAAGGTGTTCAGAGGCGCCAAGGCATGCTATCAACAGATTGAGAAACTGGCGCTAGTCTTTGTCGTTGCGACGAGGAAGTTAAGGTCATACTTTCAGGGTAAAAAAATTCTAGTAAAACCTAACTACCCCATTCAGGAAGTTGTGAAAAATCTCAGTATAGCAGGAAGGATGTTATCTTAGGTGGTGAAACTCTTAGACTACAACATCCAATATGTCCCGAAGAGGAGCATCAAGTCACAAGCTTTGAAAAATTTCACGGCAGAATTCAACTTGCCCATAGAGGAAGGGTCAACTCCAAAATGGGTGCTATTTATATATTGCGCCTCCAACAGAAAAGGGAGTGGTGTCAGGATAGTCCTAGAAGGATTTGGTGACATACTCATTGAGCAAGCCTTAAAGTTTGAGTTCACCACCAACAACAACCAAGAGGAGTAAGAGCTCTTATCGCTGGAATGATCCTTGTAACACCCTAATTTCGGACACGACATAACTTAATATAAAACGATAAATTGAGTGCTACTCGTAATCCACTGATCAAAACAAACACAAAACCAAATATTCTTTTGAAATACACAACATAAAACAATTATGTTTGACATCATAATCTCATCAAATTGTAAAAATACTCAGAATGATTTAACAACTTTGAAATAGCATAAAGAAAACAGGAAAATAAAATAAAGAACAGTTTGTTTCCTCAATGTTACATATCAGAGCGACTCCATTAAGACCCGAACAAATAAGAAACTAAGGAGGGAGAAAAACACAAACCTAATTAGTATAGTAAAAGGAAAGATTTACATGATAAAGTGATGAACAATAGCAATCCAGAGTAGGAGCTATGGTCTTATTTCGCCCCACAGAAGACAACATCTTCTTCCCTTTACGAGATAGTCATTTCCTCTTATAAATGTTTTGGACATTTCCTTAGATTTTAGATTGATATTTGGCTTTTTGGGATACTGCATTTGACACCCCTTTACTTTGCAAGCAGTTAAAACATCAAGGTATAATTTGAGAAACTTTCCCTTTCGAAGGAACGACAAACCACCATTGATTTTTCTTATTTACGAATCATTTAATACTTGAGTTGGTCTAAATATAAAAATGATGAATCCGTTACAAATTTACCATCCTAACATTTTAATAGATTCCATGATCATAGTTGTTAAATGATATCATCTACAACAACACCTTAATCACATATGTTCAAAGATACATCAATATTAAAAATATCAAAAAAAAACATAGACTTATATTTAATTCATTCTCATAGCAGAAGTTAGAACATTTGTATCATTGGTTGATTAATCAACCAACCAACCAAATTGACTAAGTAACTAATTATCAGTTAGTTAACTTAACCTACTAATATACTTAGTTACAAACTAATTAATTGAATTATATACTGGAGTGTATAATATAACTATGTCACTAAACTATATACCGACACAGGTGAATAGTATGTATATTTCATTGAACTATACACGCGCACAAATAAAAACGTTATATATATATATATATATATATATATATATATATATATATATATATATATATATATATATATATATATATATATATATATATATATATATATATATATATATATATATATATATATATATATATATATATATATATATATATATATATATACTTACTTTTCTAATATAATATTTATTTATATCAAATTATATTGTTTAGTTAGTATAACTAGTGGAGGAGCTCATACATGGGAATAAACAATTACAGAATTTTAATAGATACAAATATTTTAAATAAAATTGAATCAATATATATCTCATAAAAAGAGTACATTTTTATTGATAAGGTAAGTGAGTGCTCATAAAAAGAGTACATGTTTATTCAAAAGTAGTATATATATTTAACAAAGTAGTATATATATTTAACATTGTTATAATAAATAGTTGGTTGAGCTAAGAGATTAAAAGAGTTAAGGTGTTAAAATTACATGGCTTGAATATGGAAATACTAACCTAACCACTAGTATTTATTAAAAATAAAATAAAAATTTGACTTACTCACAACACACTATATCTTAAAATAAAAATTTGATTTAATCGCAACACATTATATCCTATTGCGAGTTAATTTTTTTTTTGTTGAGATTTTTAGTGAGAAAGATTTATCTATAATTTGATATATCTATTTAAAATTGTAAAAGAAATATAAAAAATATCATAATACAAATTTTTTAAAATCTTTAACTAAGAGCATAATCTTTTAAAAAATTTAGTGGGAGTATCTTAAGTGGATAAATTAATATATTTTTTATAGGTTCAAAGTAATTTGTAGGATTTAAAAAATTTATAGTTGATTTGAGTTGTTTTTACTTCAATGATAATTGTTTATAAAAATTAAAATTTGACCCTATATGTTTTATAAAACACTAAAATTTAATTTTATATTATTTTTTAATAATATAAATAATAATATTATATGTTTCAAAATAAAAGTATACGTTAGTTATATAATTGTCGAAAATTAAAAGTTAATGAATTAAATGTCATGTCATAGACATTCTAATGCAAATTTTTTATAATCATCATTAACTATAAAAAATTTAACTATTAAAAACCTGTATTAAAGATGTTGTACCTGTTGAGAATTTAGAGAAAAATTGACGAAGAGATTTGATAAGAAAAAATGATGGAATGAAAACAACTCAGTGGCTTAGGTGGATAAATTGTCATTCAATTTGTTTTTATTTATAGTACAAAAATTATATAAAATGAAAATTTTGAAAGGTTTAGATCAGTTTTACAATTTAATTTATGTTGATATAATATTTTTAAGTAAAATATATATATTAAAATAAATATTCATTTATTGTTCTACCGAAAAATACAATTTTAAAAAATATTAATTTTTTTCCATCAAATAAAACTCTTGTAAAATTGGGTTAAGTTTCAGTGAAGTGACAGTGTGAAAATAAAATATGATAACTTTGTCTCTATCTCTCCAACACACTTTATAACTCTTTTTTTTATAATTATTTTTTCACTTCTCTCTTTCATAAATTTCTTTAAATTAATTTTTCACTTCTGTGATAAAGTCACCCAATCCTTCCTTCTAAAGTTATCCTTCTTCTCCTTTTCATATTCTCAAATAAAATTTTCATTTTGTATCATCTCCTCCCTTAGAAGTCTTGTTTAGCTGCTTTTTAGTTTACAGAAAAGGAAACCTTCTTCATTGAAGCAAAGGTAGGTAGCACCTTTAACCAGTATGTGGCAAAGGAAGACAATAGTAATCTCACTGATTTCAAAGATGCAAAGAAATACTAGTCAAAGTGAAATACATTACTAAGTTCTAGTCCAAGCACAAAACATGCCAAGGAAAGAGCAATCAAAATTACAGAGTTTGGACCCGGGCCACAAACTGAGGATAACATAACAACAAATACTCAAGATCAACTAGCTACTGACTTGATTTAGTAAGGCTACATAATAATAAAACAAAGCCTTCACTTGCTGCACTCATCTGCTCATAATCATTGCCCAATGTGAGTTTAGCACAGCACCGACTCCTTTTTTGATTTCATGAGCACTCTCTGTTTTTCTTCCTTGTTAGTCTAACTACCGATTTTGTTCCTTGCTGATACAACCAACTTGTGATATTCAAGTCAATGTCTTAATCCTACGATAACCCACTAGTAATCCGCCAGCTTATGAAGCCAGACTCGTTGAGATCGCCATGTTTCAAACCCTTTCAAAAATCTTAACTAGGTTAGGATAGAACTGCCCTTACTTAATAGAAGTCGCCGCGGAAAATGGCAGCATATAATATATCTGCATTCTCAATCATCTCATTCAAATTAAGGCGCCCATATTTGCCAACTTGTGCCTGTCATCGTAACAGTACAGAAAACAAAAATTAGCTTGCGGATTCAAAATATCAAATGCAATGTGATAACAAAAATCATTCTCATGTTGGGATGACTTTGTAAGAAAGGAATCAACTCTGTCAACAAATACTGTAATGTTAAATTCAATACCCGTGAACCAAAGTATTCCGCCTGTTTCCTTGCATAATATTGCCAAGAAGGGTGTACTTTTCCGATTATAGGTAGTAGTTCAATGGCTGACAAATACCTGCACACATTAAAATGGAAGTTGAAAACACAATTACACAAAGACAAATGGATACTACTATAGTATAAGTAAATTATCATATTGATATTAAAAAAGCAGAATAATTATGGGAAAAGAAAAAGGTAAATACCCGTCACGATCTTTGTCAAGCTGAGAAAACACAACTTTGGCGTAAGCATTCTTCGAATCATCAGAATGATGTGAATAACCATTACTTTCTTCATCATAGGATCTTATGGAAACAAAGAGCCCATTGACAAATTCTATATAACTGACCTTCCCATCTCTATCAGTATCACGTTCCCTATAGAAAAATAAAAGGTTTGATCAAGCAGGAGTACACCAAAGCAGTGTTCAAATAAGCTTATTGTACATAAACAGAAGATTTTCCATTCCCTTCAGAAAAATAAGATTAACCAAAACTAATACTGTTCAAAATTACTTTGATTCTTTCGTATAGGTTACGATGTATGTAAATAACAAGAAAGATAGGAGTTACCAGACTTCCTCCCTGCACAACCATTGTTGAAGCTTTGGGTTGTTGCTGTCAGCGGGGTGAAGAAAACTACAAGACATATAACAAAATTAGTTCAAACAAAAAGGATCAGCATTGATTCACCACAGCAGGTAGATGTAGATACAGATAGAAAGAAGCTCACTCATGGAATTCGGGTAAGTTTAGACGACCGTCTCCATCTGTATCAGATGCATTAAAATGCTCTTCTTCCAACACTCTCATATCATAAGCAAAAGAATCACCATCTGATGAATGAAAAACATAAATTATGGTTAATTGTATATAATAAATGTTATACCCTACCAGTGAGAAACTCAAAACTCATACTCAGCTGCGAAGATTCCAAAAATTATGAAATTTCTTTAAAGAAATTAACAAGCCGTCAACCCAAAACAGCAAGAAACTCAAAACTCAGAACATCATAAACAACTTAGTTTCGACCAAAAAGCTTATTTCCAAAATTTCTCAAAAAAAAAATTAAGAATCCAACCGAAAACAGCTAGAAACTCAAAACTCAGAACATCATACACAACCTGTGTATTGTGGTGGAGTGGGAAGATGGTTCTCGAACTCGGTGAAGGAGACAAAACCGTCGAGATTCTTATCGTAAATGATCATCTCCTCCTTGCTGCGATGGAACTTCTTAGTTTGGAGATGATGAAGTTTCCACTGAGTAAGTTCGTGGACGGAGACATACTGATCAGTGGGGTCCACATCGATTTCCGGGAAGAGGCAGACGATATTTTTGGTGAGATTGAAGTCGGAATGGGTCTCCAGGCAGTGGTGGTGATGGGTGGCGGGGTCGTTTTGGGGGGAGTGGGAGAAGAGGAAGATCAGAGCTATTGCCCCGACTATGAGAAAGAGTATCGACTTTATGACCATTGAATTGGATGTTTTCTAACTACAAAATGGGAGAGAGATAGAGAGAAGTGGAATTGGTAAGATGAGAGGGATTGAGAGTTGGAGATGGAGCATGTTCCTGCAGGAGAGAGGTATTTATAGTGAAAACAGAGTATGAGAATCTTTTGTTTTGCCAGTTTGTATGCCTTTTTTATTTTTTGGCATTCGCCGACTACCCCGCGCGTGCTATGCACGAATACATAAAACACTTTTTCCATCCCGACATGACAACGCAATACGTAAATAATACACATTCTTTAATTTTTTATTTTGTCCATTCATACGGAAAATAATACTATATCTCATTATATGAGAGGTAATTGATTTTTGAGAAGTTCTAGCAATATTCTCTTTTCAACATTTTCTCAAAACATTTATTTTTTTATTAATTATAACATGTGTGAGATTCTCACTTTATAAATAGGTCTCACATTAAATAGTATGACTCACACATATTTCAACCAATAAGAGTGTTACTAGCACTCCTCTTATTTTTTAGATTAATTAAATAATTAATGAATGTAGTCTATAAATCGACCAAATACATTGATTATTAAATGAATTTAAAAATTTAATTGTCTCCTATATAAATGAAGGAAAGTATATAATTTTTAATATTCACTTTTTATCATACTCATCTTTGAATCTTAAACTGAATTGGTGTTAGTTCGAATTTTCGACAACGAAAAACCTCAACAAAAAATGTTAGAGGTGAAGGTATACAAATGATGTATACAAAAGAGACCAGGATGCAAACTTAATATCTTTTTGATATTGTAAGGAACACTTCGATCGCGTGATAATATCGACCATGTAATACGTACGATAGTATTGAATTGGTCGAAAAGGTGGTTATTTGAGCGTGCAACATTACGTTCGTATACTAATAACTATATGTAGGTTGCTTTTTTAAAGGACACGTGCAGAAAACACATTGGCATGCTACATGCAAAGCTTCACGTGGCGAACTTTGAAGATAAAAACTTTAGAAGTAGTTACTTCATACTTATATATAGGAGTTCATTTTGTTTAATTCAGGATGTTCATTTGGTTACAAAAATCTCACACCAAATTCAAAGTAGCAGCGTCAAGAGAAACGAGTTATGATTGAGAAAATGTACGAACAATGAATTATCATCCTTTACTTTTAATGCAAGGTTTCTAATTTACATTTTTTTAACTTTACGTTATTTCATTTACATCCAATACTTTTCAAGTTATTTCACTCAACATTTTAAATCTTTGTCATCGTACACGTTCCTTTAACCTCTTAAGACCATATTTCAACCAAGTCAAAGACAAACATTTTAACGCAAGAGAATCAAAGGCAAGGCTTAACTTGACACTATGTCCTAAGATACACTAGCTGATCCTGCAAGTGATCTTTAATTAGGAGATAAGCAATTGTTTACAATTTTTCAGCGTAAACAAATTGGCACACCCAGTGGGGCATGTGCTAAGCTTCCTTTCTTTAACAGATTGTCTTGTTTTCATTTTACTTTTAAATAGTGTTCTATTTTTAAGACTTTTTTTGGGTATTATTTATGCAATTAAGTAGTGGTAAGATTTTGTCTAGAATGTCCCGTCCTCCTTTAAATAATGTAAACTCCAAGAATAATCCTCAAATTGTAGTGCAACGACCAGCTGTGTCGGCGGTTGAGGAGCCAGTTCTCTCGACCAATTAAAAAATGCTCTGGTGGTATAAATAGTGCCAGTTGAAATGATGCTGTCATAGGGGGCTACACCCCTATCGTAGTCGGGAAATTCTCTTAACAACCTTGTGATTGCGAGACATTTATTTAGGTTCTCAATGCCATAAACTGGTATAGACTACTTTTATGGTATGCAAACTTATATGATAGCTAACCTTCAATCGAACATGGCAATCTATCCCTAGCCTGAAGATGGATTAATTTATTTCCTTGAGCGTTGCAAGCTTAATGATTATAAGGCAATGCTTTGTTTATGTTGCAACGCTATTTTCAATAAGGAAGCAACAAAAAAGTTAGAGGCGTCGCGAAGCTTTAACCCCAGGAGAGGACAAGGTGAGGTCAAGCTGCCAGATTCTCCCCAAACACTAGGGGGAAAGCCTCGTAGAAATGAAGAATACATGAGGAAATTTCAACTACCTCGCCAGCAGACTTTTCTACCACCAGCAAGCGCACCCAAGGAGAAATGGGTGAAGCCTAAAAATAAGAAAGAGGCAAATCTCCCTAAGTAGAAGGAAGTCGGCCCAAGGTGGGGATGTCAAATCAGAAAGATTCCAAGAGCAAGTCCCATGTTCCTCCGACATACAAGGAAGTCGTACCCAATGAAGGCGTCATCAACGAAAGAAGAAGGTCGAACGTAAAGCATTCGCTGCAAAGCGTGACGCCACATAGGCAAAGCTCAATCCAGTTATGTCAAAGGATCAAAAGAAGCCTTACTCCAAAAACTTCAATGAGAAGGACAAGCTGACAGTTTCCCAAAGGTCAACTTTAAGAGAGGCTCGTATGGGAAAAGGGCCCCCAAGGGTGATACCAAAGATGCCTGAGTATACTCTACAATATGAGGATGAGACTCCACATTATACCCCTCAACTGGAAGACAAAGATTCGGAGTACATCCCTCAATCTTTTGAAGAAATGGTCAAAGATAACTTTTGTGAAAATTCTGAAGACAATTTGCAGATAAATTGTGGGATAGTCTCAGTTCTACCAGCGAAGTACGACAGAGTGTCGGAAGTATATGAGGCTCAAGAGAATTTTGTACAAGATGGGGCTAAAAACTAGAAGCCTTTTTGCTACTTGGTCATGAATAATGGTGTGGTCGAAGAACAACAGGCAGTTTTTGAATGGCTTGATCCCGACATGATGTATCACCTGAAGTCGTTGTTCATTAGAGCAAAGGTGGATGTCAAAATCGTTAATAAAGTGTTTGTCGATGGAGGTGCGGTCGTCAACTTGATGTCATATTCATTATTCAAGAAAATGGGGAAGACCAATGAGGATCTTAGGCCTCATAACATGGTGTTATACAATTTTGAGGGAAAGAACAATAACATACCAGGCATGTGAATGTGAGTAAAATACATAACAAGAGGGTTGAATTGTGTATGCCAAATTGTTTTTACTTTTGAATCAGAGCTCAAAATTTAAACAGAAGTTAAGAATCTGATTAACAAGTTGCAGCGGATAAAATAACAAGTAAAAAAAAGGCAAAGAACACATAAAAGTTGTATTGGTTCCTCTCCAACTAAGAGTGGTTCATTCCCCTTGCAGCACAAGACATTTTCACTATATTCAAACCAATTGCAATTACTTATACCCTCAAGTATAAGACTTTCTCCTGCTCAGAGCTACAACCTAAGTCTTTCTTGCTCAATCAGCACTTGATCAAGACTTTCTGCTTTGATCCTCAGATCCTAAGACTTTCCTACATATACCCTCAAGTACAAGACTTCCTGCTCAGACTCATAACTTAAGACTTTCTTGCTTAAATTTCACGGGTTCAAGACCTCAATGCTCAAGCACACGACAAGAGACTTTATCTAAACTGACTGTTTAGAGAAGGAATAATTTACAACAACACTTGATTAACAATTAGAGGTATTAAAAAACAACACACTTTAACACTAAATATTTTTAAGCTTTATAAGAATAAGAAATCTTAATGGATTAGCTTCAATTGAGCTGATACAAATAGTGTGAAATGCGTGTATATTTCAGTTGTAGTTAGTGTTAAAATCTAAACGGTGACGAAACTAGTCCACTTTTAGATGTCTTACGAAAATATCCCGCAGCTCTAGGCTATAACATTTCCGATCTAAAAGGGATAAGTCTGTCAGTGTGTATGCACCAGATTATGCTAGAGGAAGATTCTAAACCCTCTAGAGAACACCAAAGAAAGATAAACCCTATAATGAGTGATGTGGTCAAGATAGAAGTGCTAAAATTACTTGAAGCTGGAATAATTTACCAAGTCTCTGATAGTAAGTGGGTAAGCCATGTACATGTGGTACCTAAAAAGGGAGGTGTCACAGTTGTACAAAATGATAAAGGAGAATCAGTAGCAAAACGTATAGAAAACGGTTGGTGTATGTGCATTGACTATATGAATCTAAACAAAGTAACCAGGCACAACCATTTCCCCCTTCTATTCATCAATCAAATGCTTGAACGTTTGGTTAGACACTCTTATTTTTGCTATCTGGATGGATATTCAGGATTTTTCCAAATTCCTATTCACCCAGATGACCAAGAGAAAACAACCATCGCATACCCATATGGAAAATTTGCCTACCAATGAATGCCATTCGGGCTATGCAATGCCCTTGCAATTTTACCATGATGTGTGATGTTAATATTTGCTAAATTCCTTAACAATATCATGGAAGTTTTCATGGACGATTTCTCGGTATGCAGGTCCAATTTTAAAAACTGCCTTGCTAACTTAGAGAGAATCTTGGAAAGATGTGTAGAAGTTAACCTAGTTATAAAATGGGAGTTATATCATTTCATGGTGATAAAAGGTATAGTACTAGGACACATAGTATTGGAAAGAGGCATTGAGGTTGACAAAGCTAAGATTAAGGTTATAGAGAACCTCCAACCACCAAAGATAGTTAGGGTAGTCTGAAGTTTTCTTAGACACGTCGGTTTCTATCGACGCTTCATCAAAAACTTCTCTAAAATCGTTAAACCTTTAACTGGTTTCCTAATGAAAGACATTGAATTCCTTTTCATTGAAAAATTTCTCAAAGCATTCAATCCCCTAAAACGGGCATTAATCTTCACTCCTATCATGCAACCACCAGATTGAAACCAACCATTCGAGATTATGTGTGATGCAAGTGATTTCTCCATTAGTGTTGTCTTAGGGCAACAAAAGGATAAGAGATTGCATGTGATATATTATGCTAGTATAACTTTAGACGCCACCCAACTAACCTATGCTACTACTGAAAAAGAATTCCTCGCAGTAGTGTTTGTAATAGACAAATTCCGCCTTTATTTAATTGGACACAAAATTATCGTATACACCGATCACTCTGCCATTCGATATCTACTTAGAAAAAAGGATGCAAAGCCTAGAATACTTCATTGGATCCTTTTGCTACAAGAATTCGACTTGGAAATTTGTTATAAAAATGGCACTGATAATGTGGTGGCTGACCACCTTTTAAGACTCGAATATCTGAAATCAGACTTTATACCTATAAATGATTATTTCACATTTGAGAGATTAATAACGTCATGTAAGACAAATCATGATGATGACCCTGATGAATTGGAAATATATATTAGAGAGGCACTAATTTTAATCAACGTACCTTGGCACGCTGACTTCATTAACTATCTAGCAGTCGATATCCTACCCCTTAACCTGGCATATCAACAGAAGAACGAAGTTTTTCCATGATGTGAAATAATTTTATTGGGACGAACCCCTTCTCTTCAAAAGAGGCGCAAATGGCATATTTCGTCGTTGTGTACCTGAGGAGGAAGTGGGAAGTATTATAACTCATTGCCACTTCACACCTTATGGCGAACATGCAAGCACATCAAAAACTTGCGCTAAGATCCTTCAAGCAGGCCTTTACTGACCAACATTATAGCGTGATGTTCATGCTTACATACTCAAATGTGACCGGTGCCAACACACTAGAAACATTTCAAGACGCGATAAGATGCCCATAAGAAGTATTCAAGAAGCGAAAGTCTTTGATGTCTCGACTTCATGGGTCCATTTCCATCATCCATGGGGAACAAGTATATTCTCGTAGTTGTTGATTATGTATCTAAATGGATCAAGGCTATTTCCTCACCTATGAACGACGCACGAGTAGTCATCAGGATGTTTAAGAACTACATATTTCCAAGGTTCAGAGTTCCTCGTCTCGTTATAAGTGATGGCAAATCTCATTTCATTTTGAGAATTTTTTAGAATCTTTGAAACAAGTATGGTGTGAAATATAGAGTAGTTACATCCTATCATCCACAAATCAGTAGACAAGTAGAAGTGTCAAATAGGGAAATCAAACAGATCCTAGAGAAACGATTTCCATTTCTAGGAAATATTGGTCCTTAAAGCTACAAGATGCATTGTTGGCTTATAGGACGACCTATAAAACCCCTATAGGGAAAATCCCATTTAAATTAGTCTATAGAAAATCACGTCACCTACCTTTCGAATTAGAACATAAAGCGTGTTGGGCTATAAAAGCCCTTAACATGGATTATCTAACAACTGGTAATAAGCACATAATTTATATCCACAAGCTGGAAGAACTCTGTCACGATGCCTACGAAAATGCTAAAATTTACAAAGAACGAACCAAAGTGTGGCATGATAAAAGAATTACGAGAAAATATTTCAACATAGACGACCTAGTACTTCTATTCAACTCCAGATTGTGACTTTTTCTCGGTAAATTACGTTCCAGATGGTCTGGTCTGTATGAAGTCACAAAAGTCATGAAATTTGGTGCAATTGAGATTCAAAATCAATCATCTAGTCCTTTCATCACGAATGGACAAAGATTGAAACATTATAATGGTGGTGATATGAAGGAAAATTGCGATCTAAACGCAGCGGAAAACAAAATTTTCCTTTAGTGATCCTTACGAATGAGCATGGTCAGTGATAGAATCGTTACCTCTTTGTGGCGATTCAGATCTTTGATGTAGCGATCACAAGCGTTGATGAAGTGCAACGCCTCTACTCAGTCCACACGAACAACTTCCGGTCACAGTGCTAGCTGCTTACGAACGAAATTATTTGAGTGAGAAAAGAGAATCAAAAACGTAATTGCATCAAATGAAAGCTTCATCACAAGGGTTCCTTTTATAGACTCTCTTGTGGGCTGCGGGCTAAAACCCAATTCACATGATCCATAATAATATTATATATTATTATAATAACTATTATTATAATAAATATATTTATTTTATTATTATTTTATAACCATTATAAAATAACAATAATTATTATTATATTATCCGAATTTCTACTTTTCACTTAAGTGCACCGTACTTTACGGTGTTCCTTTGATTTCTCTATCTCTCATCAAACTGTCCTTATGTGTGTGACCCTGTAGGATTTCGTAACGTTGGTAATTATATTAAATTATATATTTAACATAATAAACAGTAAGCGGTATCTAGCAACACATCACTGCTACCCAAGTCACGAAAATGTCATGTGATCTGACAAAACCTTTTTCGTGATAATATATGTTTGTACAATTACCCTTTTGCCCCTATGTCTATATTGAACACAAGGCATACACTGTGTCATCCTTGTCCAGTTCAATATTGGGCCCTTAGACATTTCTCCTGTTATGCAGGATTGGCAAATTCCATCTAGGACACTCATGTCCCTCAGCATGCTTCGTGGAGTGCCCATCAACTGTCTTTATGATCATCCAGTTACGGATAATGTTTGATCAGCAATAAAACACCCGACTCTACATCTAGGGTCCATAGTGGTTTCAGGTCGAAGGGTGGTAATACACCATTATCACCATGAGAATAACTTATGACACTTTGCATAACATACTATGTAGTATTCTCATAGCGGGTCAATCCGGTATAAATATTACTCCTAATATTTATACCTATGTCAAGACTTGATAACTCTTTATCCATGATCCATGAGATGTGATCATCAGTCTATCTTCATAATAGTCTCAATGCTTTTAATGTTATCCCACTTTGCAATAAAGCTTGACTACGGATATTTTAAGAATAATGTCTTTATGTTTAATGGGATCTCATGATTAAGTCACACTTAACATTTCATTAAACAAACTAACTATTCTAGGGACTTTATTATTCTGAAAGACAAACATAATAAAGAAATGCCTTTTATTATTAAACGAATAATCCGATACAAGTACCAAAAAGTATTGGCCTCTAGGGCTTACACCAACATGATATTCCTACCTACTATTCTAGCCATACTTTGATAGAACCGCCCCTTGTTACTACAACAATGTGATTTAAAGCAACCGTCAAGCTGTCGACGTTAAACAAAATGATGCGTGGGAGGCAACCCACAATCCTTTTATTTTATTTTTGCATATTTTCCATTTGTATAAATGGTAAATTATTTATTTTTCTTCACAGGACTAACTTGTGTAATGTTTACGTTTCAGGTCTCAGTGCTCTCCATTACCTATTCCTACTAACCATATTTTCAGGATGAGAGCTTCGACGATATGCACGTTCAGTTCAGGGATAAAGCCCAAAGGAAATCTTATATGGTCTTATCTGAGCGACTTATACTACTCACCAGATACCCTGACCCCAATTGTTTAAAAGCCCTAGGACTCAAAGATAATGTTAGATACCCGTGTCACCAATTCTAGTGGGATGAATACTCTAAAACCATGAGAGTTACTTACTGGAACCTAAACCTAGAGTTCCTCACTTCACTTACCTACCAGCTTTACCATGGTCATGGGTTTAATATAGGATTGATCATCTTCAAATTATTTGGGCATGAATATAAGTTTACCCACCGGGAATTTGCTGAACTTTTAGGATTTACGTGTGACCTCGATGTTGTAGCTAATGTTCCTAATTGTGAATTCATGCAGGAAGAGACATACACTTTTTGGAAAAATATTACCGGCAGAGGAAGCCCCGACCCATCCACCCAAATTTCCAACCGTATCCATAACCCGACATTTAGGTGCTTTCAAATTATACTAGGCCAAACCTTTTCCGGAAGAAGTGAAAACTGTGAGATTGTCAGCACGAAGGACATTTTATTCTCTTTTGCATCACTCAATCCCGTCTTGTTGAATTTGGAACCTTCCTTATAGAGAACTTAGAGTGTATTGCAAAATCTATATAGGGACCTATCCATGTAAATGGGACTGTTACTCATATTGCTTATTCCCTGGGTCTCATGAACCAAATTTCTCACTTAGTTCCTCGTTGTGGCTACACCCTAATAGATATGAACCATTTTCTAGAGCGCGGCTTGGTGAGACGAACCTTCTTTAGCACTAAACACTTCAAACTACTCATTAGTTTTGAAGTCATTCACTATTTCTCTTTACCACACCCCGAAAGGACCAATGGAGAACTTGTCTTATGCTTTAGAGGACCAAGGAGAGACACTAGCCAGACCAGCCACCCCCTTATTCCAGAGTACCACCCTTTACCTCCCTCAAATATGACCACTGCATTTTCCTCTAATGTCAATATACAAAGACGTAACATCGACTATAAGCTCAACACCATGCGCCAGAAGCTTGATACATTCCACAAAGAATTTACTGACCTCACTTTATAGATGGAAGTGGCTAATGCCACTCATGCCAAAGAAACAGACTACCTTTGCTAGGAGATCTACAGACTTTGACGTCAGGTCACAGAAGCTCAGGCATCTTGTCCACATCAGTCTCAAGATCGCTCGCGTAAGTCTACTTAGTCGACTCTCCACGAGTCTCCTTCACACCTGATCCGTTGGAAGCATTGAAGACATTACTTAGTTTATGTGTGGGGAGTATTTATTTCTTACCATCATTATTTAATTCACTGTCACTAGATTTAATTTTTCGTCACTAGATTTAATTTTTCGTCCATCAGACTTATTTACCGCAATTAGATTTATTTTCAACTATTATTCTTTTCCATTAGTGACATTAATTTTCAGTATTATTTTCAATTCTACCTACTTATTATTTTTCGGATTAATTTTAATCTTTTTTCCTATTACAATCTTTGCTAGCATTATTTCTAACCCCTATGCAAGCTTCAAATTTTTTCAATTTTAGCATTCTAACAAAGTATAACCTTCAAAGAAAGGCCATACACCTCCGGAAACTCACCCAAACGCCCCCAGAAGCCTAAAATCCAGAACCAAAACTCATCTGCCTAGCCACAAAATATGGTGTTCGCCATGGAAGGGTGGCGTTCGCCACGGGTCCTGAGAAATAAAAAATGGGACAGAAGCGAAAAAGTCACTTCTTCCCCCATTTTCAACTTATCTTCACCTTCCAAAATACATTATTTAGGGGCGGTGCGGGTGCGGGTCTTAGTGACAACCCGCACCCAATTAAATCGTATTTTTCCCGTTAATTTCGGGGCGGGCCCGAGTTTGTTTGTGATCCTTAGTTAATTTTGATGTTAGTGTCGTAAGACATGACTTTTGATAACTTCATGTAACACTTGTTGCAATTCTATATCAATTTTATTATAGTAAGATTGTAATTTGTACAACAGACAAAATTTGAAGGATCTGATTGTTATAATTTAAAAACAAATGAGACATGTTAGTAGGGAAAAAACATAAAAGATTGTCTTGTTAAAAAAAATAACTTAAAAGGAACCCGTGTATATGTTTTTCTTTTTTTTATTAAGATGTGTTATGATTGATAATTAATGTTTGAATTTTTGTCAAAATTTTAAAGTGAAAGATATATAATTTTTTTAAAGTCTTTTATTAAACAAATTTAACATCTTTCTGTTTTTATGCAGTCAATGTAGCATATTTTAAACATAGAATCGTGTTAAATATTATTTTAACTTTCTTTTAATAAAATTAAATAAAAAAATCAGGGTCGGTCCATGCCCAAGGTCAATAAGGCAAGGGCTTTAGGCCTCATCTTTTTGGACCTTAAATGATGAAAAAGTGGGCCTAAAATTACATATAATTAATGAAATGTGTCAAACGGCAAAACTTTGTTTCTTTATGATATAGTCCTTGTGTTCAATTCTTATCATCTTAGTTTTACAATTTTAAAGTTAAAAAATATTTGCAATTCAATAATCAATGACACAGGTTTTAAATTTTTAGTTGTCTACAATGTAAAAAGAATATTATTTAATTATTTAATTTAATTTAATTAATAGAACATACGAGGTTATACTATTTTAAAGGAGTTGTAAAAATAAAGGGGTATGAGAAGTTAATTGGATGAGTCACGAGTTTACGATGATATGGGATGAGTCATGAGTTTATGATGATGTGGATTTGTAAAAATAAGGGGTATGAGAAGTTAATGAGATGAGTCATGAATTTATGATAACGTGGAAATGTGAGAATGAAATGAGAGAAGAGATTATTTTTTATTTAATTAATTAATTAGTGATGTGTAAATAAATGGTTTTTAGTTATTTTTGATTTTATTTATTTATTATTGTGAAATTTTGGTTGGAATTTTGACCGGAAATTTTTATTAGAGATGTTATAGGATTATAATTTAATATCATATGTCACATTGATGCATTGGGAGTCTTGGCCCTTTATTAATGACGACGCCTTATGTTTATTACAATTTTTTATTTATTTAAAAAAGTAAGTATTTTAATTAATAATAAAGAGAGATAGCTATTGAGATAAAAAGAATTGTTTATTTAAAAAAAAATTGTAATGTGATATAGCATAAAAGTTGACGACTTTTTTTTGGTACAATAGGTAAAATAAACACTTAAAATCATTTTAAAAAAGATTGACTTTTGAAACTCAGTTTTGGAAAAAAAATTCAATTTTTAATTGAAAAATAACTGATTTTATAAACAATTGATTTAAAAATAGTTGTAAGAAGATAACCGATTTAAAAATAGTTCTAAGAAGATAATCGATAAAAATTGAATTTGTATAAAAAAATTATGATTATGTAATATAATCAAACTTATAATCAATTTTATAATTATTTTTGATTAAGATATGAAGGTTATAAATACTCTGTTTAAATAATTTACAAATGATTATAATTTAGTTTTTAAAATTAACCATAGACATCCTCTAAGTGTAGGAGTTCGACTCTACTCCAATTCTTAATTCCTCCAGTTTTCAGTTCGATTAACCGATGCATGACACATGGTATTGAAAATTTAAAGGGTTGGGATTTAAAAAATATTAAATTAAAAATTTCAATATATTATTTTTTCTTCATTTTATTCACTTCAGTTTTTATCATTGGTTTTCTCCATTAAACTTCTTCTCTCTGAACGTATTTTCTCTCATCATCTCTGCCACCGTCACGTTATTGATGTTTCTTCTCTGAGTCGCCGACACCGTTGTATTTTTCGCCGTCACCAACATCAACATGTTTTTCGTCGTCGTTGAAACCGTCATATTTTGAAGTTTTTTAGCAACAGCTTAAAATCTGAATTTGAAGATTTTTGATCGCTGACACCGTCAATTTTAGGATTATTAGAATTCAATTTTAAGGATGATTTAAATGTAATTAGTTTTAAGCTGAAATTTTAATATACAATCTTATAGATAAAAAACTTATGTAATTTTAGAGTTTCACTCAATTTTAGTTGTAATCAAATTGAAAATTAATACAAAATACTATTTGCTATGTGGCATTACAACTTAATGGTTCTGATGTGATTATCTTGGATTGTTCTTTTATGTTTCACTACTAACTTTTAGTATAAAAAAAACGCAGATTCAATTATACTGTAGGTTTATAATTTCACTGTAGATTCAATTTTATCGCTTTATAATTTCACTGTAGGTTCAATTTTATCGCAGGTTCAATTTAGTTTATGTGAACAATCTGACTTATGTGAAATAATCTGACTTATGTGAGACAAAAATGATTATTTTACAATTTAGTTTACAATTTGGGACTAATAATTGTTTTTCAATCTGATTTACAATTTGGAACTCATGGAAGAAACATCAAAAATGTGACGGGAGCAGATATAAAGAGAGAAAATATGTTTGAAGAAAGAAGAAGCTTAGTGGAGGAAACGAATGAGAAAAACTGAAGTGAATAAAATGAAATCGTAGGTTGAGAAAGAA
The DNA here is from genome assembly GCA_963859935.3 of Lathyrus sativus. Classification (NCBI taxonomy): domain Eukaryota; kingdom Viridiplantae; phylum Streptophyta; class Magnoliopsida; order Fabales; family Fabaceae; genus Lathyrus; species Lathyrus sativus. Next base: position 18,114,474 of record OZ012738.1, on the reverse strand, counting down.
AAAATATGTTAAAATTTTAAATTTAATATTTTTAAATCTCAACTGTTAATTTTTTCAATACCACGTATCATGCATCAGTTAATCGAATTGAAGAACACGAAGAATTAAGAACTGAAATGGATCCGAACTCTAACTTTAGTTACTTTCATTTTTTAATATTTATATGAAACTAGTTTTAGTTCTCTTTAAGATTAGAAGTGGAATACATACTAATGTAAAATGAGTGTCTTTTGATATGGGAATTTGCAGTGTTCACATTAATTAAAAACTAAATATAGAAATTCATCAAATTCAATTCAGAGGTTGATCACCTAGGACCCAAAAGAAAAACCAAGCAAAGAAAAAAATATTCTCAAACAAATCCCTCACATGATACCGAAAGATAAAAAGGAAAATCAGAAGATCAACATTCATTCAGAGTCAGCTCATGATACTCAATATCTTTGCCAAATGCTCATTACTACTATAAGCACAAGACATGCTAAAGAAAGAGCAATCAAAATTTCAGAGTTTGGACCCAAGCCACAAAATTCAGACACCAAAAGAAACATTATGCATAATAATAAAATAAGAAATACTCAAAAGATCAACTAGTTACTGACTTGATTTTACTAAGGCTACATAACAAAAAAACAAAACTTCACTTGCTGCACTGCCCATCGTGAGTCTAGCACAGCACCGAACTGTATTGAAAATTTCCATTGAAGGTAGGTTAGGGTAGAACTGTCCTTACTTAATAGGACTCATCGCGGAAAATGGCAACTGTCCTTACTTAATAGGACTCATCGCGGAAAATGGCAGCGTACAATATATCTGCATACTTAATCATCTCATTCAAATTAAGGCGCCCATATTTGCCAACTCGTGCCTGTCATCATAACATATAGAAAGGTTACTCTTGAAATTAAAGCAAGTTATTCAACAGATGTTGCATAGTTTCTTGCTCAATCATTGGTACACATCTTATCACTACACATTTAGCGCTGTATTCATTTGCACTTGTGACATAATTAACAATTAACATTGAGTTATTTAGTTAATTTCTAATTCAAATTAGTTTTTATACTGCTCCAGAATATAGTGATTTGATATACCATATACAATACAAAAATTAGCTTGCTGATTAAAAATATGAAATGCAATGTGATAACAAAAATAATTCACATGTTTTGATGACTTGTAAGAAAGGAATGAACTCTGTCAACAATTAGAGTGCAATTACTGTAATGTTGAATTCAATACCTGGGAACCAAAGTATTCCGCCTGCTTCCTTGCATAATAACGCCAGGATGGATGGACTTTCCCAATTATAGGCAGTAATTCAATAGCTGACAAATACCTGCACAAATTGAATGGAAGTTGAAAACACCAAGACAACAATGGATAGTACTAAATAATAGGGAAACTATCATATTGATTTTAAGAAAGTAGAATAATTATAAGAAAAGATAACGGTAAATACCCGTCACCATCTTTGTCAAGCTGAGAAAACACAACTTTGGCGTAAGCATTCTTTGATTCATCAGAATGATGTGAGTAAATGTAATTTTCTTCATCATAGGATCTTATGGAAACAAAGATCCCATTCAAAAATTCTATATAACTGACCTTCCCATCTCTGTCGGTGTCACGTTCCCTATAAAGAAATAAAAGGTTACATCAAGCAAGAGTACACCAAAGCAGTATTCAAATAAGCTTATTGTATATAAACCAAAGATTTTCCATTCCCTTCAGAAAAGTAAGATTAACCAAAACAAATACTGTTCAAGTTTCTAATACTCGACACCAATCTTTAAAATGTTATTCCAATATCGTAACTTCTTTTAGAAGAGACAGATAATTGCATAGAATATCATGGCTGGATGACATATTTACTTTGATTCTTTCATATAGGTTATGATGTGTATATATATCTAACAAGCAAGATGGGAGTTACCAGACTTCCTCCCTGCATAGCCATTGTTGAAGCTTTGTGTTGTTGCTGTCAGCCGGGTGAAGAAAACTACAAGACATTTTTACAAAATTAGTAAAAGGATCACCATTGATTCACCACACAGATAGAAAGAAGCTCACTCATGGAATTCGGGTAAGCTTAGACGACCGTCTCCATTTGTATCAGATGCATTAAAATGCTCTTCTTCCAACACTCTCATATCATAGGCAAAAGAATCACCATCTGATGAATGAAAAACAAGAATTACAATATTCAATTCAAAATTATGAAATTTACCTCAAAAAGAATAATACTCCGTCAACCCTATTAGCGTGAAACTCAAAACTTAGAACTTATACTAAACTTAGATTCAACCAAAAAGAATATTTTCAAATCTATAAATAGCAAAAGAACCTTAAGAGATTCCAAAACTTACGAAATTTCACAAAAAGAAGAGTTCGGAATCTCTCAACCCAGAACGGCAAGAAACTCAACTCAAAACTCAGATTCAACTTAGATTCAACCAAAAAGCTTATTTCCAAATAATATATAAGTAGCAAAAGAACCTATAAGATTCCAAAAATTATGAAATTTCTCAAAAAATTTAAGAACCCCTCAACCCAAAATGGCAAGAAACTCAAAACTCAAAATTCAGAACATCATACTCAAGTTAGATTCAAACAAAAAGCTTATTTCCAAATATATAAATAGCAAAAGAACCTCTAAGATTCCAAAAATTATGAATTTCTCAACTCTAATGGCAAGAAATTCAAAACTCAGATTCAACTTAGATTCAACCAAAAGGGTTATTTCCAAATATATAAATAGCAAAAGAACCTCTAATATTCCAAAAATTAAGAATCCCGAAACCCTAAAGGCAAGAAACTCAACAGCCTCAACTTAGATTCAACCAAAAACCTAATTTTCAACAAACCAACAAAAATCGAAAAAGAATCCGAACAAATTTAGAATACCTCAACCCTAAAATCCCATGAGCCGATCCATGAAGAGAATCCTAAAAGCCTTCAAATCGAGAAAGGAAAATAGTGGGATTTCTGAAACCCACGTTGAAACTCCAAATGAGTGATGGCTGGTGCGAAGTTTAGCTAATGGCTGGGAAGAAGTAGATGGTGAAAGCAGCGATAGAGAGTGGGGCATACGGTGGAGGCGGCGGGGTTGTTCCGTTTCCGGTGGATGAACGAATGTGTGGCGCGTTTGGATTTTAGTGGGAAATTGAATAAAATAGTGAGAAACTAAGAACTCAAACTCAATTAAAATTCAAGCAAAGAGATCATTTCGAAAAACAAAACAAGAAACGGAAAGTGTAGAAGGAAAGGAACCTGTCTTTTGCGGTGGAGTGGAAAGACCGTACTCGAACTCGGCGAAGGAGACAAAACCGTCGAGATTCTTATCGTAAATGATCATCTCCTTCTTGCTACGACGGAATTGTTTAGTTTGGACATGATGGAGTTTCCACTGAGTAAGTTCGTGGACCGAGATGTACTTATCAGTAGGGTTTATATCAATTTCAGGGAACACACGTATGATGTTGTTGGTAAGATTGAAGTCGATGTTGTTGGTGAGATCGAAGTCGATGTTGTCCTCCCAGTCGGAATGGAGGTCGAGGCAGCCGTGTGGATGGGCGGCGTAGTTGTTTAGGGAGGAGTGGGAGAGGAGAAGGAACAAAGCAAGTGCTACGATGGTGAGAAAGACTATGAACTTTATGGCCATTGAAGGATAGAAGGAATTGGTGTTGGTGAGAGGGATTGAGAGTTGGAGAATGGAGATTGTAAGTATCAGTGTGGCGGGGAGTTGTATTTATAGTAAAGAGATGAGAGAAGGTGGAGGATGAGAATCTTTTTGTTTTGCGTACGTATGGCTTTTGACTTTTTTGGCGTACGCTACCCAGGGACGAGTCATGTGAACACATCAATACGTTCGGATTTAGATTTGAATTCATGCTTTATTAAATACTAGTACCATTTAGTTGGCGGGAGACCGGATCGGGCTGATTTGGGTTTGGGCCAAAACCCCTAAATCGGGTGGAAAATTTTAATTTGTGTTTGATTGAATTGAAATTTAGGGTTTTCGGATTAGGTTGTATTTAGGTTCGTTTTTTTAAATTTACAGATTTAGGTAAAATGAAAATTAATAGATATTTTTATTTGGATCAAGGATGACCCAATTTTAAAAATGGACAAAATACATTTTTAAGTCATTTTTTTAATTAAAAAATGGGTCTATATTGGACTTCTAAAAATTTACAATTTAAATTGTTAGAATGCATTCAAAATTACTATTAGAACGCATATTTTCTTTAAAACTAAAGCAAATTCAATAACATTAATACAACCAAATTGTTTAACTAAAGTTAAAATTAATTCTTTCAAGAATCATATGAAATCTAAGTTTAAACTAATCCTTCCAACATAAATAATTACATGTAGTAACATTAAAAAAAGTCAAATAAATCTAATAACATCAACCAACATAACCAAAACATCATTGTGAAATCAGTAAGTAACATTGGAAAACTTTGAAGAACCTTCCATTGAAGAACTTTCTACCATCATCATTTCCTGTGAGTGCAAGTACATATATTCAAATTATCATTTGTCACTTGATTTACTTGAAATTGAATTTAAATTATGTGAGAGATTGGATCGAACTCTAGTGTGGTCGAAAGATAGCTTCTGGTTCGACAGGAATTAAGCATGAGGCCGAAGTTTGTTCACATGTTGCTGCCCGAGTAATGCATGTTATAGTCGAAGTTTGTTCTAACATGCATTAGGCAATATTGCTAGGGTTGTTAGCATATTGAATTGGGTCTTACTTGTAAGCCTAATTGTTTAAGTTAACTTGTACCCTAAGTTAACTTGTAATGGATAATTGTCAAAAATCTCATTAGGTTAGTGTGTTATTTTTCTTATAAATAGGATGCTAGTTTCTCAATCTTGGAAAAAGGAAAAATAGGAAGATAAAACCCTAATTTCAAGAGAGAGAGGTTATTTTGTTATTCTTGTATACTTGTAATCATGTTCTAAGACTAAGGAAAGAATGTCAGTTTATAACCAATCCTTGTTGTTCCTTGTTGTTTTACCTTGTTTTCTTTGTTAACCCTAACCATTGTGTGTTTCTTGATCAAGAAGAAATTATTTATACTTTGTTTAAAGACATCTAATTCACAACAAAGTGGTGTGGTGAGCATGGAAAAGATGTCTTCAACAAAGTATGAGATTGAAAAGTTCACCGGAGTGAACGACTTCAGTCTGTGGCGCTTGAAGATGAAAGCTCTATTGGTTCAGTAGGATTGTTTAAAAGCGTTGAAGGGAGAGACAACCATGGACGTTGCATGATTGAGAAAGTCCATATCCTAATATTGTTGAGCCTTGGTGATAAGGTTCTTTAACAGGTATCAAAGGAGACTACAACATCGGGGTTATGGATGAAACTTAAAAGTTTCGTACATGATCAAATTCCTGGTGAATCGACTATACCTGAAGCAAGCTTTGTATTCATTCAAGATGAGTGAAGACAAAGTTTTGGCTGAGCAGTTGGATATGTTCAATAAGGTGATTCTTGATCTTGAAAATATTGATGTGAAGATCGATGATGAAGATCAAGCATAGTTGTTGTTGTGTGTTTTGCCCATAACACATGCTCACTTCAAAGAAACTATCTTATATGGAAGGGAATCTCTGACCTTTGAAGAAGTTCAATCATCCTTGTATTCTAAGGACTTGAACGGACAAAAGGAGCATAAACCTTCGGCAGTGGGCGAAGGTTTGATCGTTAAGGGAAAATTTTTGCGAAAGAATGGTAAGTTCGACAAGAAGAAAGGTAAAAGTAAACAAAAGTCTTATGTAAGAAGAAGGGTCACATAAGACAGGTGTGCCCTAAATGTCTGAAAGATCATGGAGGTAATGGCAACTCATCCATTGTTAAAGATGACTTCGACTCATCTAATGTTCTTGTGGTTTCAAGTGGCGACTCAAGAAAAGAGTGGATTATGAATTCAGGTTGTACTTGGCACATGACTCCAAACAGAGAATTGTTCGAGGAGTTATGTGATCAAGATGGTGGATCGGTGTTGTTGGGAAACAACAAGTCTTGCAAAATTGCAGGTATTGGATCTGTGAGATTCAAGCTCCATGATGATTCAATAAGGTTATTAACTGAAGTCAGGTATGTACCTGACTTTAAGAGAAATTTGATTTTTCTTGGTGAATTCGACAGAAAGTGATATATTTTTCAAGGAGAGAAAAATATCCTAAGAGTCTTGAAGGGGTCGAAGGAAGTCTTGAAAGGCGTGAAGAAACAAGGCTTGTATACCCTTGAGGCTGAGGTTGTAAGTGGTTTGACAAATATTGCATCCACAAAAACCTGTGTCAAAGACATAATTATGGCATATGAGATTGGGACATGTCAACGAAAGAGGCCTGGTCGAATTGGAGAAGCAAAATCTATTAGGTGGTGACAAAGTTGAAAAGTTGGAGTTTTGTGAATCTTGCATATTTGGTAAATCCTTTAGAGAGAAGTTTAACAAAGGCAAGCAAAGAACACATGGATCCCTATATTACATTCATGTTGATCTTTCGGGGCCTGCAAGGAATCCTTCACACTCAGGTGTAAGATATTTTTTATCCATCGTTGATGACTATTCCAGAAAGCTATGGGTATTCATTCAGAAGACGAAGGATGAAACTTTTGAGAATTTTAAAAGTTGAAAGATTCAGGTCGAAACTCAAACTTGCAGAAAGGTCAAGAGGTTGAAAACCGACAATGGCCTTGAGTTCTGCAACGAAGCGTTCGACAGTTACTGTGTTGAGTCTGGGATTGCAAGGCATAAGACTGTAGCAGGTATTCCTTAACAAAATGGCTTAGCTGAGAGATTCGATCGAACAATCCTTGAAAGGGTTATATGCATGTTGGTTAGTGCTGGATTGAAGAAGGTGTTTGGGCGGAGGTTGTTTCGACAATAACTTACCTGATAAATAGATGTCCCTCGACTGCCTTAGGAATGAAGAGACTTGAAGAAGTTTGGTTGGGACATCCACCTAGTCTCTACAGACTAAGAGTATTTGATTATATGGCCTATGCTCATATTAGGCAAGACAAGGTCGAATCTAGAGCTCTGAAATGCATGTTCATGGGATACCCTGAAGGAGTCAAAGCTTACAGGCTATGGTGCCTAGAGCCAGGTTACAGGAGGTGTGTCACCAGTTGAGATGTAGTTTTCAATGAAGCAGAGATGACTTTCAAAAAAACTGATGATGCTAACAAAGAGCTGGAACATGGAGAGATTCCTGTTGAGGTGGAGCATGTTGATGCTTAATTGTATACCCCAGATGAAGTCGAAGAAGACGCAGAAAATGTTGTCAAAGATAAGGAAACTGATAATGACTATATACTAGCAAGAGACAGGTCGAGGAGAATTATCAAACCACCTCAGAAACTTGGGTATGCAGATCTTATAGCTTATGCCTTAATCTCTGCAAGTGAGGTTCTAGACGAAGAACCTAGATACTATAAAGAAGTTATGAGGAGTCGAAAGAAGACTAAATGACTGAAGGCCATGGATGTTGAGATGAAATCTCTTCATAATAACAATACCTGGGAATTGATCAAGAAATCTGTTGGAGCCATGTTAGTAAAATGTAAATGGATTTTCAGAGTTAAGGAAGGAACCGAAGGAGTGATGTCGAAGAGATACAAGGCAAGATTGATTGCTAGGGGGTTTACTCAAAAAGAAGGTGTTGACTTCAATGATGTGTTCTCTCCTATTGTGAAGCACAGATCCATTCGAATGTTGCTTGTCATCGTGGCCCAGTTCGACCTTGAACTGGAACAAATGGATGTGAAGACTACGTTCTTGTATGGTGATTTAGATTAAACAATCCTGATGAGACGACCAGGGTATGTCAAAAAGGGGAAGGACGATTATGTGGGAAAACTAAAAAGATCTTTATATGGACTGAAACAATCTCCTCAATAGTGGAATAGGAGATTCGACAAGTTTATGGCACACATAAGTTTCATCAGAAGTCAGTTCGACCATTGTGTTTACTTCAGATTTTGACAGGGTAATTCATTTGTTATTTTGGTACTCTATGTGGATGATATTCTAATAGAAAGCAACAATGTCGAAGATGTAATAAGGGTGAAGGCTGAACTTAACAAGGAGTTCGACATGAAGGATCTGGGAGCTACATCCAGGATTCATGGGATTGACATTTGAAGAGATAGAAAGCAGTTGAGATTATGCTTATCTCAACAGGCATACGTACGGAAGATTCTCGAAATGTTTGGTATGTCAAATTCAAAGCCTGTTGTGACTCTGACAAACCTTCAATTCAAGCTAAGTATAGATCGGTGTCCCATCACTGATGTCGAAAGAATTTATATGAATAGCATTCCATATGCTAATATAGTGGGTTCTTTGATGTATGTTATGGTCTGTACTATACCCGATATAGCATATGCAGTAAGTCTTGTAAGCAGGTACATGACGAATCCTGGAAAGGCTCATTGGAAAACATTGAAGTGGATTCTAAGGTACATAAATGGGTTTCTGAATAGAGTCCTAATTTATGGTGGAGCCTTTGGTGAAGATAGTAAAGCAGCAATTGAAGGATATGTCGACTCTGATTATGCAGGTTGTATGGATTCTAGAAAATCTGTTTCTGGATATTTGTTCACTATGTTTGGGACAAGAATCAGTTGGAAAGAAACACTTCAGAAGGTCGTTGTCTTATCAACCACTGAAGCGGAATATATTGTCTAAACTGAAGTTGTGAAGAAAGCATTGTGGATTTAAGGTTTTGCAAAGGAGTTAAAACTTTAAGGTTGAGTTATCACTGTTAAATGTGATAGTCAAAGTGCAATACACATGTCGAAGAATTCATCCTATCATGAATGAACCAAGCACATTGATGTGAGGTTGCATTTTGTTAAAGGGGTAATCAAGCATGGAGAAGTCCAAGTGCTGAAGGTTTCGATAGAACATAATGCTGCTGATATGATCACCAAGATGTTGCCCAGTTGCAAGTTTTTCCACTATATGCAGTTGATAAAGCTGCATGAAGAAAGCTATTTTCTCGATGTTCTATAGTAATATCTAAGGTGGAGATTTGTGAGAGATTGGATCGAACTCTAGTGTGGTTGAAGGGTAACTTCTAGTTCGACAAAAATTAAGCATAAGGTCAAAGTCTGTTCACATGTTGTTGTCGGAGTAATGTGTGTTGTAGTCGAAGTTTGTTCTAACATGCATTAGACAATATTGCTAGGGTTGTTAGCATATTGAATTGGGCCTTGATTGTAAGCCCAACTGTTTAAGTTATCTTGTACCCTAAGTTAGGTTGTAATGGGTAATTGTTAAAAAGCTCATTAGGTTAGTGTGTTATTTTTCTTATAAATAGGATGCTAGTTTCTCATTTTTGGAAAAAGAAAAAATAGGAAGATAAAATCCTAATTTCAAGAGAGAGAGAGGTTATATTATTATTCTTGTATATTTGTAATCTTGTTCTAAGAGAAAGGAAAGAATAGCAGTTTACAACCAAACCTTGTTGTTCCTTGTTGTTTTACCTTGTTTTCTTTGTTAGCCCTAACCCTTGTGTGTTTCTTGATCAAGAAGAAACCATTTATACTTTTTTTAAAGATATCCGATTCAAAATAAATTATATAACATGTCTCAAGGCTCCCACACAAAATATAGAAAATAAGAAATTATTACTTTTGGAGTATTCTCAAAGATGCCAAAATAATCTGCTACAAGCTTTTTAACTTCTTCGTTATCCATCTCCACATGAATAAAAATTAGCTGCAAACTCACATTCATAACTACATTAGGAAAGTTTCAAAACTATTTCATAACTACTCAAATTCACAATCAGCCAAAAGAAAACATTTATGTACAACCAGGGAAATTTCATTACTAAAGCATACAAGAAAGCATTTATATACAACAATGGAAATTTCAAAACTATTTCATAATCACAATCACTCAATTTCAAAGCAAACTCACAGAGAAATTAGTTTCAAAGTATAAACAAAATGCAAATACGAATTTGTCTAGACACTAGAGAATGAATGTATGAACTTTTACATGGATATATTCAACCATAAATGATTTTTTAACTCACTTTTTTATTCAAAATCAATTACTTTATCCTAGAACCAAACACATCGAAATAACAACCAGAATAAGGTAATCAAAGACATAAACACAGAGAAAAAGATCAAGAACAAACCAGTGATGAGAAAGACAAAGTGGAGAAAATGCATTTTCTTGCTTGATTAAATATTGTGGACTGCTCCGACTCTTCAGCTCTTAAAAAAATAGGTCATTGAAAGTTTAAATAAGTGGCCCATAAGAGTAATAAAAGTAAGCAAGTAACAAAATTTGAGATTATTGCATGGATAATTTAATTAAATGAATATACAATTATTCTCAACAAGATAAATCATTTAAAATAAGAAGTCGTCACGATAAATAAGGAAAATCCAATATCCATTTTGATCCGTTATTTCAAATCGTAAAAATGTGAGTATACAAATAGTTTACTCAATCGTCAAGATTAAAACACTTTCTACCACAAATTCTTTTTCGGAAACAGAGGCGGCAAGGATCAAACTCACCACCGCATGGTCAAAAGCTTGATTTGTCAATGACCAACTATCCCAAAAGCTTAAGATTATTAAATGAAAGCTCGTAAATGGATTTATATCTAAAATATATATTGAATTCTTAATCAAGTAACCCTCAATCAGATTTTGAATAATCTTTTTTCATAACATAGTAAAATACCTTATGTTGCATAAATGACATATGCATTTTCTTCAATTTTGGTATCATTGTGACGATTACTTTTGCTACAGAGTAAGCCCGTATTTTCTGTTACAAAACACATCATAGAAGAGGACTACTCAAGATCCTGTAGAATTCGAAGTGTTTCAATGCACTCCTCTAATATATGTATATGCAATAGTTGACTCGATTTCACCTAACAAGAAAATCAACTTAGTGTCAAGAGCAACAAAAAAAAACAAAAAGATGAGGCTATGATATAACCTGCAATCAAACATGATTATTCATTTATAATTTCTCATACATTACACAACTAAACATGATTATTCATTTAATCTTCATACATGATGTATCCAACTAGTTTTCATGAACTCATAAGCCACTTGATTGTATAAAAAACAATGCATTTTATCCAACAATTTTTCATGGATTCAACTAAAGTTTCTAGATATTCTTCAAAAAGTGTTTGCTTGGTTATACATGGATTCAAAATACGAGCCATTCATGACTCCAAAAAATTCAAAAAGTGTCTACTGCAAATACAATAGAAAAACATAAGAATACATGTTTTATTTAACAAAAACACATGAACAAAAATACAAGAGAGTTGAACCTGAATATGTTTTAAGCACAACCCAAAGGTTGTGACCGATTATGAGAAGAAGATGATGCTCCACTTCTGGCTGAAGTTTCAGTAAATCCTAAATATATTTAAAACGTAATAAGAAAACCTTCACTTTAACATTTTATAAACATAATAAAAAATTACACTTAAAGAAAAATAGACGCAATACCTAGTAAAACATATTCAGATATCTCATACTCCTCATTGAATTCCATGTCTTTGAATTGGTAAAAGGATGGTCTTAACTATTTCAGAGTACAAATTAAAGCCTCGGCCATTTCTGATTTGAGAGAGCTTCTATATACCTCTAAAACCCTCCCACCCGTGATAAATCCACTCTCATAAGGCACAATTGAAACTGGCGTGGGCATGATATCTCTAACTATTTGGGACAGAACTGGGTATTGATAAACATTATGTTTACACCAACAAAGAATGTCAAACTTTTCTTTATCTTTTTCATTAGAAATTAAACATTATCCTGCAATAAAACTCTGAAGCTCAGTTTCTTCTTCCACTGAATCAATAGACATCAAATATTCCTGAAAGGAATTTTCTCTAGCTACATATGTGGGTAATTCGTTGTTGGCAACCATTTCACCATGAGAAACAGTGGCTGCAACAGATATGACTGAGCCTCCAGCAATGTCATAGGCTTGTTTGTAAAGGTCGAACATTTTTGAAAGATAGTTATTGATATCTTTTAATACAGATTTCTTAGTGTCTGAATCTTTTCCACACATATCACCAAAGCACCATTCCATATATCTTAACTTATAATAGGGATAAAAAATAATACCAAAATAAAGGAGCTGGTCCGTCTTAGTGATATCAACCCAGTATTTACAAAAATTTTCCAACATGTATCGTGCCACATTAGCAAACAACCTATTAAGGTCCATGTTTAATTTCTTAAGTTCAATGTAGATTTCAGCCAAGAATGGAAAAATAGTATGCAAACTTGCTTTTGTTGAAACAGAAAAAACTTATGTCACTGCATAATATTTCTTCAAAAACTTAGTAAAAACCCTAACATTATCCCAATTTTGAGTACTATGGGGAATCACCGTCAAAGAAATCCCAATAGTCCCCACCCTATCTTCTAGCTTATCAAAAGCAGTTTGAAACTTCCCAACTGCATCTAACATCAAATATGTCGAGTTTCATCTAGTTGAAACATAAAGACACACTGAACTCTTACATGTAATCCCAACATATTCCATATATTCCTTGAACTTTAAAGCTCTATGAGGTGAAGATCTCATAAACTTAATTGCATTTCTAACACTTGAAATTAAGGTGGTGACTACTTTTAATCCATCTCTCACAAACAAATTCAGTATATGAGCACAACAGCTCATGTGAAACCCAAACCCATCCATTAAAAGTCCATTCATGTTTCTTGCTTTCTGCTCTAAATATTTAACAACAACATCATTCGATGTTGTATTATCTACTGTAATGGTAGAAACATTTCATAGCCCCTACTCCTTCAATGCATCCTTAACCTTCTTACCAACCGTTTTACAATGGTGATTTGGAATAACTGTAAAGCTAATAATCTTTTTTGGTAATTCCAATCTGTATCAATAAAATGGGCAGTGAGGGTCAAAGTAGTTTAGATTTTGGACAAATGTCCAACAATCGGTTGCAATGGCCACCCTACTACAATCAGACTTAAAGAAGAATCTTGAACTCACTTTATCATCGAGATATAATTGAAAACAGTGCCTAGCTATGGTTCTTCTTGACGGTATAGAAAATTGGGGTTGCATTTGCTTACAAAAGTACTGGAACCCCTCTCCTTAATCTGTGGTAAATTTTTTCTCATCCAAAATGGTAAAATAAGTCAACTCTTTTCTACAACCTACAGGATCAAACCTAGAACTTGCTAGAACCAACCCAACTCCCCGAGTTATTAAAAATGTTAAGATTGTTTGGGTAGGGTCATTTGACAGGTTCGACGGATACTTATGGAATGTTTTCATATGACTTTTTAAGTTTGATGTTCCATGTTTCTTATAGTCATACATGTATATTTGATGACAGTACTTACGAGCAACAGTCTGGGGGTCACTATTAGGAATAAGGTTAAAATGGTCTCAAACCTCAGATCTCTTTCTATTACCATTTGCATTAGGTTTTCTTTTCTTAGGAATAGGCGGAAGATTTGTGGTTTGTTCAATAGGTGTTATTGTTGGTACATTAGGTATTATGGTTGTTAGTACATTATGCGAGGTTAGAGAATATTCATTTATAATTGGAGTGTCTTGCTCCATAACTGAGAAAATAAGCAAAACCAAAAATAAATAAAAAATCTTCTATGTGTCGACCTAAATTATGTATGCGTCGCGTATAGATCGATTTTTCCAAAAAATTGTTTTTGATGCATGAAACCTTTTCTAACATTTTTCCAAATGCTTTTATGCTTTTTAATACTAAGATACACATTAAGAATCAGAGGATGGCATCCAATATACATTAACGCTAAAGTATCTTAATTTTGACATCATGAAAAATACATATAATTTAATGGAAAGTTGCACTCACATAGATTGTATCCACAAAAGCTTTATGCGGCAGAGCAGGCCACATGCTTCTGCATTCACCCCGCTCAAAGGGAATCAAGTGAAGGATTCCTTCAGAGTGTATTTAGATTGGATGGTAGCAAATGATATACACTTCCAAGTGTACGCCGATCACTTTCAGCAGCGTCAATTTGACAATATAGGCTTCTACTCTTGATGGTTAGATTGTGGGTCACACCAGATGTATCCACGTCTTCTTTAGTGCATCATGCAAAAATTAGGCTACTTACAATTTTTTCCCGAAGAACCATCCAATTGTGTTCTTCCTACTATGGTTTACAGAGATGCGAATCTCATGTTTGATGATTACCTTAATCATCTGGTACCGGATGATGCACTTGGTACCTTAGATCTTAACAACTAAAGTGTTGCATACGATTACATCCCGTTGTATTTCAGGGTGTTACATATTTATATGATACCATATGCTTCAAATAATCCAAATAGGCTAACTCATAAAGATATACTAGAGGAGGAGCATACTATAACAGATCATGTTATTGATGCATTGCCTAGATGTCAACGTATCGTGAGGCTTGAGCGGGGTGGGTATAAATACAAGAGTCTTTTTCATAAGGCTCTGAAGTGAGGGAAGTTCTAGATGTCATCATGGAGGAGACACATACGAAATTGAAGTAGAAGAGGCAACATAGGAATAAGGGACGAGTCTGGCATACACAATAGTATATAATGTTAGTATTTGGAGCACTATTGTCATTTATAATTTATTTTGACTTCATTACATATTCCATATTTATTCAATTATACATGGAATTTTCATATTATTTGATAATTATAGGGTTTTATTTATATAAAATTTAATATGATAGTATAGTTATAATACATTACCAATTACATTAGTGTATCTCTAAAACAAAGTCAAAAATTAATGTCTGGTGTGAATACGAAAATACATCTTTGTATTATGTCTGAGGTGAATACAGAGATGCATCTCTGGATCAATTTATGTCAAAATAAGGGCTAAGGAACGCATGGGGTGCGTATGAGGTGAATCGGAAGTGCATCTCCAAACTAAATTTTGGTGGAAAAAGGGGGTGAGACTCACTTTAAGACGTGTTTTGGTGAGAAAATAGTTGATAGGTTGTTTTTGCATCGCTTTTATTAGTTGTTTTATCTTATTGTTTTTGCTTGATTTAATTATTTTTTATCATGTTTTATTCTTTAGTATTATGTTTTTGGTAATTTCAGACTTTAAAAAGTATCTCGAACAAAAGAGGAGCCAAAATAAGAAAAGCGCGAAAAAAGGCAAAAAAATAATGGTGTTTTTCCTAAACTAAAACCAGAGGCATGCTACGGGCTGTAGCAGGCAGGTGAGGATTCCCCTGATTTGTTTTCTTTTTCGGCTTTTCTAAATTGTTTTGGGATCTTTGCAACTTCTAATTTTATCAAATTTCTGATTGTAATGAGCATTGAACAATTGGATTTATTCCACCTTTAGAATATTCCATAAAACTCATAGGTTGTATTGAGTTTTGGGGGATCCATCTTTTTATTACTTTTCAGTTCTACCTATTTTATTTTCTAAGTTTTTTTGTATTGTTCTACTCAAGTCTCCATTGGAGCACATGATATATGTCAATTCAAGTGAATTTCTTCTCAGTTATGTTATATTTATTCTTATCTACAATTTTCAGTTTATGATTTTACCATTAATCATATTTTCAATTGCGATAATTACGATGACTATATTGTTATTCACCATGAGTGAGTAGTCATATAGGGTCTAAGGGTCATTAACCCTAACTCATGACTTTTCGTATGATCCATCACTAATCAATTACGAGAATTCTATTTACGAGTTATTTTAAAACTTAAAATTTTCATTCCAACACTTGTAAGAAAGTCAAGAGTTTTCAAGTACCGATCATAATTTGAAAGATATGTATCGATACATGAGAACAGGTTTTTAAACAGTTAAGTCTGATACAATGAAAGTTCTCAAACGGGATTGACAAATGTTTCATCTTTTATAGTTGCTCAAAGAAAAGATTCTCTGACGAATAATTCGGTCGTGCGAAAGTAGATAAATTATTCGCCTCAAATATGACAACGCGTTGGCGAAAGTAAGTGTTGTTCATATTTATCTATTTTCTATAACTTTGTCGAAACTCTCGTAATAAAATTGAAAGGATCGTATGAATGTGTCAGAGTAAGGATCATTAACCCAAGGTCAATGTTTGTTTTAGATTTTTTTTAAGTGATTTATATTTAAGTTATTTTCCAAAAGTGCTTTTTAATTTAAGTTGTTTCCCAAAACACATATTTTCAGTCACTTGAGATATACATTGATAGAACAGAATTCAGTAATCAACTGTTGATCTCAGTGATTTGATAACTCGTTTTACTACTTCACACAATCATAAACTTGGGGCGTATCAAGGATGCATCCAAAAATACACTTTCGAAATCTGAAAAACATTTTCGAATTTCCTTATGATGTATTTTACCACTTAAGATGGGATAAATAATTCCCTTATAATTTACAAGTATTGTTTAACAGTTTCATATATAAAATATGAGGATTCTACATGCCACCCCCTATTTCATACCTGACACCTGTATAATTTTAATATTCCAAAAATACCCGTGTTACTATTTATCTAAAAAAATTATCATTTTTTACAAAAAATTTCACTTTTTTCTACCTAAGATTTTAATATTTCCGGTACGCATTTTCGAAAATTTTAGAAATTCCTGTGTTTGTACCGAAAATTTTAAAAATTCCGGTATATTTTACTGGAATTTTGTAAATATCCGATTATTTTTACCAAAAATTCCAAAATATCCAGTGAATATCATTACAATTTTTACATAAATACCAGAAATTTTGAAAATTTCTGGTACGTAGCAAAAACTTTCAAAAATTTCAAAATATTCGGTATATCGAAAATTTCGTCTGCACTTGAAATTTCTGGTGACATATCTGCTAGTTCAAAAATGCTTGCTTTGTATGGTCCGAAACCGGCAGGGTCATCTACGGATTCGTGTAGCGATTGCACGCAGTTTTTCACCACATACAAAATATGTTTTCTATGTAACAAGTTCAAATTTAATATTTTCGTTGTGTTATATGATATTGATATTATACTTTTTATGTAATGTAAATGACAAATATTTCATAGCCGAGCTGAAGTATTAGCTTGGGCACAACATATTAGCAAGCAACATGGTATTATAGTTGTTACTGTTTGTTCTGATACTGCAAATGGCCAGTGAGGTAAGAAAGATAAATTGATTATTGAGTTGTGAGAGAGGTGGAAATTATAAAAGAAAAAATACATCTGAAAGTAGTCAATCTTCAGACAAGGATGACCTTTATAGAATGAAAGTGAAATGTCCTTTTGGCTGAGATATTTGCCAAGTGGTATTGGTTGGAGGGTGAATGTTAAGTGTGAGTTTCAAAATCATAAACTATCTGAGGATTTAGATGGCCATGACATATTGGGTCGTCTAAAAGATCATGAGAGACAGTTGTCGCTACTCGAAAAATGCATCGCGCAACGACGGGGAGGCGAAAAGGATAGACAGAAGAGTCGCCACCGAACTTTATTTATCCCATGAGGGGAAAGGAAAATATCGAGAAAACCTTAAGAAAAAAAATGGATAAGATGGTCTCGCAACCATGAACGGGTTCGGAAGCCGGTTATGCGAGGGGAAGGTATTAGCACCCCTCGCATCCATCGTACTCGATGGGAACCTTTTGTTTGTCGATGTGTGAATTTATTTGCTAAAATATTATGCTATAAAAGTGTGTTCCACGGAGTAAAAGAAGGGTTAGAAACAAGAAAGTTAGGAGGAAAGAGAGAACGGGGAAGAAAAGAGAAAGAACATACTCGGTAGGACTTCGCGGTCCTAGGCCTACGTATTCTCAAAAGATATGAGAAAGTCAGAGTCGACGTAGTTCGGGGAACTACAGATATAGGGGGGAATGTGCTCGGCAAGGATTGTGGCCCTTGTGCCTACGTATCTTTACTTGAACGAAGTAAAGAATCAGAGCAGCCGTAGTTCGGCCTACGGTGTGCGGGGAAGTTCTGGTAGACGATGCTATCGTGCGCATTCTAGCAGTTAGGCGTATTGCTGCTCGCTCGTTGGAGACTTAGGCGTTACCTGTTTGCGGTAGAACGGACGTAGCATGCCTTTCTGGGAAAGGGTGAAAAAGAAAAAGGGTGCTCGCTAGGATCATTGCAATCCTATGCCTACGTATTCTCAACAGATGAGAAATCAGAGCAACGTAGTTCGTGCCTACGGTGCGGATAACCGGTGTGTTTGGGGATGATGTTATCGTGCGCGTTCTAGCAGTTTAGGTGTTTTGCTGCTCGCTCGTTTGGAGACTTATGCGTACCTGTTTGCGGTAGAACGGACGTAACATATCCTTTGGGAGATTGGTTTTCGCCATGTGAGGCATGGTATCATGTTTGATTGGTTGAGATTGTTTTTGGGGCGAGATAGGTCCTCGGATAGTAACCCCTACAGGTAGTACCCAATTCTTTATCTCAAAGTTTTTGTTGTAAAAATGTGTGGCGAACGTAGCGTCTTCGTATTGAAAGACGAGTATCAAGACCACACACACTACAGTGAGTATCCTGACACTCGGAGAGGAAGAAGACTACACTCAATCCTCTCTCTTTAGTTCAACACAAAGAGAACTTCATTCTCTTATTAAAGTGTTTTTGGTTTTGAATGGTAAGTGCTTTTTGCGACAGAGAACCCTACGGTAAACGTCAGCACTCGGGATAGGAGAAGGCCTACGCCTAACCACTCCACGACCATTCAAGTTTTTGTTATGAAAAGATTTGAAAATGCACTCGGTACAGGACCGAGGTTTTAGGTGTGAAAATTGTGGAAGGAAGTTGTGAAAGCGAGATGGTGGATAAAAGCGCGTCTTCGTATCGAAAGACGAGTGTCGAGACCACCCTCACTACAGTGGGCATCCCATCACTCGGAGAAGAAGAGGTCTACACCCAATCTTCTCTCTTTAATTCGATACAAAGAGAAATTAATTTATTATTGAAAGTATACTCAGTACAAGACCGAGGTTTTATGAGGAAATGTTGGAAGCGTCTTCGTATTGAAAGACGAGTGTCGAGACCACCCTCACTACAGTGGGCATCCCATCACTCGGAGAAGAAGAGGTCTACACCCAATCTTCTTTTTTTCAATTCAACACGAATATAACTCGATTCCTTTATTGAAGATGGTTTGATAGCGTCGATGAATCGAATCGGAGCATAATGTGGTGTTAAACCATCTTAGCTCGACTTATGAGGGAAGTTGAACTATAAGAGGTCGCACATTGATTTTCGTGCTATGGACAAGATAGAGAAACGATATCGAGAACCGTTCTCCAATTGAATCATGTCGCACGGACCAAAAACAGTAGGATCTCGTCTTGCGGACACAAGACTTCATCGATCACAGAAAATTAAAATAAAATCGGAGGAATAAGAAATGAGGAGAGAAAGGAGGTGGTCTCAGATCCAACATTACTTATCAATAATTTGATTGGTAATGAATTACGGAAGTCTCTTCATAGACCCAAAAGAAGTGAAATGAGATGAAAAGCCCAATAATAAAAGAGAAATACTTCTAAAATAAAATAAAATGAACTTCTAAGTAAGATATATATACAAAAACTACGAAATATATAATGTACATTCAAATATGAAGAGAATAAATAATATATGTAAAAAAAAACTCTAGAGAAAATAATTTGAAATATATAATATATACATATTAATCTACTGTAAAAGAAAAATGTTTGAAAAGATGTTTTTCTTAAAAGAAAAAAAAAGTTTAAATAATATATAGTACATAATAAAGAGTGTTTAAAACATGATGTGCTAAAATAAATAAAATAATAATAAAAAAAAAACAACTGGGATCATCTGGGCCATTGACCCATCACCCTTACCAACACGCTGCGTTTTTCTCAATGAAAGCAAATGGCGACGAAAGATGGGTTGTAGAGCCCATCCACCAAATCCTTCGAAAATCCCAAATGGAAAGAAACCTCCAGCATATTACTTCCAAACATCAATCGAGGAGAAAAAACTTGCGAAGACAAAGAAGAAAGAGCGGTCATCGTCGACCTCGCCGTCTCAAACGCTTTCAACCGCGTCTTTCTCAATTTATCTGTCACCGATTTCAACCCGCGATTCCCTTACTCTCACTCTTTCCACATCCTTCATCTCTAACCTCTGTTCTCTGTTCCAGTTCGACTCGATTACAGGTGGAAATCGGAGAAGATAAAGTGGGTTGCTGAGTTTCGTGAATGAAAACGGGCCTCAGATGGCTTTCACGCGGTCGTTGAAGGAGGTAAAGGGATGGAGTGTAAGAGGACGAATCATGTTCTTCTCTTCCTCGATTCCTCTGTTTTGTCTTTCATTGGCCTTGGTAGGCTTTCGATTTATCTCTCTCCGCTCTATTCTCCGTCCAGATATGGTTTTTTGTGATTTAGTTTGAGGTCGTATTTGATGGCAAGATCTGAGTTAGAGGTTTGAATGAGTAGTTTGAGCGATTCAAAGAAAAGGGTGGTGATTCGTATGGGTTGGAATGGTTTCGGCGAGTGAAGGTTCACGATGGTGGTGGACGGGAGCTGCGAAATGGAGGAGTTTGATGGTTCTGGGTTTATTGAGGAAGGAGATTCAACGGGTTTTTCAACGGGTTGTGAATGTGGAGTGAGGTTGAAGGTGAGTTCCATTAGCAGCTAGGGTTTGGCTCTGGGTTGCTTCTCTGGAGAAGGTGAGACCTGGAGGTGGGCGGCTAGGGTTTATGAAGTTGAAGGTTAGAGTGTAGCTGGTCAATGAAGAGTTTTTTCTTGTTGTTTTATGGTATCTGAAGTTGATGAAAGGTCTCATTGTGTGTGTTTTTGAAATGGTGTTGCAGACCCCCCCCTTTTGAGGCAGCAACTGCAGGTTATGTAAGGAGTCGGGGTCCTCTTTGGAAGTGTGGTTTTTTCGCCTTTTGAAGTTGTTTGTTTGTTTTGTAGTGGTGTGTTGCTGAAGGGTGCAGGCTGTGTTATGCAGGTGTTGTATATCAATGGTGGTGGATCTGTCGTGCAAGCTTAAGGTGAGAGGAGATAAAGAATGAAAAAACTGTGTGTATGGTTTACAACAGAAGTTGGTGTGAAATGGCAGAATTTGAAGATAGAAATAGGTGGATGCACACAACTTGTTGTTGCTGGAAGAAGATTGGTATGTAGCAATCAAGCTTAAGAAGTTCGGTTGGAGGGGTTGAATGATGAAGGATTCGGTTTATGTTCACTCCTCCTTTTGTTGGTTTCTGGTGAAGGCTTTTATGGAGAGGGGTTGGACAGTTCATCCCCAAAAAGGAAGATCCCTGCTACTCCTTTTTCGATCCTAGCCAAAGGTTTTTTAGGATAGTTTATTAGAAGATGAAGGGGATTTTGTTATTTTATGGTGTTTAAAGGGTAAGGTTGGAAAGATCCGTCTGTTGCTTTTTTTTTGAAGTATAATATGGATGATAATCCTTGGTTCAGGGCTGTGGCAGCAGGTTTTACTGGGGTGCAGTCTTTGTTTTGATGTGGAAAAGATGCAGGTTTATGGCAGGGCTGTCTTGAAGCAGGTATTGTCTGGTGTGGACTGTTTTGGTACAATTCCGCAGGTTATTGTCTGGTGTGGGGCTTGTGTAGCAGGGTAGCAGGATTTGGTCTGATGTGGGGCTTGTGTAGCAGGGTAGCAGGATTTGGTCTGATGTGGGGCTTGTGTAGCAGGGTAGCAGGATTTGGTCTTGCTGTGTTGTTGACTTATTGTAGGAATTTTTCTGATGTGGCTAATCCATTCATACGAATTTGATGCAGTTTGTACGTTTTGCAGGTATTGGGCTGTTCCATTATGGCAGGGTTGAGGTCCGATTGAGAGGTTAAAGATTAGCATGATGGTGTGGTCTTAGTATTTGTATAAGAGTAGTTCGCAGCGGCTGATTACTTAGTCATAATCGTGCAATGGCATGAAGGTTGTGTCGAAGATGGTTGTTGCGGTTGTTGCAAAGTTGTTTGAAGAATGGAATGAAAAAGAAAGTTTGAAGATTGATGGATCATAGAATATGAAAAATCAAGGGCTGAGAAGCTATTTTCGTGATTAACAGAGGGAGTGTGTGAGTGGAGAAGTTGCCAGATCGGTTGAAGACCTGGTGGTTACGGTGGGATTATGTTGACTGAAGGTTATCGTAGGTTGAGTTTTGAAAAGCATGGCGGTTCTGTTTGTTGAGTTGAGAGAGGAGAATGATTGTATGTGTAGAATGAATTTACAGTTGGTGCTTGTTGTATACAGGATAAGTCACGACTGAGAGGAGTGGTGATTTTCAAGAGGTTTTCTTCCTAACTTTTCTTCCTCTCTCACTCCATAAACATGTATGTTCCTGCAACCAGTGTTTTGTGTATAAGAACAAAGCGGTTCATATGGTGTTACGGTTATCATGAGTTGGATTGGAATGGAAACAAACAGAATGTAAGCCTATTGAAGATGATGGCTGGTTCTTAGTGGTGCTGGCATTGTCACTGCGTAATTTTACGGCTTGCTTTGTGAGGTTGGTCGTGGCAGGAAAAATTACATGCTATGGTGATGGCTAAGATTTGTGCTGCTTGGCTGGGAGAGTTTTTTTTCACACATTTTGGCTTCAAGAAGCGATTTGTTGCTATGCTTGTTCTGAAAATCCCCAAAGTCCTGTAGGTAGCATTTTTGGCCTTCTTAGTTACTGTTTTTTTTTGCAGGCGGGGAATGAATTTGGTTTGTGACCATACGAAGGGATTTAGGCGTGTTCCTCAATGGTGTGGGCCACTTAGATAGTAAATCATGAATCAATTTTGTAAACTCTTGTAATAAACATGTGCCTTTGAATTGTATAGGTTCGATTTACAAATGGTCCTCTTGTATCAATTTGGATTGAAAGCAAATTAATGAGTTATGGCTTAAAAAGATGGTAATGGTTACTAGAAACAAATTGTACTTTAAAAACAAATATGGGCTTGATAAAGATGAAATGGACTTCAATGCTATTAATACACCCTCCATATTTACTTTGACCAATTCTTGAACTTTGACTTTCATGTGTAGTAAAAGAAAAAAAATTCTTTCATTTTAGAAACATAAGTCCTTCTTGAATCTTGAACAATCAGACTATTGAACCTTGAATAATCTCTTAATCAATCTTGAAATTTGTTGTTAACAAGTGAAGAGCCAAAACTTTCATCATGAACTTCTTGCTTGTGCCTTAAAGTGACTCATGTCAAATAGCTTGAACCACGACTTAATCGTAACATCTTGATAATTCAACCATAATAACATGACTTACACTTCTCTTATCTTTCATAAAGGCTTATGACCCATTTGAACACAAACCAATAAAACTCCCCGACATAAAAATAGAGGATTATGGCTCAGGGCCAAATGATCGCTTAGAGAACGAGCACCAAGCAACCATCATTCGTGATGAAAAGAAAGGTAGGACAAATTAGGGGTATGACAGATGCCCCTATCTAATAGACTTAGACCGAGTAAGAGGAAATGTTGCAGCGTTCATTCTTTCGAGGTAGAAGACAATTAGATATAAAGAAGACCCTGAATTTGTCCGAAAAGGAAAGGAAATCTTGGGAACTGAAAATGATGGATGAAGTACCTCTGAGTAGACTATAAATAACTGGCAAAAGGTCATCATCACCAAAAGGATGATGAGACGAAACACACACAAGGCTACTACCACCAAAAGGATGGTAAAGCAAACACCATCGCACAATCTGACATTAATCCAAGTGACAGACCCCCCACCAAAAGGATGATAGAGCGAAACAAAATCAACCCTAACACCAAAAGGATGTAGGGATCCATTATCAAAAGGATAATGGAAAACGCACGCTAGTCATGACACCAAAAGGATGCCAGACCCATCACCAAAAGGATGATGGAGCGGAAGACAATCAACCCTAACACCAAAAAGGATGATAGGGGGATAAGCTTCTCTGAAGAGATTGCCACTTATCGCTGATGAAGGATAAGCTTCTCCCTAGAGATCGCCACTTATCACTGAAGAAAGATAAGCTTCTCCCCAGAGATCGCCACTTATCACTGAAGAAAGATAAGCTTCTCTGAAGAGATTGCCACTTATCGTTGAAGGCAGATAAGCTTCTCCCAAGAGATTGCCACTTATCGTTGAAGAAAGATAAGCTTCTCTGAAGAGATTGCCACTTATCATTGAAGAAAGATAAGCTTCTCTGAAGAGATTGCCACTTATCGTTGAAGAAAGATAAGCTTCTCTGAAGAGATTGCCACTTATCATTGAAGGCAGATAAGATTCTCCCAAGAGATTGCCACTTATCACGGAAGATGGATAAGCTTCTCTGAAGAGATTGCCACTTATCACTGAAGAAAGATAAGCTTCTCTGAAGAGATTGCCACTTATCGTTGAAGGCAGATAAGCTTCTCCCAAGAGATCGCCACTTATCACTGAAGAAAGATAAGCTTCTCTGAAGAGATCGCCACTTATCACTGAAGAAAGATAAGCTTCTCTGAAGAGATTGCCACTTATCGTTGAAGAAAGATAAGCTTCTCTGAAGAGATTGCCACTTATCATTGAAGGCAGATAAGGTTCTCCCAAGAGATTGCCACTTATCACGGAAGATGGATAAGCTTCTCTGAAGAGATTGCCACTTATCATTGAAGAAGGATAAGCTTCTCCCCAGAGATCGCCACTTATCACTGAAGAAGGATAAGCTTCTCCCCAGAGATTGCCACTTATCACTGAAGAAAGATAAGCTTCTCTGAAGAGATTGCCACTTATCGTTGAAGGCAGATAAGCTTCTCCCAAGAGATTGCCACTTATCGTTGAAGAAAGATAAGCTTCTCCCAAGAGATTGCCACTTATCGTTGAAGAAAGATAAGCTTCTCTGAAGAGATTGCCACTTATCGTTGAAGAAAGATAAGCTTCTCTGAAGAGATTGCCACTTATCATTGAAGTCTGCTGGAGATAACTCACTGGGGAACGCCCATGAATTTACTGGAGATGCCCCTGTCTGGGCCGAATGTTGATTTGAAGATCTGATTAACCACGAGGTTGAAATACATCATGTGATACACCCATGTTCTTGAAAAGGTGCCCCTGGTTTGGGTTGATGATTGCTTTGAAGCTCTTGAGTTTGTGGGAGAACCCACGGTTTTGAATGACATGCCCCTGACTGGGCTGATGATGATCTTGGAAATCTTCAAAATTGATCCTGGATCTGAACTCGCATAGGCGAATGCTTGATGATAATGATATTCCAACAAGTGGACATGCAAATGCAAATGTTAACACGCGGAGGTGTAAGAGCTGGGGGAGTATGATATGATTCTGGGTATGCGTATGATGCAAGATGATTATGATGTCGAATGTGATGTGTATGATGCATATGATAATGATGGATGCAGGAAGGTGACTGGGAATGCAGGTGATGACGTGGCAGACTTTTGGTGGTTGCCAATGTAAATTGGACTTTGGGTTGGAAATACCAGATGAGGGCTGGTATTCGGAGGGTAGACCAGATGGGACTGGTTGGCGAAAGGTTGAGCTGTCAAAGGAGGGTTGATTTTGTGGTTTGCCAGATGGGAGCTGGACTTTGGGATGAGGTTTACCAGACAAGAACTGGTGGCAAAAGGTTAAGTTGTCAGACGAGAACTGACTTCTAGGTTTGGTGTCAGACGGGAACTGACTTTGTGGTTTTCCAGACGAGGACTGGACTTTGAAATTGTGTTTTCCAGACGAGGGCTGGGAAGGTGACCAGATGGGACTGGTTTGAAGGTTTAAAGGTTTGACCAGATGGGACTGGTATTTAGGCTTGCCAGACAAGAACTGGACTTTGGAGGTTTGGTTTGTTTTGATAGGTGACAGGTTTAGGCAGTGGGATGAAGGATCCAATGACAACAAAGCCTTTTCGGACGGTTAAGGTTATTGGGTGAGATGACGGTACAATTCCCCGACACTCGTTTTGAACTCAACAGTTGCTGATGAGGATGAACTTGCTTGAGTAGCTTGCCATGAGATGACCTCAAGATGGCTTGCCCCAGAGTTTGTACCATGAATAGATTCATCATTGTTTAACTGATTCTTGTGGTTAGCTTCAACATACTTTTGGAGTAGCTTACCCTTGAAAGAGCGTTGAAGCGACTTGACTTATCCTGATTGAACATTGGAAGGATCTATCCTCAAGTCAAAGAAACTCTGGGTGGCCTGCCCCTGATTGGTGTAGTTCACTTTTGATCAACCTCTTCTTGATGATCTGCCCCATAATCAACCGATGCATGGGGATTTGCCTCAAAATGACTGATTCCATGCTCTCAGATGTCAATGCCCCAGATCACAAGGCTACAAGGCATGCTCGATTCTGATACAGACTATTGAATGATCCGGTCCTGTTTGATTGCTTCGTGTTGGAATTTCCTCTATGCCCAACTACTGACTTGCAATTAAAATTGTTTGTTCATAAATGGTAATTTTAACGCGAAGTTCATGCAAGTTTTTTTTTGAAAGGATTGTCGTTTATTGAGTGTCGTGGTTGTGAGACGAATGGACCGTTAGTCCAAACGTTGTGCTAATTTGATTGGTGTGAAAGATATAACAAGGATATTGACACCAATACTGATGATTAACAAATATGTGAGGAGTCAGGTTACGCAACCTTGCGATAGTATGCTTTCAGAATAAACCTCGCCTCAATTAGGTCTTTCGAGGGTTATAACTTGGTCTGGTTCATGGTTTATAGAACAAAGGATATTAGGCTCAAAGAATTATTTGTACCCACCCCTTCTTCTTGATGACTTCCAGTCCTACGCTCAGTTAATTCTGCACTTACCTTGACGGTGTAAGCTTGACGGTTCAAGGTTTGCTTGAAATGGCAGCCACCTTATTTTGATGGATGTTAGTAGCCCCTTGATTTGGGTGGCCACTGAATCTTACTTTGTTTTTGTTGAGGGTTTGAGGACCTCTTTTGCTTTTGATTTTGATCCCTAACTTTTGCATGGACTGATTTTGCTTGTCAGATCCATCGGGATTGCCTTGATTTTTGCCTAAGTCCCCTTTGAGGTGCTTGACTTAGCAGGCTTTTGATTTTTTTGAATTTTGTTGGCGGATGGTGACAGCCATGTCATGGGTCATTGGTGAACAACCTCCATGTCTTTTGGATTTTGCTTTGTTGATTCGAATGCGGGGTTAGATTAACTGAACACTACCCTGCCCCAGGTTGAGTGTAAGGGTTTGAATATCCGAAGGAAACTCCTACTTCTAGGCTCGAAGTGGTTGACTAGGGATTAACTCCTTATATCTCCGGTGTTTAGGGGGATTAAAACAATGCCTGTACATCATCGATGAGATTCTATCTGAAAGCATACGGTTTGCAATTATGGGTATTTCGTTTTCGTCATCCTCCCTCCAATATTGCTAATCAACAGTGAAAAAGTGGCGTGGACAAAAATATATGTGTCTGTGATTGTGATAGGTGGAAATAATGAGCGAATGCGACATAATTAATTTAGAAAACGCATAATCATTTCATTAATGTTACCATTCAACATAACAATGTTTAAATAACAAGTAGCAATTGACAGAAAATAAATTACAAATGCAAATGAGAAAAGCATCTAAGGATTGCTAATGTTGAAGATGTCTGCCAGCTTGGACCACCGGCTTTTGGAGATGACCAAAGGATTCTTCAATCATATTTGTTGAGTGATGAGTTGACATTGGATTAGTCTTGATGTTTAGGGGTGTTGCGGGTAAAGTTTATCGCCTTTGAATCGAGGAGATCTTGTACAAGGTGCTTCAGAGTCTTGCAATTTTCAATGTCATGGCCTGGGGAACCAGAATGGAATTCACATTTGGCATTGACATCAAATCCAAAAGGAAGAACCTCCGGAGGATCTCTCATCTCCCTAAGCTGAACAAGACCTCCCTTCAATAGGAATGGCAATAACTTGGCGTATGTAGACGGGATTGGATCAAATATTCTTTCTGGCCTCCTCTGTCTTTGTAGACCCTGGTATTGATTTTGTCTTGGTTGATAGGATGGTTGTTGCCTGTTTGGTTGAAACACGGGTTGATTTGCTGGAATGGACAACGGCTGTTGTGGAGCGACAGCAGCAACATGGTGATAACCCTGATGAGTTCTTCCTCTGTTGGTGAACACTGCACTAGTTTCGCCTTCCCTTTTCTTAACGAAACCCTGATAAGGCTTCTTGACCCCACTTGCAGATTCGCCTGCATTCTGAATTTTTCCCGCCTTCATGAAATTTTCTAATCTTTCTCCAGCCATGACAAGTTCAGAAAACACTGTGGATGTTGAGGATGCTAACCGCTCAAAGATCGGTCCTTGTAGCGTGCCCATGAATAGGTCTGTCAGTTCTTTCTCCATCAGTGGAGGTTGTACCCTTGCAGCTACTCCCCTCCATCTTTGTGCGAAGTCCTTAAAACACTCATTCGGCTTCTGAGTCAAATTCTGAAGCTGCATACGATTCGGAGCCATGTCAGTATTATACTGATAATGCTTCACGAAAGCGTCTGCCAACTCTTTCCAGCTTCTCACGTTGGATCGTTCAAGGTGCATATACCATTCCAGGGATGCCTCTGTTAAGCTATCTTGAAAGAAATGGATTAGCAGCTTCTCGTCATCAGAATAGGCGGCCATCTTCCTACAGTAAGACCTTATGTGGGTCTTAGGACAACTGTTACCCTTGTACTTCTCAAAGGTTGGAATTACAAACTTTGGAGGTATCTTAACTCCGGGTACAAGACATATTTCAGCGGCATCCAGTCCCAAAACATCGGGGCCTTGCAATGTTTTCACCATCTCCTGTAAAGCATTAAACTTCTTCTCTAATTCGGCGGTCTGTGATCCATACGCTTCACCTGAATTCTCATAGAAACCTTCATGATCGTCGTACTGGACTTGTGTTGGGATCGTAGTACCATGAGGATGAGTAGTACCGACTGGCAGAGGGACGGTGTTGATAGGTACGGCGCCGGCAGAAGTAGGAATTGCCCCAACAGGGGTTGGGGTGGCTTCAGCGGGAATTGGAATTGCACCGCTTGCATTGGGAATTGCACCAGCCAAAGTCTGATTAGCGCTCCTCTCTGCTGCTTGCCTCATCTCCTCTTGATTCCTGGCCATGTTCTGAATCACCTCCATGAGTTGATTCATCTGTGTCTTCATGCCTAGCATCTCGCTCCTCATAGTAGCCTGGTCTTGTTCTATCTGATCCATGATTCTTTTCTGGTTATTCCTTGTATTATACCGATGTCGTGAAGTCAGCTTGCTTTACTCTTTCTGAAAGGGTAAGCGGCGTGTGAGAACGGGCTGTAAGGAATGCAAGAAATGATGCAGAGATGCTTATGCAAATGCAATGCAATGAGCGCATACGAGAAACAGATCCACATCAAGGATTAGGATAACAAATCCTGCAAGACAACAACAAAAGGTATCTTTCCCCTCGGGTGGGCTATCTATTGGTTTATAAGAGGGTATCCCAAAGGCCTTTAAACAACATCCCATGCACTAACCCTCAAAAGTTTTCCATCAGAACGACTACTCGTAAGACGGTATTCCCTTTAAAGGATGAACACAGAGTTATGTTTTAGCAACCTTCGGAATAAGGTTCTACAAAAGGTCCTCAAAATCACAGACTCCCAAGCCGGAAATAAAAACGCCATTACGACTACACGTAAGACATAATTATTCCAACGGGGTCTCATCTGAGCGGTGGAATTCGCTCCAACTCAACGAGTCCTAAGTCTCGCAAATTAGAAAGAATCCACCTCCTAACTTAGTGTATACTCGAAAGCTCGGGTAGAAAGCCTTATCTTCACAAACCATCCCAAATAAACCCAACAAGTTAGCAAGCACACAACACAAACAAATAAAAAAGCAAATAAATGACATATGCGACAAACAAACTAGGTCTGGCTCGCTAGGGGGTCCCCAGCAGAGTCGCCAGCTGTCGCTACTCGAAAAATGCATCGCGCAACGACGGGGAGGCGAAAAGGATAGACAGAAGAGTCGCCACCGAACTTTATTTATCCCATGAGGGGAAAGGAAAATATCGAGAAAACCTTAAGAAAAAAAATGGATAAGATGGTCTCGCAACCATGAACGGGTTCGGAAGCCGGTTATGCGAGGGGAAGGTATTAGCACCCCTCGCATCCATCGTACTCGATGGGAACCTTTTGTTTGTCGATGTGTGAATTTATTTGCTAAAATATTATGCTATAAAAGTGTGTTCCACGGAGTAAAAGAAGGGTTAGAAACAAGAAAGTTAGGAGGAAAGAGAGAACGGGGAAGAAAAGAGAAAGAACAGACTCGGTAGGACTTCGCGGTCCTAGGCCTACGTATTCTCAAAAGATATGAGAAAGTCAGAGTCGACGTAGTTCGGGGAACTACAGATATAGGGGGGAATGTGCTCGGCAAGGATTGTGGCCCTTGTGCCTACGTATCTTTACTTGAACGAAGTAAAGAATCAGAGCAGCCGTAGTTCGGCCTACGGTGTGCGGGGAAGTTCTGGTAGACGATGCTATCGTGCGCATTCTAGCAGTTAGGCGTATTGCTGCTCGCTCGTTGGAGACTTAGGCGTTACCTGTTTGCGGTAGAACGGACGTAGCATGCCTTTCTGGGAAAGGGTGAAAAAGAAAAAGGGTGCTCGCTAGGATCATTGCAATCCTATGCCTACGTATTCTCAACAGATGAGAAATCAGAGCAACGTAGTTCGTGCCTACGGTGCGGATAACCGGTGTGTTTGGGGATGATGTTATCGTGCGCGTTCTAGCAGTTTAGGTGTTTTGCTGCTCGCTCGTTTGGAGACTTATGCGTACCTGTTTGCGGTAGAACGGACGTAACATATCCTTTGGGAGATTGGTTTTCGCCATGTGAGGCATGGTATCATGTTTGATTGGTTGAGATTGTTTTTGGGGCGAGATAGGTCCTCGGATAGTAACCCCTACAGGTAGTACCCAATTCTTTATCTCAAAGTTTTTGTTGTAAAAATGTGTGGCGAACGTAGCGTCTTCGTATTGAAAGACGAGTATCAAGACCACACACACTACAGTGAGTATCCTGACACTCGGAGAGGAAGAAGACTACACTCAATCCTCTCTCTTTAGTTCAACACAAAGAGAACTTCATTCTCTTATTAAAGTGTTTTTGGTTTTGAATGGTAAGTGCTTTTTGCGACAGAGAACCCTACGGTAAACGTCAGCACTCGGGATAGGAGAAGGCCTACGCCTAACCACTCCACGACCATTCAAGTTTTTGTTATGAAAAGATTTGAAAATGCACTCGGTACAGGACCGAGGTTTTAGGTGTGAAAATTGTGGAAGGAAGTTGTGAAAGCGAGATGGTGGATAAAAGCGCGTCTTCGTATCGAAAGACGAGTGTCGAGACCACCCTCACTACAGTGGGCATCCCATCACTCGGAGAAGAAGAGGTCTACACCCAATCTTCTCTCTTTAATTCGATACAAAGAGAAATTAATTTATTATTGAAAGTATACTCAGTACGAGACCGAGGTTTTATGAGGAAATGTTGGAAGCGTCTTCGTATTGAAAGACGAGTGTCGAGACCACCCTCACTACAGTGGGCATCCCATCACTCGGAGAAGAAGAGGTCTACACCCAATCTTCTTTTTTTCAATTCAACACGAATATAACTCGATTCCTTTATTGAAGATGGTTTGATAGCGTCGATGAATCGAATCGGAGCATAATGTGGTGTTAAACCATCTTAGCTCGACTTATGAGGGAAGTTGAACTATAAGAGGTCGCACATTGATTTTCGTGCTATGGACAAGATAGAGAAACGATATCGAGAACCGTTCTCCAATTGAATCATGTCGCACGGACCAAAAACAGTAGGATCTCGTCTTGCGGACACAAGACTTCATCGATCACAGAAAATTAAAATAAAATCGGAGGAATAAGAAATGAGGAGAGAAAGGAGGTGGTCTCAGATCCAACATTACTTATCAATAATTTGATTGGTAATGAATTACGGAAGTCTCTTCATAGACCCAAAAGAAGTGAAATGAGATGAAAAGCCCAATAATAAAAGAGAAATACTTCTAAAATAAAATAAAATGAACTTCTAAGTAAGATATATATACAAAAACTACGAAATATATAATGTACATTCAAATATGAAGAGAATAAATAATATATGTAAAAAAAAACTCTAGAGAAAATAATTTGAAATATATAATATATACATATTAATCTACTGTAAAAGAAAAATGTTTGAAAAGATGTTTTTCTTAAAAGAAAAAAAAAGTTTAAATAATATATAGTACATAATAAAGAGTGTTTAAAACATGATGTGCTAAAATAAATAAAATAATAATAAAAAAAAAACAACTGGGATCATCTGGGCCATTGACCCATCACCCTTACCAACACGCTGCGTTTTTCTCAATGAAAGCAAATGGCGACGAAAGATGGGTTGTAGAGCCCATCCACCAAATCCTTCGAAAATCCCAAATGGAAAGAAACCTCCAGCATATTACTTCCAAACATCAATCGAGGAGAAAAAACTTGCGAAGACAAAGAAGAAAGAGCGGTCATCGTCGACCTCGCCGTCTCAAACGCTTTCAACCGCGTCTTTCTCAATTTATCTGTCACCGATTTCAACCCGCGATTCCCTTACTCTCACTCTTTCCACATCCTTCATCTCTAACCTCTGTTCTCTGTTCCAGTTCGACTCGATTACAGGTGGAAATCGGAGAAGATAAAGTGGGTTGCTGAGTTTCGTGAATGAAAACGGGCCTCAGATGGCTTTCACGCGGTCGTTGAAGGAGGTAAAGGGATGGAGTGTAAGAGGACGAATCATGTTCTTCTCTTCCTCGATTCCTCTGTTTTGTCTTTCATTGGCCTTGGTAGGCTTTCGATTTATCTCTCTCCGCTCTATTCTCCGTCCAGATATGGTTTTTTGTGATTTAGTTTGAGGTCGTATTTGATGGCAAGATCTGAGTTAGAGGTTTGAATGAGTAGTTTGAGCGATTCAAAGAAAAGGGTGGTGATTCGTATGGGTTGGAATGGTTTCGGCGAGTGAAGGTTCACGATGGTGGTGGACGGGAGCTGCGAAATGGAGGAGTTTGATGGTTCTGGGTTTATTGAGGAAGGAGATTCAACGGGTTTTTCAACGGGTTGTGAATGTGGAGTGAGGTTGAAGGTGAGTTCCATTAGCAGCTAGGGTTTGGCTCTGGGTTGCTTCTCTGGAGAAGGTGAGACCTGGAGGTGGGCGGCTAGGGTTTATGAAGTTGAAGGTTAGAGTGTAGCTGGTCAATGAAGAGTTTTTTCTTGTTGTTTTATGGTATCTGAAGTTGATGAAAGGTCTCATTGTGTGTGTTTTTGAAATGGTGTTGCAGACCCCCCCTTTTGAGGCAGCAACTGCAGGTTATGTAAGGAGTCGGGGTCCTCTTTGGAAGTGTGGTTTTTTCGCCTTTTGAAGTTGTTTGTTTGTTTTGTAGTGGTGTGTTGCTGAAGGGTGCAGGCTGTGTT
The DNA here is from genome assembly GCA_963859935.3 of Lathyrus sativus. Taxonomy (NCBI): domain Eukaryota; kingdom Viridiplantae; phylum Streptophyta; class Magnoliopsida; order Fabales; family Fabaceae; genus Lathyrus; species Lathyrus sativus. The sequence goes on along the minus strand of OZ012738.1, from coordinate 18,080,980 downwards.
ATGCAGGTGTTGTATATCAATGGTGGTGGATCTGTCGTGCAAGCTTAAGGTGAGAGGAGATAAAGAATGAAAAAACTGTGTGTATGGTTTACAACAGAAGTTGGTGTGAAATGGCAGAATTTGAAGATAGAAATAGGTGGATGCACACAACTTGTTGTTGCTGGAAGAAGATTGGTATGTAGCAATCAAGCTTAAGAAGTTCGGTTGGAGGGGTTGAATGATGAAGGATTCGGTTTATGTTCACTCCTCCTTTTGTTGGTTTCTGGTGAAGGCTTTTATGGAGAGGGGTTGGACAGTTCATCCCCAAAAAGGAAGATCCCTGCTACTCCTTTTTCGATCCTAGCCAAAGGTTTTTTAGGATAGTTTATTAGAAGATGAAGGGGATTTTGTTATTTTATGGTGTTTAAAGGGTAAGGTTGGAAAGATCCGTCTGTTGCTTTTTTTTTGAAGTATAATATGGATGATAATCCTTGGTTCAGGGCTGTGGCAGCAGGTTTTACTGGGGTGCAGTCTTTGTTTTGATGTGGAAAAGATGCAGGTTTATGGCAGGGCTGTCTTGAAGCAGGTATTGTCTGGTGTGGACTGTTTTGGTACAATTCCGCAGGTTATTGTCTGGTGTGGGGCTTGTGTAGCAGGGTAGCAGGATTTGGTCTGATGTGGGGCTTGTGTAGCAGGGTAGCAGGATTTGGTCTGATGTGAGGCTTGTGTAGCAGGGTAGCAGGATTTGGTCTTGCTGTGTTGTTGACTTATTGTAGGAATTTTTCTGATGTGGCTAATCCATTCATACGAATTTGATGCAGTTTGTACGTTTTGCAGGTATTGGGCTGTTCCATTATGGCAGGGTTGAGGTCCGATTGAGAGGTTAAAGATTAGCATGATGGTGTGGTCTTAGTATTTGTATAAGAGTAGTTCGCAGCGGCTGATTACTTAGTCATAATCGTGCAATGGCATGAAGGTTGTGTCGAAGATGGTTGTTGCGGTTGTTGCAAAGTTGTTTGAAGAATGGAATGAAAAAGAAAGTTTGAAGATTGATGGATCATAGAATATGAAAAATCAAGGGCTGAGAAGCTATTTTCGTGATTAACAGAGGGAGTGTGTGAGTGGAGAAGTTGCCAGATCGGTTGAAGACCTGGTGGTTACGGTGGGATTATGTTGACTGAAGGTTATCGTAGGTTGAGTTTTGAAAAGCATGGCGGTTCTGTTTGTTGAGTTGAGAGAGGAGAATGATTGTATGTGTAGAATGAATTTACAGTTGGTGCTTGTTGTATACAGGATAAGTCACGACTGAGAGGAGTGGTGATTTTCAAGAGGTTTTCTTCCTAACTTTTCTTCCTCTCTCACTCCATAAACATGTATGTTCCTGCAACCAGTGTTTTGTGTATAAGAACAAAGCGGTTCATATGGTGTTACGGTTATCATGAGTTGGATTGGAATGGAAACAAACAGAATGTAAGCCTATTGAAGATGATGGCTGGTTCTTAGTGGTGCTGGCATTGTCACTGCGTAATTTTACGGCTTGCTTTGTGAGGTTGGTCGTGGCAGGAAAAATTACATGCTATGGTGATGGCTAAGATTTGTGCTGCTTGGCTGGGAGAGTTTTTTTTCACACATTTTGGCTTCAAGAAGCGATTTGTTGCTATGCTTGTTCTGAAAATCCCCAAAGTCCTGTAGGTAGCATTTTTGGCCTTCTTAGTTACTGTTTTTTTTTGCAGGCGGGGAATGAATTTGGTTTGTGACCATACGAAGGGATTTAGGCGTGTTCCTCAATGGTGTGGGCCACTTAGATAGTAAATCATGAATCAATTTTGTAAACTCTTGTAATAAACATGTGCCTTTGAATTGTATAGGTTCGATTTACAAATGGTCCTCTTGTATCAATTTGGATTGAAAGCAAATTAATGAGTTATGGCTTAAAAAGATGGTAATGGTTACTAGAAACAAATTGTACTTTAAAAACAAATATGGGCTTGATAAAGATGAAATGGACTTCAATGCTATTAATACACCCTCCATATTTACTTTGACCAATTCTTGAACTTTGACTTTCATGTGTAGTAAAAGAAAAAAAATTCTTTCATTTTAGAAACATAAGTCCTTCTTGAATCTTGAACAATCAGACTATTGAACCTTGAATAATCTCTTAATCAATCTTGAAATTTGTTGTTAACAAGTGAAGAGCCAAAACTTTCATCATGAACTTCTTGCTTGTGCCTTAAAGTGACTCATGTCAAATAGCTTGAACCACGACTTAATCGTAACATCTTGATAATTCAACCATAATAACATGACTTACACTTCTCTTATCTTTCATAAAGGCTTATGACCCATTTGAACACAAACCAATAAAACTCCCCGACATAAAAATAGAGGATTATGGCTCAGGGCCAAATGATCGCTTAGAGAACGAGCACCAAGCAACCATCATTCGTGATGAAAAGAAAGGTAGGACAAATTAGGGGTATGACAACAGTTTGTGAATGACATGACGAAGTATAATATGGCTCCACGATACATAGTTTCTGCCTTGAAAGATAAAGATCCAGACAACCTTACAAGTGCTACCCAAGTGTATAAAGCCAGAGTTACGCACAATGCGAGTGAGAGAGGTTAATTAACGGAAATGCAAATGTTGTTAACTTTTATTCATAAAGAAAAGTACATGTGCTGGAAAAGAAATGGGAAAGACTCAAATGTTGTTGCTGATATCTTCTGGACACATCCTGATTTAGTGAAATTGTTGAATATATTTCACTTGGTGTTGAGTTTTTATTGTACATAAAAGATCAATAGGTAATTTGTATCTTGTTCATACCTTGATACCATTTTTACATACTTTAATTTATCAGATATTTGATTATTTGAATCGTGAACATACAAATATCGATTACCATTGCTTGAGATTATTGGCATTGCGTCAACAAAGTTGACGTTTTCAGTGGGGCTTGCCTATTTGGAACATGAAGGGGAGGATAACTTCACATGGGCACTGGAGAAGCTTAAAGAATTGTTTTCTTCCAAGAAAATGCTACCCAATATTGTTGTGACAGACCGAGAACTTACATTAATGAATGCAATTCAAGCAGTATTTCCAAATTCAACATATCTGTTATGTTTGTTCCATATTACCAAAAATGTTAGTAGGAAATGTAAGGGTATGTTAAATCAGAAATACATGAACATGTCATGGATCTATAGAACAACATCATGTATGCTAATAGTGAAAATGAGTATCTCGCATACTTGAAGCACTTTGAGACTGTTTGTGCTGATATATCTTTGTTTGTTAAGTATGTGAACAAAACATGGTTGACAATGTATAAAGAAAGGTTTGTGGTTGCTTGGACTAACAAAGTCACTAATTTAGGGAACACAACAACGGACAGGTATACCAATTTATTTTCGATGTTATTACTAAGCATAATTTAAAACTATTGTCTAATTATGGTTTAATTATTGCGGTTTATGGTGGAGTCTGCTCATTGGAGACTGAAAAACATGTTAACTTCAAGTCGGGGAGATTTATACCGAAGTTGGGATGCTGTGAACACCATGCCGAAGTTGCATCTAGGTTCAACCAGAGTGTCGTTTCAAAAAAGCATTGTCAATATTGAGCATTGGTATAACACTCCATTCTATGCCAACTTGCACGATGTTGTTTCAAGACAGTGTATACAACAAATAGGGAAGAAGCTATGAAGGGTAAAATTTGTTGGTACAAACAAGGATATTTGTGGTTGTTTCATTAGATCTACACATGAGTTACCTTGTGACTTGCTGGTTTCTAAATACAAGGATTGTCTATTCCTTTAGAACCAATTCATGTATTTTGGAAGAAATTACACATTCAAAAGCATGTTAACGGTCATGAGAATAGTGGCACAAAGTTGGATTTAGAGAAAAAAAATGTGAAGAGTTAAAGACATATTTCAATTCTTTGGTATTGTAGGTCAGAGGATGTTGAAGAAAAAAGTGTGGTAACTAACACATCCAACCATAACTTCTATGTGTCACTGTCGATGAAGTACAAGCAAAGAGGGGAGTTAAGAAGAGCAAGTAGGGTGAAGAGAGTGATGTGCATCGTGATCCCTCACAGTGAGAGTATGGTGGGGGCTCGTAGAAAAGCCAGACTACAAAGAGATCATGCATAAACCTAACAGTAAGTCAACCTTCTACTATGTCGGGTCTAACTCAACCTTCAAGTATGTTTGGTGAAAGTCAACCGTTTCCGGAACTATAATATACCTAGTATATCACATATAGAAATTTTTAACATTTCTAATATTAATTTCCAGTAGTTCTGAAATTTTCGATATGTGTGTCAAATGCAAGTCTATCTGTAACACCCCGTTCCCCAAAACAAAATAAAACAATTAAAATAAACACATATCAGAGTTCCTCTCCCAAACAGGATGTCACAATTCACATCAAAATTTCATAAATCATTTTCAAAACTGATTTCAATAAAATTTCAGCGGAAAAAGAAGTCTGTCCCACCACATAACAACATATATACATCATCCATGTCATCAACATCGTCATATATACAACCATCGGCCATCTGCCCAAAAATATATAACATAATCATCAAACATCATCACATGTCTCGCAAAATTCAGATACGCCATAGGGGCGCACATATCAACAGTAAACAATAAAACTCCCAAAAAGCCCCGATGTTACGTATCAGAGCAGTCCTACGACGACGCCACAATCCAAGCTAGCTAAACACTTGGATTGTCTGTACTTCCGAAGAAGCACAGACCACAACAACAACAAAGGGGTGAGAATCACGATCAAATAATAATGGTATAAAGGTACATGAAATAAAAGGCAGAAAACAATAAATCTTTATTTCACATACAACATATCTGGACCTACTGTTCCATCATCAATATCCACAACTCACGCAATAACTATGCAACACATGCACTTGACTCAACAATTATGCGGTACCGACTCAAATCAGGATAGATCGCGTACACTCCACCGAGCAACAATCTATCCCTACCACGCTCCTCCTGAACCCATATAATCAAATCATCAACGTCCCCCCACTTGGGACACGGGTGGTCGCATACACTCCATCCGAGCAACGATCCAAATCCCCTCCACGCTCCCCACTTGGAGCACGCCAGTGAATCATACACTGCGTCCACGCTCCCCACTTGGAGCACGTGTGTGTATCACACAACACGTCCACACTCCCCACTTGGAGCACGTGAGTACATCAAACCCCGCGTCTACACGCTCCCCACTTGGAGCACGTGAGCAACTCATGCCTCACGTCCACGCTCCCCACTTGGAGCACGTGAGCAACTCATGCCTCACGTCCATATGCTATGCAAGACACTATGCATAAACACACAACACACACAGTGCACACGACCCCACCAATCCATCGCATCATAATATGCATACATACACAAGCACACAAAGTGCATCGATCCTACCGATCAACTCACTACACAACATATCACATACAATGCACACAAGGCATGTCGGTCCTACTGACCCAAATATATCACACGACAACATATAAATGCAACGCATAATCAGCGTATCGACCCTACGGATCCGCTCATCACAACACATCACCACAACGCACTCAAGGCGTGTCGATCCTACTGGTCCACATATCTCACACACTTAGCACATCGTGCACACATCTCACAAACACATCCACACTTATCGAGACTTAACACACAATCCCCTGATTATGTCAAAGGCGATAAACGCCGGCCACACAACCCTACAACCTTCAACATACACTCGCCTCAACTCTCCAGCAAGCTCATCATCGCACATGACCAACGAGGGTCCAGTTCCACAAAGGAAACAACACAAAACAGCAGCAAAAACACAAGCTGTTGTTGGGCTCGCTGGCACGTTCGCCTGGCGAAGCCCCGCAGCGAATACTCGCTGAAACTCGCCTGGCGAAACCTCTGGCGAAGCCAGACAGAAGCTTCTGCCAGCACTCGCTGGCTAGTTCGCCTGGCGAAGGCTCGCCTCTCATTCGCCCAGCGAAGGCTGGCGAACACCTGCAGAATCAAAAAAAATTTGCGCAGCAGAATCATCACCCACACCGATTCGCCCAGTTAAATTGAAACTCACAACCAACAATATACTACAACTTAGTTACGAGGTCTATTCCCGATTCTATCTGACAAATGGTCGTATCTGCTCAATTTATCAACTTCCGGCATTAACTTCGAATTTACCCGAAAAGCCCAAAACACTCAAACAATTGAACACAACCACATGCAAACAATTAAACACATTCTAACAACATCATCACAACAACAATAACATAAAATCAACATCGATTATCAATATTCTATGGGGGTTAGGGATTTTCCCCCTTTTCTATCAATTTTTCATGCAATATCAATTAACCATTGAATTCTCCCCCCCCCCTTACCTCAAATTCGATGCTGATGTTGTCGAAGCTTCTCAATCCACACGAATTGTTGATCCTAATGATCTTCTTGCCAAGCTTCAACTCTTGATCGCTTCTATTCCTCCTCCTTCAACCGTGCGTTCTTATGCTTGCTTCCAATTCTATTTTTCCCAAAATGGCAATGTTACCCCTCATCCCAATAATTCTCTTTTTAATCCAAATAACTCATATACTCATAATTCTTTTATTTCAAAAATTCTAATTAATATTATTTCTCTCATAATATTAATATGGACAATAATAATAATATTACTATCAATATTAATTATCACACCATTTTCACCATATATTAATATCATGATCTCTTGATTCCTCCAAAATAATTCTTAAAATACACTCGCGAATAAAATAATCACAGAAACAAAAAATAATTAAAATGAGCGTTATACTATCCATGATAATTTTAGCGAAAATTTTAATATATTGGTAAAATTTCCGATTTTTATCTAAAAATTTTATATTTTCAAAAATTTTAATATAAAATTTCGCTACAAACAAGAGAGGTGCCGAATATAAGTGAGGGGAGTGGCCGTTAAATCAGCGTCAAATATCTTTGGGGGCCGTCCGCAAGGCATGAATAAAAGCCCAATAATAGAATTTAATATAAAAGATGCATACAACAAGTTAGAATAGAGTATAAGATCTCAAATACTTTTCAAATGTGTCACCGATGTTGTTATATTGTGGACTAGTCTAGAAGACTACACAAAGAAGAAGAAGACAACCGTTATTAATGGACGTGCACATCTCATGCGATACATTTACAAACAGCCGCCATCCTCAAAATACGACAAAAAAACAGAATTAAAATAATCAGTTATGTAGTTGGTAAAATAAGGTAGAAAAAGCAAGTAATCATTATTTTATTTTCTATTGTCCAAACTTTAATGGCGAACCAACTACTTTTTGTTAAATTGAAATGATAAGTGATTTAAAGCTATAAATTATTCAGAACTCAATACATGACTCTTGCGTGGGAATTTCAATCGGTCATGTCGACTTCTATACGGTTTAGCTATAAGTAGAAAAAAAATTTTATATAAATTTTGTTTAATTAAATAGGTTATGTCATGTTAACTTTTGGGAAAGATTTTTAGACCTATAAATTGTTTATATACACTGATTTTCTTAAAGTTTGTAGTAAATACTAAGATAAAATTTAATTAAATTGATTTATTATTTTATTATTCTTTTTTTGTATAATATTATTCTTTTTTTGTATAATATTAATTTTTTTATTTAAATATATATTAAAAAATATATTTAAATAAATTTATATAAAATAAATAAGCAAGTGGATAGATAAAATCCAATCATAAATTATTTCGTATTCAACTCATTTTTAACTAAAAATTTAGATAGATTAAAAAAAATTCTTAGATTTTGAAGAAAAAAATTCAATACTTAAAAGGGTAAATAAATCTTTTTCTATTAGAAAAATGGAAGCGGGTGTTATCAAAAAGAAAAACGAAATAGACGCAGGTTCATAGGAAGGTTCCTTATATCGTAACTCATATGCCACCAATTAAAAACTAAACTGAAGAAAGGAATGGCTGGTTGGTCCATATTTTCAACTAGCAACATAAAAGAAAAATAACTATAAATTGACAATAAGTTACTCTTTTTTATTAACTGAGGGTTCATTTTTTAAGATTTTCTTTCAATAGATAGAGTCCTATTAATTATTTTTAAATAATATTTTTACTATTTATTATTATCAAAATATATGTAAATATTAAAATTTTAATTTATATCAATATAAATCATTTTTACATACTCAAACAATTACAGCAGTTAGACTATAAAATATATTTAATTTTAATTATAATCACTTTTGAAATTATATTTATGGATAATTTTGATGTGGTAATGTAAAATATTATAGCCAAATAATAATAATAATCATTAATAGGCATCTTATAAGAAAACAAATATATAATTTTATAAGAAAAATCAAATTTCTTGAAGAAAAATATCCTTGGATTTTTGTAGCAAAAGGTTCCACGAGGTTGGTGACATCATGCACGTAACAATTCTTCCATTAGTTCGGCAAATAAAACAGAGATTATTAATATCCACTTGAGTAACAAATTTGCACTATAAATTTATCATTATTATTAGTTCGGCAAATAAAAAATTGATTAATTAATATTCACTTTGAGTGAGGTAACAAATTTGCGCTATAAATTTATAATTATTATTAATTTGAAGTTTAATTGTAATTTTAGTTTTTCTATTTTAATTTTTTTTTAAATTTTATCTTTTTATTTTAAATTTTGAAATGTTTGTTCTTTTATTTTTAGATTTTTTTAGTTTTGGTATCTCTATTTTAAAATTTAGAATTTTCGTTCCTCTATTTTTTATTTTAAAAAAATTTTGATTCCCTTATTTTTATTTTTTAAAATTTTTAATCCACTATTAAATTAGTTCTGAATTGAAAAAGAGGATTAAAATTCAAAACAAAATATAAAATAGAGGATCAAAATTCAAAAAAAATAAAATTAGGAGACTAAAATTTTAGATTTTAAAATAGGGAGATCAAAATTCAAAAAATTAAAAATAGAGGGATAAAAATTTTGAATTTTAAAATAGAAGGATTAAAAGTAAAAAACTAAAAATTAAGGGATCAAAATTGGTTAGTTCGACAAATAAAAATGATATTAATTATTATCCACTTTGAGTGCTGTAACAAATTTGCACTATAAATTTATTATTATTATTAGCTCGGCAAATAAAAAAAGAGATTAATTAATATCTACTTTGAGTGAGATAAAAAATTTGTCATCATTATTATTATATGTTTGTATTATTTTATAAATTATTAAAATAAAAATAAAAATTTAGTTTTATTATAATTTTTGTTCTTTTATTTTAATTTGTTTTTTTACTTTTGATTCATTTATTTTAAAATTTGGAATTTTTGCCTCTATTTTCATTTTTTTTTTATAAACTTCAAAATTTTGGTCCTCTTATTTTTATTTTTTTTATATTTTTAATCCCTACTTTTTTATTGAAAAGAAGATTAAAATTCAAAACAAAATAAAAATAGGAGGATCAAAAGTTTAAAAAAAATAAAAATAGAAGGATCAAAATTTCAGATTTTAAAGTAAAAAGATCAAAAATAAAAAATTTAAAATTAAAGAGACCGAAATTCTGAATTTTAAAATAGAAAAATTAAAACTATAAAAAATAAAAATAAAAGAATCAAAATTGCACTTAAATCTTAAATTTTTTAATATTAAACATCTATAATTAATAATTGTTTAAAATCATTTTATATTAATAATTGTTTAAAATCATTTTATATTGTTAGCATATTTTAATTAAATTCAATAAAAAAAAAAAAACTATTTCATTATTCATGAAAATGAATGGTGTCAATTCCACCAGCTTTTTGTTGATTATTCAAACTAGATCAAATAAGTTGGATTTGGACCATTATATGTCGTCTTATAAAACGATTAGGTAAGCACCCGTCACTTAGCACGAGTTTATCATGAATATTGTTATATTAAATGTTAAAAATATTGAAAAGAATAAAATATTTAATTAATTAAAGAATATAGCATTGTATTTCATTAATAAAGTTTATATTAAATAATAAAAATAATGGAAGATTTTTTTCCGATAAAAAGTTAAAAGTATTTACGCGTAATGCAATGAAATAATTATAATTATTTGGATTGACATTTATAAATTTTTTAATTGATTTTTTTTCCAAGGATGTTTCGGTGTTTATTTTATAAACTAACGACAAAATTTGTCTCATGTTATTTTATCAAAACAATAAATATGTGTCCCTTTATTTTAATATTTGTTGACGACAAAATTTTATCTCAATTCTTTTATACTAATCAATTATAAATATTTGTCTGATAGTTTTGTATACCATTGCATAAATTATAAATTAATTTTGCACTTCATTTAAACAATACTATAAAATACGTTATCACTTAGAGCATCTTTAGTGGGAGTAAACTAAATGGGTAAACTAAGATATTTTTTGTGGGTCCAAAGTGATTTGTAGGATTTAAAAAATTTATAGTTGATTTGAATAGTTTTTACTTTAATGGTGGTTGTCTATAAAAAACCAAAACTTAACCCCACATTTTATATTTTTTATTTAAGTTACCATTAATTTAATTATTTTAATTAAAATACATATAATTTTTTAAATAAAATTTACCTTAAAAACTTAAAAATAATATTAAATATATTTTATTATAAAATTAAAAATGATACAAAATTCACAACAATAATACATAAAAAAAATTACATTTTCATAGAAATATAATTATAATAAGGATTCGATTGGTTGGGTTCCATTTGATAAATAAATAAGATTGGAAATTGAAAGAAAAAAATTTAGAAGTAAAACTGTGTGTAAAAAAAATTAAAATTTCTATAGAATTTATAAAAGGTAAAAAATGATAAATGCCCGTTACTATTTTCAAATATCATACCCTTGTGTTGTTGGAATATTTGGAATATTTTATTAATATTAAATAATATTATAATAGGTTTCACAAGAATAGTTAACGTTAACTATATAGATAATGAGAACTAAATTTTAATTCATTTGGATGCCATGTCAGCTCTCCTATAATGCAAATTTCTTATTACTAACGTAAGCTATAAAGAATTTTGGTTTAACAACCCTGCGTTAAAGTTGCTCTTATATAGACAACTAAAGTCTTTTAATTGGGTTGTAACGTTGGATTATAATTTTGTTTGTTTTTTGCTTTATTTCAAATTGGTCTAGTAAATATAAGAACATAAATTGTTTTAAGCTTTTTATCTACAAAATAATCTTTTTCATTTGCAACTTTTTCTTGGTAATTTCTCTTTTGATTTGTTATCTTTGGCATTTGGATTTTCATTTCATTTCTTTTAAAAAATTTTCATTGCGTTTTTGTCAAATTATATTTATTTTTTTTAATAATTTTGATCACCTATTATTACTACTTAGTTTTTGTTTTCTTTTTAAAAATCCGGCATAATTAGTCATTCCCGTTAACTTTGAGCGAAGTTTTTCTTTAGTCCTAGAATTAAAAAACGTTACGTAATGGTCTTTTAATTTAAGTTCCGTTAAACACTTTGATTCCTTCTGTTAGTTTGTGACAAAAAACGTTAGTTTAGGTGAGGTGGCATGCCAAGTAAGATTCCACATCAGCATATGTATACGCTGTCTTCATCATATTCCATATTTCACTCTTGTTATCTTCTTGTTTCCTCTGCAATTTAACTCTTGCTGCTTCATTCTTCTTCCATCATTCTTCTTCAATTGTATTCCATATTTCAATCTATTTCATCTTCATCTTCAAATCAGGGTTAAATCTCTTTCTTCCAATTTCCTTCTCCAGCTTCTAGTTTCTTCTGCAATTTGGGAATTAGGGTTAAGCAATGGCAAAGAGCGAAATCAATACGTCAAGTTCAAACAACCATAGCTATGGCACATCTGGATCTTTGTTTCGTAGAAATAAGAGGATCAAGTGCTTTTGTCAAGATGAAAGTGTTCTTAGAACAATGAATGATGTGAATAGTGTCAACAAGGGGAGAAAATTATAGGGTTGTAGAAATTACAGAAACCACATTAAAAAGGGTTGTAATTTCTTCATGTGGTTGGGTGATGAGTTTCTTGATGAAAGGGATTTGAAGATTGAAAGATAAAAGAAGAAAATTAACAGATTAAAAAATGAAGTTATGTACACTCGAGGGTGGCTCAAAATGTCCATTGTTGTTGGGATTGTAAGCTTATGGTTGAACCTTGTGTTTGTAACAATGTATCTCAATTAGTTTTATGGTAGTTCTAAGTTATATTTTTGTGTTTGTAATAATGTATTGTTATGTTGTAACAAATTGATGAGTTTGTTTAATGAATGATGTTCTGTTATGTTGTTTCAATGAATAATATATGTGTTCTGTTTTCACAATTGCATTGAATAATGTCTTAGTATTCAACCTGTAAAATATGCAACCCATTGAATAATGTTTCTTAACAGGTTCAATAAAATATTTTGATACATAACAAATTCAATAACATGTTTGATACATAACATGTTCAAAAAACATGTTTCAAAGTTTGATATATAACTGGTTCAATAACCATTCCAACATTCAATAACAGATTTATTATTTGAACATTCAATAACCATTCCAACATTCAATAACAGGTTCAATAAAACAAGGCAATTATAAGGCAATAGATAACATGTTCAAATACCAAAAGACCATTGTAAGGCCATTACATAACAGGTTCAAAACCAAAAAGGCCATTACATAACATGTTCAAAACCAAAAGGCCATTAAAAGGAAATGCATAACATGTTCATATACCTAAAGGCCTTTATAAGGCATTACATAACATGTTCAAAACCAAAAGGTCATTATAAGGCCATTAACAAAAACAAAAGAGTCAGGCTATTAATTGACATTACAAAATCCTAGTAAACATAATAATATTGATCATGGTTGGCTTTAAATAGGCTTGCCACCCTTATGAAGTTTTTTCTTAGTTTTGGGTGGTGGGTGACTTGTAACAACAGGTGGTGGTGGTTGACTTGCTGGTGGTGGTGGTTGACTTGTAACAGATTATGGTGGTGGCTGACTTGCTGCAGCAGGTGGTGGTGGTTGACTTGTAACATATTGTGATGGTTGTTGACTTGTTGCAGCAGGTGGTGATTGACTTGTTATAGATTGTGATGGTTGTGATGGTTGCTGACTTATTGCATATTGTACCTTACTTGAACTAGATTGTGGTTGTGGTAGTTTACAAGTGGCCTTGTTGTGACCATCCTTGTGGTAACGACTATACTTTATACTTTGCCCTTTTCATGTGTGTCTCATCTCTCACCATCTCTCCAGCTTCCCTATTCCTTTTTTTCTTTGGCCTTCCAGGCTGCCTCTTTATTGATGGTGGCTGAAGATCAACATCACTAGTCTTTGCCCACAAGGCTTCCCCATTAAGTGGATATATCACATGTGCATAGCAAGCAACATATTGTTCCTTCTTGTAACAGTCGGGTACAAAGTCATCAATCTCCAAATGTTGATCTTTCACGTAAGACATTGCATGACAACAAGGAAGTCCAGTCAACATCCATAATCTACATGAGCATTCTTTCTTGTAAAGGTTGACAATATATTTTTCTCCATTGTGTGAAGTATGCCTCACTCATAGTCATATTAACCTGCACATATGTAAAAAGGTAACCATTAACAATGATAGTCAATGTAAACAGTCATCCATTTGAAAGTAATGTTACCTCACTATCCAATAATTGGTTTTTTGTGACTCCCTTTCCATCCTCTTATTGATGTTAGGTAGTATGATGCCATCATATTTGGTGATCTTTTTCCTATTGGGTTCCCATATCTGCATTATGTATACTCTAATTTCTTCCAGCATTATCACAATGGGCTTGGATCTAGCAGCCACAAATACAGAATTGAAGGCCTCTGGCATATTGTTAACCAAAGTGTTACAACCTGAACTTGGCTGGAACCTTGATTTGCTCTAGAATATTAGTGTAATTTTGATGAGGTGTTTGAACGCCTCTTCATTAACTCCTTTGATTTGAAGCATTATTTTCTCCCAAGAATTAACATAACTTGCACATGCAGCCCTCCATATCAACTCCTTTAGTTTCAGGCCAGGGAAATTTTCTTGAAGTTACTATACAAATGTCTGCAATATAAAGTAAGTGTAAACATTACCAAGTATGTTACTATACAAATGTCTGCAATATAAAGTAAGATTAAAGATTACCTAACACAAAATCTCTGGTCAACATTGCCGAGTAATTCATCAAGAGCTGATAGCAAACCCTGCGTCTATAAATAAGTAAGAATGATGGTGAAAATAAAACAATTTTCTAACAGTTACATTTCAAGGTGAGAGTTTAAAACCTAACCTTTTGTTGATCACTACTAAAGGTATATGTTCTGCACAACTTGACTCCTCCCAAATTAGGTACAAATAACTCTAGAAACCAGTTCCATGAATCTTTAGTTTCACCCTCAACAACAACATATACAATTGGAAGCATTTGGTCATTTGGGCCCCTACCAATAACAGCTAGTATTTGTCCTCCATAGTATCCCTTTAAGAAACAACCATCTAATCCTATAATAGGCATGCATTTGAAAAAAACTGTCCTTGCAAGCTTTGAGACAAACATACATCCTTTGGAAGTGAGGATTCAATTGAGTAGAGTTTTCACTGCTTTCCCCTTGAATTGGTGGCTGATTTGTAATCTTCACAGTTGATCATGGGTTTGCCCTCAATAGTTCATGGCCATTATCATGAATTCTTCTATACTACTCTCTAAAAGAACCATCCATAATATCAACAACTAGTGTTTTAGCTTTATATGCCAATGTCTTGTTAATCCCAACATTCCATTTTTCATGTGTCTTCTCCATAATATCAATCAACTTCAAAGTCGGATTCTCTCTAACACTTGTTTGAATCTTCTTTCCCAACCATTTTAAATTGAGGAACCTAATCTTATAATCCCTACTACAAGTATGCTTGTCCATAATTATCCTCAATTTCCAAGTCTCCCGACCTTTAATATTTGCACAGTGTGCCTCCCATGGGTAACCTGCCTTACATTTAACTGTCATTCTTGTCTTATCATTTTTTGTAAATTTCAAGTTCCTTCTTAAATGAATGGCATATGTTCTTATTGCCTCTTGAAACACTCCCTTTGTAGGAAAAAAGTATCAAGTTCCCATTTGTAGTCTTCCATTCTTTTTGGACGCTTAAAGGTTACAAAATCATCCTTTACAACCTCATCATTCTCACTATCATACTTAGTAAGCATTTTATCACTGTCATACTCCTCTATGTCACCTAAACCTCTCAAATTGTCCAGATTTATCTCACCATCATTATCTTCATCTACATCCCTAACAATGACCTTTTTCATTTCCTTTCCCCTTCCCCTTCCCTTTCCCCTTCCCTTTCCCTTTCCCTTTCCCCTTACCTTTCCCCTTACCCCCCCCCCCCCCCCCCCTTCCCATTATCTTTCCCCTTACCTTTCCCTTTCCCCTTACCTTTCTCATCAATTTCTTTCTTTCCATCAATACCTATGTCATTCTCCAAGTATTTAAAATTTACATTCAAAGCACTGTCATCACTTTCATCCCCTCCAACATTCATTACTACATCCACATTCTCCTTCATTTCACAGGTGGTCCCCATGCCATCCATATTGTTACAGTTTATCTCCTCTTAACCAACATTCATCTCAGTTTCAAAGTTGGTCCCCACATCCCCCACGTTTTCTTCAATTCCAAAATTAACTTCAATCCCAACATTCTCCTCAACTTCATCAACTCTTGTCCCTCTTCCACCACGTCCTCTCCCAGTGTGGTCCCACATTCATTACTCTCCCCTTCATATACTTCACCAAACACATCCTCAGCCACTATGATCCCATCCTCATTATTAACCATATCAGGCCCTTCACCACACATATCTTCATCCAATATGCTCACAGGTGGCAGTGAGAGTATGAGCTCCTCAATAACATCAGGTTCAGATACAGGATGTGTAACATACATGTGGCATTCCCCAGTTAACACTATAATGTTTCTCATCCTATCTATCCCCTTATCATTTTCTAACTGAACTATATCATTAGTAATCATATCATCATAATACCAAAGCATATTCATAGTAGGGTAACCTAACTCTATTAACTCGTCCAATATTTCAAAGTAACTCCAATAATCAGGATCGACATCCCATATCTCCTCTAACCCTACATAATCAGACTTGATAAACTTTGCAAACTCCCTAGAAAATTCACCAGAATGATGAACAACACACTTAAACCTAATCTCTGTGACCTAATAAACCTACATATAGTATCAGAATTACTAAGCAAGTTAGGTATAAAAGAGATTTAACATTTTTTTAATCATATTTGTGCAATTTCGTACCTTAGGGTTTTCTGTCCATACGAGTGAAATAATGAAGTTCTTCTTCTTCGTTCTTCTGTAATGAACTCTGTCTTCAAAGAAGCGTTGTTGTTGTGCCTTTGCTATCTGAACTTCTTCTTCAAACAAGTGTTTCCATAAACACCGTCTTCAATGAAATGCATACAGAGATATGGTGTTCTTCAATAGTCACTCGTCTTCTTCATAATGTAGCTGTTGTTTGAACAAAATACCTAAACAACCTTTCATCCAAGATTTTTATCATTCCCTAACACGTTTCATCTACCTAAAATGAATGTTATGTGTAATACAAAATCCACCTCATCCATTAAAATAATTATAGAATATCCAACTAAGTTATTTAAAGTCCAGCAATGTAATTTCTAACGACTTCCCAACCCAAACTAACAGAAAGGACTACTATACGTAACGGAGTATAAGTTAGTGGACCATAATGTAACATTTTTTTCTTAAGGGACTAAAGCGAAACAAACACTAGAGTTAAGGAATTAAAAGAGGTATTAAGCCTAAAAATCCTTTTCCCCAACTAATGGGACCTTCACCAAAATCCAGAAACTCCGCCCTGAACACTGTCCAACTAATGAGACCTTCACCAGCTTCCAACCTTTGACGGGTGTTGTCCCACCAGTCCTCAGCTTCACCTTCCAGCATATGAGTACCAAACCGTACCTTCTGATCCTCTGAGCAGCCCATGACTCTGAAGATTTTCTCAATATCCTTCAGCCATTTTTGTGCTACATCTGGATCATGTCCTCCCTCGAACTTAGACGGCTTATTACTATGAAACTTTCCCAAATTACAGAACTCTCCGTCGTCAGAATTTCGGTTGACGTTCTGACCAATGTCCGCCACTGCCTGGGCAACAACTTGTAACGCAGCAGCCATCGCAGCATCATTCCTACCAGCCATACTTCTCAACAACCACAGAAACACAGGTTAGAAACACACACATGACTATAAACATTCTATAGTCAGACTCTACTACAACACTGGTCAGACGGACCGACCTGCTCTGATACCAATTGTAACACCTCACTTTACCCCATACGCGTAATATAATAAATATATAGAAACAATTCATGAAATTCATCAGAGTTCTCCAACACAGTGGGATATCACACTAAGTCACTTCATTTTATTAAAATAATCAATATTATTTAGTTTTCAAGTAAGCAGCGGAATACAAATCAATTCTCCAATATAATTCTCCTCGACACGAGGTCATACAACATAAGTCCAATAAATGAAGATACGTAACAATAAACAAATAAAGTAATCAAATAACAACGTAATCCCGTCATCCCATGTTATGTATCAGAGCGACTGCTAAGACTCGATTAAATAGCAACACACTCCAAGCACTACTCAGGTACCTGGTCACTTGTACTCCTAAGAGAGCACAGACACAACAACAAAAAGGGGTGAGAACTACATTCAATAAATAAACGGTGAAATACACATGCTAAGGAGTAGTTACACACCACACATACAATCATACATAATTAACGCACATACACGTGCCACCTCAATCATTCAACACTAATAGCCCACATTCAATTACAATAATGCAATGCGACTCATTGACTCGACACAATGCATGTGGTATCAACACAATCTCATACGGTTCACACTAGAACCCGATTCCCGTCGGAATCAGGATAAGTCGTATATACGTTCCTCTGAACTACAACTTATCTCCACAACGACTTCCACATTGAAGTCTGGATGAAACTAGGCACCCATCATGGATTCCCACCTAGCCATCTCCACAAGACACAATATATGAAATGTATGTCAACACGACTATGCAATATAATACATCATACATAATTCACGATCAATCTTGATCCACGTGAGCCATCCGCTCACCGTAATCCTCTCGGGAATCACCATAATTAGATATAAAAATATTGGGAAAATAAATCCATTATCTATCCTATGTTATAGCTCTGTTCATTAGCTTTCCAACGCTTCGAACGGGGATCAAAACGGACTTACGGATCCAAAGTTACGTCCAAAACAATTTCGACCGAAAACATGAACGTCCGTGACAGACAGAAAGAAGCTGTTACGCTCCGGAACTGATATTCACCCAATTATTCTTGCGAATCACTTACTCAAAGCACCCAAAACATCACTAAAATATTCCTAAGGTTATACGGCAATAACGACACAACTTTTATGGTTTATTATGCTCATCTGACAACATTTGCAACACATAAAACACTATTTCCTGCAATTGCTCTGAGTACTTCAGAGTTACCCACATTTGAATATTCATATTCCTATAGGGACAACATATTACAATTTTTCCTTCAATTACATCCTACGACATTAAAATTACTCACTATCTAATATTTAACCCCTTCAGGGTCAGACATATAACAATGTCAAGGTTCTGGTCACGAAGGTTCAATTTCCCATAAGTTTTTCCCTACAAGCACATATTAATATTCAACGATACATATCATTTGGCCATTTGGCCATAACCTCAAATTCTTACGGTTACCTCCCTATTTCCCACAATTAACCCAAATCCCTAAACCTTAGGGAAACCTTAGAGCATCGTACTAATAATGATATAACACATTCATTTCTACATATTTGCCCAAATCCCTAAAAGTTCAGATTTCCAGATCTACTACTCACTAGTATTCTATGACAGCATCGAGGATTTCTCACACGAATTCCGTATTAATTCTGGTTTCGGATACACAAAATATCATACAAACAGTATTCAACAATAGCAGAAAATTTGAGAACAAATCAACTTACGAAAATTGGATTCAAGGATCCTCAAGAACACATAATTCCTATGAGAGAAAGGATCTCTCACTACCCTCTCATGTTAATTCACCCATATTGAAATTCATTCTCCCCCCTTACCTCGATTAATTGCTCAATCGTTGAAGAATCTTGAAGGATTGACAGCCCTAGCCTCCTTCTCTTCTTCGTTGTTCTTTTTCTCACTTTTTCTCCCAAAACCTTTCTCTGACAGTTTATCGTGTTCTAATTCTCTTTCCCCAAAAAAAAACTTCTCTATTTCCTTTAATCCCTTATTTCTTATTTTATTATTTAAATCCTATAATAATAATAATAATAATAATAATAATAATAATAATAACAATAATAATAATATTATTATTATTCTCCCACTAATAATAATATTCATACTAATAGTAATAATATGAATAATAATAATATTCCACCAAATAATATTATTAATACGAATAATAATAATAATAATAATAATAATAATAATAATAATAATAATAATCTCATTAACATTATTATTAATAATAGTTGGAATAATATTAATCATTATAATGCTCTCGATATCATAATTAACTTACTCCTTTATCTAGGTCCATAGTACCCCAACTAAGGTCACCTCTCTCCCTTACTCTTAACCTCATACCCTTAATTAAGGACACCACACAACTACACCTCACAGAAAATACCAAAGCGATTGAATAATTTAAATGGGGTGTTACAACTCTCCCCCACTTAAAATATTTTCGTCCTCGAAAATGTACCTGATGAGAACGGTTCCGGATACGACTCTCGCATCTTACTCTCAAGCCAATTTATTCCTAAAATAACATCTAACTCGCTGAGTGGTAAACAAATCAAGTCCACTCCAAAATCCTCACCAAATATCGACATTGGACAATTCAAACACACTAGAGATGTAGTGACTGACCCAATAGATGGAGTATCAATCACCATCCCTCTAGTCAAAGTAGACGGCACAAGCCCTAGTCTCTTCACACAATCCATAGAAATAAACGAGTGGGTTGCACCCGTATCAATAATAACAATCAAAGGAGTGTCATGAATGTAACACATACCTCTGACCAAACGATCCTCACTGGTAGACTGAGCTCCTGCCAATGCAAACACTTTCCCACTTGCCTGGGACTTCTTCGGTTTTTGACAGTGGGTGCTGATATGACCCTGCTCACCACAGTTGTAACAGGTTGGCACGTTGCTCCTACAATCCGCAACCACATGACCTGGCTTCCCATACTTAAAGCACTTATTCGCCTCATTCCGACATTCATTCGCACGGTGACCTGCGCCACCACATTTGTAAAACTTGAGAGGGTCAAACGGATATCCTCCCCCACTCGGTTTCTTCCCAGCAACATCTTTCTGCTGTCCTTTATCTGCTGGAGCACGATGAGATGTATCTTCATGCTTCCGTTTGCCTCTTCTGTCACTCAGATTCTTATAGTGAACGATTCTAGCTCTGTTATCTTCATCATAGATCCTACACTTGTTCACCAGCTCAGGAAAGTATCTAATCTTCTGATAACCGATACCCAACTTGATTTCAGGACGCAGTCCATTCTCAAACTTGATGCACTTCGAACTCATAGCTGCATCAGTATTGTAACAAGGACAATACTTCACCAGCTCTTCGAACTTAACTGCATACTCAGCCACTGTCATGGTTCCCCGTTTCAACTCAATAAATTCAATTTCCTTTTTCCCGCGAACATCTTCTGGAAAATATCGTTCCAGAAACTCCACCCTGAACACTGTCCAACTAATGGGACCTTCACCAGCTTCCAACCTTTGACGGGTGTTGTCCCACCAGTCCTCAGCTTCACCTTCTAGCATATGAGTACCAAACCGTACCTTCTGATCCTCTGAGCAGCCCATGACTCTGAAGATTTTCTCAATATCCTTCAGCCATTTCTGTGCTACATCTGGATCATGTCCTCCCTCGAACTTAGGCGGCTTATTACTCTGAAACTTTCCCAAATTACAGAACTCTCCGTCGTCAGCATTTCGGTTGACGTTCTGACCAATGTCCGCCACTGTCTGGGCAACAGCTTGTAACACAGCAGCCATCGCAACATCATTCCTACCAGCCATACTTCTCAACAACCACGGAAACACAAGTTAGAAACACACACATGACTATAAACATTCTATAGTCAGACTCTACTACAACACTGGTCGGACGGACCGACCTGCTCTGATACCAACTGTAACACCCCACTTTACCCCGTACGCGTAATATAATAAATATATAGAAACAATTCATGAAATTCATCAGAGTTCTCCAACACAGTGGGATATCACACTAAGTCACTTCATTTTATTAAAATAATCAATATTATTTAGTTTTCAAGTAAGCAGCGGAATACAAATCAATTCTCCAATATAATTCTCCTCGACACGAGGTCATACAACATAAGTCCAATAAATGAAGATACGTAACAATAAACAAATAAAGTAGTCAAATAACAACGTAATCCCGTCATCCCATGTTACGTATCAGAGCGACTCCTAAGACACGATCAAATAGCAACACACTCCAAGCACTACTCAGGTACCTGGTCACCTGTACTCCTAAGAGAGCACAGACACAACAACAAAAAGGGGTGAGAACTACATTCAATAAATAAACGGTAAAATACACATGCTAAGGAGTAGTTACACACCACACATACAATCATACATAATTAACGCACATACACGTGCCACCTCAATCATTCGGCACTAATAGCCCACATTCAATTACAATAATGTAATGCGACTCACTGACTCGACACAATGCATGTGGTATCAACACAATCTCATACGGTTCACACTAGAACCCGATTCCCGTCGGAATCCGGATAAGTCGTATATAAGTTCCTCTGAACTACAACTTATCTCCACAACGACTTCCATATTGAAGTCCGGATGAAACTAGGCACCCATCATGGATTCCCACCTAGCCATCTCCACAAGACACATGATATGAAATGTATGTCAACACGACTATGCAATATAATACATCATACATAATTCACGATCAATCTTGATCCACGTGAGCCATCCGCTCACCGTAATCCTCTCGGGAATTACCATAATTAGATATAAAAATATTGGGAAAATAAATCCATTATCTATCCTATGTTATAGCTCTGTTCATTAGCTTTCCAACGCTTCGAACGGGGATCAAAACGGACTTACAAATCCAAAGTTACATCCAAAACAATTTCGACCGAAAACATGAACATCCGTGACGGACAGAAAGACGCTGTTACGCTCCGGAACTGATATTCACCCAATTATTCTTGCGAATCACTTTCTCAAAGCACCCAAAACATCACTAAAATATTTCTAAGGTTATACGGCAATAACGACACAACTTCTATGGTTTATTATGCTCATCTGACAACATTTGCAACACATAAAACACTATTTCCTGCAATTGCTCTGAGTACTTCAGAGTTACCCACATTTGAATATTCATATTCCTATAGGGACAACATATTACAATTTTTCCTTCAATTACACCCTACGACATTAAAATTACTCACTATCTAATATTTAACCCCTTCAGGGTCAGACATATAACAATGTCAAGGTTCTGGTCACGAAAGTTCAATTTCCCATAAGTTTTTCCTTACAAGCACATATTAATATTATTCAACGATACATATCATTTGGCCATTTGGCCATAACCTCAGATTCTTACGGTTACCTCCCTATTTCCCACAATTAACCCAAATCCCTAAACCTTAGAGCATCGTACTAATAATGATATAACACATTCATTTCTACATATTTGCCCAAATCCCTAAAAGTTTAGATTTCCAGATCTACTACTCACTAGTATTCTATGACAGCATCGAGGATTTCTCACACGAATTCCGTATTAATTATGGTTTCGGATACACAAAACATCATACAAACAGTATTCAACAATAACAGAAAATTTGAGAACTAATCAAGTTACGAAAATTGGATTCAAGGATCCTTAAGAACACATAATTCCTATGAGAGAAAGGACCTCTCACTACCCTCTCATGTTAATTCACCCATATTGAAATTCATTCTCCCCCCTTACCTCGATTAATTGCTCAATCGTTGAAGAATCTTGAAGGATTGACAACCCTAACCTCCTTCTCTTCCTCATTGTTCTTCTTCTCACTTTTTCTCCCAAAACCTTTCTCTGGCAGTTTATCGTGTTCTAATTCTCTTTCCCCAAAAAAACTTCTCTATTTCCTTTAATCCTTTATTTCTTATTTTATTATTTAAATCCTATAATAATAATAATAATAATAATAATAATAATAATAATAATAATAATAATAATAATAATAATAATAATAATAATAATAATAATACTAATATTATTCTCCCACTAATAATAATATTCATACTAATAGTAATAATATGAATAATAATAATATTCCATCAAATATTATTATTAATACGAATAATAATAATAATAATAATAATAATAATAATAATAATAATAATCTCATTAACATTATTATTAATAATAGTTGGAATAATATTAATCACTATAATGCTCTCGATATCATAATTAACTTACTCCTTTATCTAGGTCCACAATACCCCAACTAAGGTCACCTCTCTCCCTTACTCCTAACCTCACACCCTTAATTAAGGACACCACACAACTACACCTCACAGAAAATACCAAAGCGACTGAATAATTTAAATGGGGTGTTACAGTGAGCATGGAAAAGATGCCTTCAACAAAGTATGAGATTGAAAAATTCATCGGAGTGAACAACTTCGGTCTGTGGCGCTTGAAGACGAAAGCCATACTGGTTCAGCATGGTTGTTTGAAAGAGTTAAAGGGAGAGGCATCCATGGATGTTGCATTAACGACAAAAGAAAAGACGCTGTCCAGTTGCAAGTTTTTCCACTGTATGCAGTTAATAAAAATGAATGAAGAAAGCTAGTTTCTTGATGTTATAGAGTTAGATCTAAGGTGGATATTTGTGAGATATTGGATCGAACTCTAGTATGGTCGAAGGGTAGCTTCTATTTCGACAGGAATTAAGCATGAGGTCAAAGTTTGTTCGCATGCTACTGTCGGAGTAATGCGTGTAATAGTAAAGTTTGTTCTAACATGCATTAGTCAATATTGCTAGGGTTGTTAGCATGTTGAATTGGGTCTTGATTTAAGCCCAATTATATAAGTTAGCTTGTATTCTAAGTTATCTTATAATGGGTAATTGTTAAAAATTCCATTAGGTTAGTGTGCTATTTTTCTTATAAATAGGATACTAGTTTCTCAATCTTGATATAAGGAAAAATAGGAAGATAAAATCCTAATTTCAAGTGAAAGAGGTTATTTTGTTATTCTTGTATACTTGTAATCTTGTTCTAAGAAAAAGGAAAGAATAGCAGATACGGATATCCGCAGGCACAAATATCATTAAACTCGTATTCATATCCATTAACAAACGTGTTGTGAATCGGATACCTTATAACAAAGTATAAACGGTTTCTAAATGATCAAGAAATACACAAGGGTTAGGGTTAATAAAGAAGACAATGTAAAACAACAAGGATTGATTATGAAACTGTTATTCTTTCCTTTTTCTTAGAACAAGATTACAAGTATACAAGAATAACAAAATAACCTCTCTCTTGAAATTAGGATTTTATCTTCCTATTTTTCCTTATATCAAGATTGAGAAACTAGTATCCTATTTATAATAAAAATAGCACACTAACCTAATGGTCTTTTTAACAATTACCCATTTAAACAATTGGGCTTACAAGCAAGGCCCAATTCAACATGCTAACAACCCTAAGAATATTGACTAATGCATGTTAGAACAAACTTCGACTACAACATGCATTACTTGCGAACAAACTTCGACCATACTAGAGTTCGATCCAACATCTCACAAATATCCACCTTAGATTTAACTCTATAACATCAAGAAACTAGCTTTCTTCATGCAACTTTATTAACTGCATACAGTGGAAAAACTTACAACTAAGCAACGTCTTGGTGATCATATCAACAACATTATGATATGTCGAAACCTTCAGCACTTGAATGTTTCCACGCTCGATTACCCCTCTGATAAAATGCAGCCTCAAATCAATATGCTTGGTTCCCTCATGATAGGCTGAATTCTTCGACAGGTGTATTGCACTTTGACTATCACATTTAACAGTGATAACCCGACCTTGAAGTTTTAGCTCCTTTGCAAAACCTTCAAGCCACAATGCTTCCTTCACAGCTTCAGTTAGGGCAATATACTCCGCTTCAATGGTTGATAAGGCAACGACCTTCTGAAATGTTGCTTTCTAACTGATTGTTGTCCCAAACATAGTGAACACATATTCAGAGATAGATTTTATGGAATCCATACAACCTGCATAATCAGAGTCGACATATCCTTCGATTGTTGCTTTACCATCTTCACCTAAGGCTCCGCCATAAATTAGGACTCTATTCATAGACCCATTTATGTACCTTAAAATCCACTTCAATGCTTACCAGTGATCCTTTCCAGGATTCTCCATGTACCTGCTTACAAGACTTACTGCATATGCTATGTCGGGTCTAGTACAGACCATAACATACATCAAAGAACCTACTATGTTAGCATATGTAATGCTATTCATATAAGTTCTTTCAACATCAGTGCTGGGACACTGATCTATACTCAGCTTGAATTGAGGGTTTGTCGGAGTCACAACAGGATTTGAATTCGACATACCAAACTTTTCGAGAAGCTTCTGTAGGTATGCCTCTTGAGATAAGCATAATTTCGACTGCTTTCTATCTCTCCGGATGTCAATCCCAAGAATCATGGATGCAACTCCCAGATCCTTCATGTCGAACTCTTTATTGAGTTTAGCCTTCACCCTCATTACCTCTTTGACATTGTTGCTTGCTATTAGAATATCATCCACATAGAGCAACAAAATAGCAAATGAATTACCCGGTCGAAATCTGAAGTAAACACAGTGGTCGAACTGACTTCTGATGAAACTTATGTGTTCCATGAACTTGTTGAACTTCCTATTCCACTGTCGAGGAGATTGCTTCAGTCCATATAAAGATCTATTCAGTTTGCACACATAATCTTCCTTCCCCCTTTCGACATACCCTTCAGGTTGCCTCATTAGGAATTTTTCATCTAGATCACCATACAAGAACGCAGTATTTACATCCATCTGTTCCAGTTCAAGGTCGAACTGGGCCACCATGGTAAGCAACATTTGAATGGACATGTGCTTCACAACATGAGAGAACACATCATTGAAGTCAATACCTTTTTTCTGAGTGAACCCCCTAGCAACCAATCTTGCCTTATATCTTTTCGACGTCACTCCTTCGATTCCTTCCTTAACTTTGAAAATCCATTTACAACTGACTAACCTGGCTCCAGTAGGTTTGTTGATAAGTTCCCAGGTGTTCTTTCGACTCCTCATAACTTCCTTATAGTATCTAGATTCTTCATCTAGAACCTCACTACCAGAGATTAAGGCATAAGCTATAAGATCTGCATACCCAAGTCTTTGAGGTGGCTTAATGACTCTTCTCGACCTGTCTCTTGCTAGCAGATAGTCATTATCAGTCTCCTCATCTTCGACAACATCTTCTGCGTCTTCTTCGACTTCATATGGGTTAAGCAATTCAACATCAACATGCTCCACCTCAACAGGAATTTCTCCCTGTTCCAGCTCTTCGTCAGCATCATCAGTTTTCTTGAAAACCTTCTCTGCTTCGTTGAAAACTACATCTCGACTGGTGATACACCTCCTCTGACCTGGCTCTAGGCACCATAGCCTATAAGCTTTGACTCCTTCAGAGTATCCCATGAACATGCATTTCAGAGCTCTAGGTTTGACCTTGTCTTGCCTAATATGAGCATATGCCACACAACCAAATACTCTCAGTCTGTCGAGACTAGGTGGATGTCCCGACCAAACTTTTCAGGTGTCTTCATTCCCAAGGCAGTTAAGGGACATCTGTTTATCAGGTAAGCTGCTGTCGAAACAGCTTCCGCCCAAAACACCTTCTTCAATCCAACACTAACCAACATGCATCTAACCCTTTCAAGGATTGTTCGATTGAATCTCTCAGCTAAGCCATTTTGTTGAGGAGTACCTGCTACAGTCTTATGCCTTGCAATCCCAGACTCAACACAGTAACTGTCGAACGCTTCGTTGCAGAATTCAAGGCTATTGTCGGTTCTCAACCTCTTAACCTTTCTGCCAGTTTGAGTTTCGACCAGAATCTTCCAACTTTTGAAATTCTCAAAAGTTTCATCCTCCGTCTTTTGAATGAATACCCATAGTTTTCTGGAATAGTCATCAACGATGGATAGAAAATACCTTGCACCTGAGTGTGAAGGATTTCTTGCAGGCCCCCAAAGATCAGCATGAATGTAATCCAGGGATCCATGTGTTCTTTGCTTGCCTTTATTAAACTTCGCCCTACAGGATTTACCAAATACACAAGATTCACAAAACTCCAACTTTTCGACTTTGTCACCTCCTAGCAGGTTCTGCTTCCCCAATTCGACCAGACCTCTTTCGCTAACATGGCCTAATCTCATGTGCCATAATTCTGTTTTCGACATAGGTTTCATGGATGCAATATTTGTCGAACCACTTACAACCTCAGCCTCAAGGGTATATAAACCTTGTTTCTTCACGCCTCTCAAGAATTCCTTCGACCCCTTCATGACTCTTACGATACTTTTCTCTCCTTCACCAAGAGAAATCAAATTTCTCTTCAAGTCAGGTACGTACCTGACTTTAGTCAATAACCTTATTGACTCATCATGGAGCTTGAATCTTACAGATTCAATACCTGCAATTTTGCAAGATTTGTTGTTTCCCAGCAGCACAGATCCACCATCTTAATCACATAGCTCCTCGAACAATTCTCTGTTTGGAGTCATGTGCCAAGTGCAACCTGAATCCATAATCCACTTTTTTCTCGAGTCGCCACTTGAAACCACAAGAACATCAGATGAGTCGAAGTCATCTTGAACAATGGATGCATTGCCATTACCTCCATGATCTTTCAGGCGTTCAGGGCACACCTTTCTTATGTGACCCTCCTTCTTATAGTGACAATATCGAATACTAGATGTTTCGCCACTATAAGACTTTTGTTGACTTTTACCTTTCTTCTTGTCGAACTTACCATCCTTTCGCAAGAATCTTCCCTTAACGGCCAAACCTTCGCCCACCGTCGAAGGTTTATGCTCCTTTCGTTCGTTCAAGTCCTTAGGATACAAGGCTGATTGAACTTCTTCAAATGTCAGGGACTCCCTTCCATACAAGAGAGTTTCTTTAAAGTGGGCATGTGTTCTGGAAAAAGCACACAGCAACAACAGTGCTTGATCTTCATCATCGATCTTCACATCAATATTTTCAAGATCAAGGACCAGCTTGTTGAACATATCCAACTGATCAGCCAACACTTTGTCTTCACTCATCTTGAATGAATATAAAGCTTGCTTCAGGTAGAGTCGATTCACCAGAGATTTGGTCATATACAAACTTTCATGTTTCACCCACAATCCCGATGTTGTAGTCTCCTTTGATACATGTCGAAGAACCTTATCACCAAGGCTCAACAATATTGCGTTGTGGGCTTTCTCGATCATGCCCGTCTTTTCTTTTGCCGTTAACGCAACGTCTATGGCTGCATCACCCTTCAACGCTTCCAAACAACCATGTCGTACCAGTAGGGCTTTCATCTTCAAGCGCCACATACCGAAGTCGTTCACTCCAGTGAACTTTTCAATCTCATACTTTGTTGAAGGTATCTTCTCCACGCTTAATGCACCAATTTGTTATGAATCGAATACCTTATAACAAAGTATAAACGGTTTCTAAATGGTCAAAAAATACACAAGGGTTAGGGTTAATAAAGAAGGCAAGGTAAAACAACAAGGATTGATTATGAAATTGCTATTCTTTCCTTTCTCTTAGAACAAGATTACAAGTATACAAGAATAACAAAATAACCTCTCTCTCTCTCTCTCTCTTGAAATTAGGATTTTATCTTCCTATTTTTCCTTATATCAAGATTGAGAAACTAGTATCTTATTTATAAAAAAAAATAGCACACTAACCTAATTACCTTTTTAACAAATACCCATTTAAACAATTGGGCTTACAAGAAAGGCCCAATTAACATGCTAACAACCCTAGCAATATTGACTAATGCATGTTAGAACAAATTTCGGCTACAACACGCATTACTTGCGAACAGACTTCGACCATACTAGAGTTCGATCCAACATATCACAAAATGGATATTTAAATATACATTTATTTTATTCGTGGATATTCATTAAACTATCAGTCTCATATCCGTGAATATTCATTAAATTATCTGTCTCATATCCTTGGATATCCATGTGTACGGATTTTTTTTTCACCCTAATCCACATTTATCTATTTTCGTAATAAAAGTAAAATAATCATATGAATATGTCAGAGTAAGCTATTTTTTCAAAAGTGCTTTTTAATTTAAGTTGTTTCACAAAACACATATTTCCAGTCACTTTAGAAATACATCAATAGAATAAAATTCGGTAATTAATTTTAGATCTCCGTGATTTGATAACTCTTTACTATTTCACACAATTGTACATTTGCAATTAAAGATGTGTCTAAAAATACATTTTTAAATTAAAAAACATTTTTGAATTTTTTTATGACGTATTTCACCACCTTAAATAAACAATTCCCTTATAATTTACAAAAATTGTTCATCAATTTCATATATCAAATATCTTTAGGGCACGTCCGCAAGGCCAGGAATAAAAGCCCAATGATGAAATTTAATACGAAAGGTGCAGACAAGTTAAAATATACTATAAGATCTCAAATAATTTTCAATTGTGTCACTGATGTTGTAATTTTGTGGACTACACAAAGAAGAAGAGAACCGTTACTAATGAACGTGCACATCTGACGCGATATCTTTAGAAACAGCCAGCATTCGCAAAATACGACAAAGAAACAAAAATTAAAATAATCAGTTATGTAGCTGGTAAATAAGGTAGAAAAAGGATGTAATCAATATTTTATTTTTTCCATAATTCGCAAATCAATTGTTAAATTGAAATGATAAGTGATTTAAAGCTATACATTATTCAGAATCCAATACGTGACTCTTGCGTGGGAATTTCAATCGGTCATGTCCACGTCTCAACGGCTTAGCTATAAGTAGAAAATTTACTTTTTTATATATGAATTTTGTTTAATTGGATAGCTTTTTAGACCTATAAATTGTTTATACAGATTTATTTTCTTAAATAATAAATACTAGAATAAAATTTAATTAAATTGATCTATTAATTTATTATTCTTTTTTGGTATAATATTATTTATTTTTTATTTAAATATATATATCAAACAAATTATTTAAATAAATTTATATAAAATAAAGTTTTAAATAAGTGAAAAGATAAAATTCAATCATGAATTATTTTATATTTAACTTATTTTTAACTAAAATTATAAATAGACTAAAATCATATTTGTAAAAAAGACAATCAAAAGTTTAAAGTAAATCTACATAAACTAGATTTAAATTTTATCTTAGTACAAAAATTTATACCCGAATGCTCTAATTTGAATATTAGAGATTTTATGATACTGAATTTTTTTTTTCATCTAGAGAGTAGATAAAGATTAATATTAACCGCTTCTGGGGAAATTCTAATTAAGGCCACTTGTGAAAGTATTTTTAGAGATAAATTTGATAACTATGTTGATAGTTTTGCGTGTAATTTAAGCTAGAAGAATGTTTTTTTTCCAGAATTTATGCAAGTCATTTTGAAAATAGAGCCGACTATCAAGTACAGTTGTTCAATTTTGTGATTAAAAACCGACTCTAAATTAGTTGTTTTGACGTAATCTATTTTGCCGTGAAAAATTAGGTACAAATAGGACAACTAAATGAATCAAATAAAAAAATTTAATTTTTTTTTGCAATACATTTATATGAAAGAGATTATTGTGCTGATAAATTGGCTATCTTAGAATTAAATATCATTAATTTTACTTATAGAATATTATTAATTTGATTGTTGAATCAAAATTTCAATTAGATCCGTTCAATTTTAGACTTAAATAAATTTGAAGTTTTGACACACAACGTCCTCTCATTTTTATATCTATTTTATCTTATTTTAATATATTTTGGGCTAAAGTCCTTTTTATTTAAAAAACATTATTAGATTTTGAGGAAAAAAATTCAATACTTAAAAGAGTAAACAAATCTTTTTTTATTAGAAAAACAGAAGAGGCTGGTACCAATAAGGAAAAAAAAAATAGACGCAGGTTCATAGGAAGGTTCCTTATATCGTAACTCATAAGCCACCAATTAAAAACTAATCTGAAGAAAAGGATTGCTGGTTGGTCCATGCGTTCAACATGTAATAGCAACATAAAAGAAAACTAATTCAAAATTGACAATAACTGACTCATTTTTCAAAACTGAGTGTCGATTTTTTAAGATTATCTTTCTATAGATAGAGTCCTATAAATTATTTTTAATTATTTATTATAATAAAAATATATGTAAATAGTAAAATTTTAACTTATATCAATATAAATCATTTTTACATACTCAAACAATTCAGCAGTTAGGCTATTAAATATATTTAATTTTAATTATAATCACTTTTGAAATTATATTTATGAATAATTTTGATTATAACCAGATAATAATAATCAATGATATAGAGGCATGTTATAAGAAAAAAACAAATATGTATTATTTTATATAAGAAAAAATAAATATATATTTTTTGTAGCAAAAGGGTTGGGTTCTAAGAGGTGGGTAGACGGTAGTGCCATCATGTTCCATTCCTTCGACAAATAGAAAAAACATTAAATTATTCATGAAAATGATTGGTGTCAAATCCACAAGTTTGGTTGATTATTCAAACAAGTTGGATTTGTTCCATTATATTATCTTATAAAACAATTAGGTCAGCACCCGGCATTTTGCAAGAGTTTATTACCAATGCTAGCGTCTAAAATGAACATTTTATTTTTTAAATACACATGCGTCAAATTAATGACGTATTTTTTAATTTAATTTTGATTTGTAACTTTTATATAATATATATATTTTCATTTTTATGTTCGCATTTATTTTCTTTAATTTTTAGAGATTAAAAAAGATATATTGACGGTGTAAAAAAGATTTATACTGTTATTTAATAAAAATATATTATTTTATTATATCATATAAATTTTTAAAATTTACTGTTTAACTTTATAAGATTTGTGATCATAATTGATTGATCGTGTACATATTTTTTACACGGTCAATATATCATTTATTTTTTCTAACTTTTATCGTTAACTCTCGAGTTTCGTATGACCCATTTTTATAATAGACTAAGATGTGATGTTTTCTTATGAATGTTTTCATGAATGTCTTATTAAAAATAATATTAAATTAAAAGTGAGATAATAATTGTTCATTTTTAATATGCAACGTAATTATGTACTTCTAACTAGTCATCCCTCTCCCTTTTCCTCTCTCAATTTTTATCCTTATTTATTGCACATCCCTTCAATAGATTTGCATTTACTCTCAATACACGAATGCTTTAAAATAAAATTAGAAGAAATTTTTTTCATAACTCTTAAGATAAAATTGTAGAACAAAATTAAACTAATATAATTATATGCAATAGGCATTTATAATAATAATTAAAATTCAAACTCTATACAAACAAGTAATTTAAAATATGAATGCCTTAAAATAAAATTTAAAAAGTCATGGTTTTTCATCTATTTTTTTATTGTCCTGACGCATGTATTTTTTTTACTGACATTTTTTTCTCTTAAAACAAATAATATTATCATATGTCATTAGAAGTAGTAAAGTGGTTGGTCCATCCCGTTTTTTTATTTAAATATGTCAAAAAATATGGCGGATCAATTAAGCGTCCGAACTCAAAAGTTAAATTCGTCCCGTTTACTAATGAATTGGCGGACCGTTCTGCAATTTTTTTATTATTTGATTTACGACATAATTTACAAAATTGTTAATCATTATAAAAGAGATCGACAAATTTTAACAATGCATAGTAAAATTTTAACAAGTCTTAATGCAAATGTCATATTCTTTAACATAAACAAACAACGTAAGTATAATACCAAAAATTTAAAAATAAATAAAAAACTAAAATCCCAAAAATCAAAACATTATTATCACAATGAAAAACAAATCTCTCTTTGCAAAACCTTATACCTTTAGAACGGAACTCCAATAACAACGAGTAATAGAAAATAGAAAAAAAATGTATTATCTATGTTTTGCAATAAAGATATTTTCTACTATATGTGAAAATAAAGAACGAAGCAGAAATTAATTAATGTTTTGAAAATGAGGTGTCTGTGGTTATGTGAAAAATGAATATTAGGATTTGAAGAAACAAAATTTATTTTAAAAGTATGTCTACTACATACCATGTTAATATTGTTTTAATTCCAAGTAAAAAATAAAATTTTAAAGCAAAATGCCCATAGGCAAAACCTGCTCTCAGCCCGTTATAAAAGTGGATTAAGCGGTGCAGAACAACTTAAGATACCAATTCAAAAATCTCGTCCCACCCTGCTAAAAATAATGGGTTAAGTGAGAGGGTCTACGGACCCAATCCATTTTGCTATTCCTAAATACCACTACAATAGTTAAATAGAAAAGACAAAATTTATTCATAAAACAATTCATTAAAAATAATTGATATCTTTTGTCACAATACTGAAAAAGAAAGTATAAACAACTCCTATTAAATTAATTAAATATATTTATAAAAGATTTACATTGCATGATATTCTTCCATTTTTTCTTGAATAAAAAAAATTACTGAACTTTAGAAAATAAGAGAAATGCTTTGCCCATTTTATTTTAAAGATAATAACTCATTTCTTTAGATATTATTGATTGAAAACTACTACTTTTCTTTACTCAACAACAGTTTTTTCTTGAACATTACAATTATAATGACTGATGTACATGAAAGAATAATAGTAGAATAATAAAAAAACAGTCCAACATTTCTTTTCATCTTATAGAATTGATGGATTATATATATTGTTTATAAAAAAAATTGATGTATTATAGAAAATAATAGATATAACTAAATATTTTAAAATAGTTATAGTCTTAGATATCTACCAAATACAAATAATTATAAATGACAATTATCCACTAAGTTAAATCTAAATCCACACACCTTCTTAGTCTTAGATAGTGAACCTGAGTAGGGAAGTCTTGGATCGAGGATCTAAGCAAGAGAAGTCTTAAGCAGAGTGTCTGAGCAGGAAAGCCTTGAACCATGAGAGTTTAAGCAAGGGAAGTCTTAAGATCGAGGATCTAAGCAGGAAGTCTCGATCAGATGATGTTTTAGCAGGGAAGTATTAGACTGGAGGTCTGAGCAAGGAAAGTCTTATGCAGGTGTGCATAAGCAAATGTAATCGGGTTGATTATAGTGGAAAATCTCTTGCAAGGCAAGAGGATTGGAGTAATCGATGTTTTTCTTGGGATTATGTGATAAACCTTTTTAACTCCCTCTTTGTTAAACTGTTGTCCTCCTCTTTAATCTATTGTAATCATTGAAAAATCTCTTACTAATACTCACTCACTTCACATCACACACCTACGCTACAAATTCCCACACTTTTAATCTTTCAATCCTTTCACTCTCCTAACCCTAAAAACCCAGAGTATTTTTTTCTCTCACTTTGAACAAATGACCGACTACATGTCCACTAGTCAAATCATGGCTCTACAACAACAACGGTTGGGAAATCATCAAGGCAATGATACTCCTTAAATCATTTTAGCCCTTCCTATATAATACTTGATTGTTCTATCTGAGTTAACAGTAAATTTCAGGGGTCTATCTGTTAATGGCTTTGATCTCTCAGAAACACTTGAAATCCAAGGTTGGAAGTGTTTCTTTGACCTTCTATAAGGGCCAACCTACCCAGAGCTTGTCAAATAATTTTGGGATAATGCATAGGTCTTGAATGACAACAAGGTTCATTCAAACATTAAGAGAAATGTTATATGTATAAGTGAAACTGACATTTCCATATTACTCCTTCATGACAACTCTGGCATTCGGTGTTACGACCAGCATGCTAGGCTTATTGAATCCTCGATTAACTGTGAAGAATGTACGGAAATTATCACACCTATCATTTTCAAAAATAGAAAGGACTCATCTTCAACAAATAATCTCTTTGATAATCTAAGGGTTTGGCACAGAATCATCATTGGTTGCATCTATCACGAGTTCCTAACCAAGTCTTCCAAACTTGTGGATTTAGACACCAAGTTTATGTTATTTCATTTGGATAGAGGAGACAAAATCAACCTGCCAGTATGCCTTTTCTTTTATCTTTGTTATTTTATCAAACGTGCTATGAACTTTTCCAAAAATTCGAGAACCTGGATTCCCTTTGGAAGACCAATCTCTGTTATTTTGATTGATTGCAATATTATAGAGATATTGAATCCTTGATCTGCACCATAAATCATTTTTGGAAAATCTTTTCATGGCGAAAACCTAGTAGATATGTCCTTAATTACAAATGTGATTGGGGCATCTGAAAGACGGATTCTGGGAACGAGTTCATGCAGAAAGAGAAAGAGAGAAGCTGCAATGAATGTTGTATCTAAAGAAAAAGAGAAAGAAATTATTGATATGGCTGCTGAAAAGGTTGCCACATAAAAGGATTATGCAGAAACCTTAAAGGGTCATACAATTAATTATGACGTTGATCTTCTTCTGCGGTTGATAAACATCATAAAAGATATTCAGAAAGAACAGAAGTTGCTAAGAACTAGACTTGAGAAGCAAGAAGAATTCAACAAGAATATTCAGAACTTACTCACTCAGCTCATCTCAAAAACATCTTCCTCCTTACCTTAGGCACATTAGGGTTAACCCGTTTTTGTATTAATGGTTTAATAGTTGAATGAATTTTTCTTGTTCTTTTCTTTAATGTTCATGTTTTCTTTTACTTTCTCTTTAAATTCCTTCTTATTATGTTTTGAGTTTTCCTTAGTGAAATTAACTTACATCTTAGACTTTTCAAATAGAAATTAGAATGAGCTTATAAACCTCTTCTCTAAGACTATTTTACACAGGGGGGACTTACAAACCTCAGACCCTGAAAGTTTTTAGCCGTGTTGTTATTTTCTTAGTTATTGTATTACAACACTGTTTTCACGTGTATTTTTTAACGAATTTTTCTTTAATCCTTCTGTTTATTCTGGTTTACCTTTTCTATTTCTGACATAGGGGGAGAAAGTGAAATTATTCTGATATACCTATTCCAAGATTCTTGATCTTAAAATATATATTTCAATATGCTTTTACCACTAACCCTTGTTTAATAATTGATTAGGAACTTTGTAAAAGTTCACTATATGTTAGAACAGGTTATCAGAAGATATGTTCATGAAACAAGAATAATGCTTTAAATGAGTTTGCTCCGATACATTTGCTCTGATAAAATACATTATTCAATGAAATATTGATTTTAACCACTCATTAATCAGATGCAAAAGGACAATCTGAAAGAACATTTGTGAGTGCTCTGATACCTCAGACTTGTCAGAAGTTGTGAACTTTCTGAAAGCATGATAGCTAGACTCTAGTGCTTCAAAGATTGTGGACCTTATGAATAATCTAAATGGTCATTCAGAAAATGTTCAAGTTGTGAACTTTCTAATGACATATTGATTTTTTCACTTTTTAGTGATTTGTCCTAAAATATTAGAAGAACCTAGCTCTGTTACGTGATGCAAAACATCAAGAAAACTACAATCAAGTTTTGATTACGTCAATTGTGTTCTGATAGCAAGTTAGGTTCTGAGATGAATACCAAGCATTTCTAGTCAGACTCTGATGAGATGTCTTTGATAAGTATTCCATTTATGTTTGTATACTCTGTACTTTAAAATTATTTTGTAAGTCTTGGGATCAGGGGGAGACTCTAAACAAGCATAAATGAATTTTGAGAGTAACAGATTCAGGGGGAGCTAGTTAGCTTAACTCTGATTATGTAGTTTTAGGGTGATTACCTTGTACGAATTGCTCTATCAAAATACATTGTTTGTCATCATCAAAAAGAGGAAGATTATAAGAACAATAATGGTTCTGCATCTGGCCTTAAATATTGATGATTGTCACGGTGAAATTTGGATACCAAACTATTGATTAGTTTGAATCTAATTCATTTGCAACCGAACTTTGATTTGTCCAAAGGAAGGGATAAAGATCGAAATTCCCATAATGCAATGCAAATGCAAGCTAGAGAGTTTTAGGTCCGGGGGTTGGTTAAACTTAGGGAAGGTGCTAGCATCCTAAATTTCTATAGTACTCTACAGGAACCTCTTGTTTTATGTTTGTTTATTGCTAAGTGTTCATCTGCTTAATGTTAAAAGACCTAGGGGTTTATTTCTAAGTATACTCGATAAGATATCGCATCTTATGCCTACATATCCTTACGGGAGTGGAATCAGAGTATTTGTAGTTCCCCTGAATGGTTTGAGGAGTTCTTTGACTGTGGTCAAAGTTCCTATGGGTTTAGGGTAGTTGATTGATTTGAGTTTAGGAGAAAAGATGAGTTGTCATCTTAAGGGAGATTTAACCGCCACAAATTGTAGGAAATTAGTCTTTGCATCGTCTTAAGAGAAGGGCTCAAGTACTCGGATATAGATCGACGAGGTACGCCTCTATCTCTCTTAAGGCAAAGTTTCTACGTGTTGATTGTATTGATGTGGGGTGGAGATTCTATCTCGCTTAAGATAATTAACATCTATTTCTCTATTGTGTTTGAATATTTGTTGTTTTAAGTTATTTGTGTTTGTCTAAGTTGTAAAAATAAAGACAAAGGTCCTCCTATGGGGTAGGATCTGTCCTAAAAGATCGACTTGAATGGGATCAAGGATCAAACGGGAGAATGATGCAAATGATGTGCACTACACACAATTGTTGAATCATGTGTAGGTTTTTCCTTTGGACGAAATGTAATGCAAGGAAAGTAAATTGTGATAATGTAAATTGCGGATAAAGATAAAACATACACAGACGCATGAAAGCGCTAAGTGAGTGTGTGGGTTGTGAATAAAAGTAGATAAAATAAAACGCACATACGCATGAAAGCGCTAAGTATGTGGATGTGAGTGTGTCGGAGTGTGAGCGTGCACGATTGATTATGTTTTACGATGTTGATTGTTTTTAGGCGAGACTGAATTGATTTTTATGGAATAGATTAATTTTCTTAGGTGAAATTTGATTTGAGAAAAGTTAGATTAAATTAGGTTCTAACAGGCAAGGTTTTAAATAAAAATGATTTATGAGAAAATTACCGTTATCGACTTGCTCTTGAGAAAAGTTGAATTAGTCTTAAAAGGTTAGGTGATAAATTAATTTGAGAGAAGATTATTTGATTTATTTATTTTTTAGTGAGGTTATTTTTGGGGGAAAAGTTGTATTGATTTTAGGAGAGTTGAATTGATTTTAAATGAGAAGTTGTTTAGAAGTTATATTATTTTTGGTGAGATTGTTTTTAAGAGAAATTATATTAGTTTTGTGCTTTGATAAAAAAAAGTTTAGACGATTAATAAAATTTTAAAGAGTGGTTTAAAAAAGGGGATCTAAAATATCTAAGAGGTTTTATTTTTATCTTATTAAATAAAATTTAATTTAAATGTGAAATGGTTTATTTTTAAATAAAAGTTGTTATTTAAAAGGTTAATTTAAATTAAGAAAAGAGTTTTTCATAAAAGAGTTTTTTTTAGTTATTATTATTAAATAGATTTTAAATAAATTAAATGAAATAGACTTTTTATTGAACAAATTATATTATTATTATTAAAAAATGTATTGAGTTGATAGAATTAATTAATTAAAAATTGAGTTTATTGGACAAACAAAGTAAAAAAAATGAGTAGATAAAATAGAATAGATTTTTATAAATAGGTTTATTAATTTATTTTTTAAAAAAACTGATTAGAAAACCATTAGTTATTAGGTTAATTAAATAAAAGGGGTATTTGTTAGTTTTAATAAAAACTGATTTAAGAAAAGGTTAATTAGTGTTAATTAGTTGATTAAACAAAAAGATTAGCGGATTAACTGCAGATTAAGGAAATAGCAGGTGAGGCGGTCGATTCGGTGCGACGCGGGTGTGTGGATTTATGGTGGGCGTGCAACGTGTGGTGCAGTTGTGATCGTGTGATCATGTGGTAAGTGGCGTGTGTGTGGCTGTTGCGTGGGTGTACGGTAACTACCGTAGGTGCGCATGTACATAATTACAACAAAAATATTAAAAAAAACTGAAACCCTAATATTTCCCTTTCTCTTCTCCGCCTCTTCGTCAATCTCCTTCTTCCTCTCTGCTTTCTCGTTCAACTTTTTTCCCTCCGCTTCTTTCTTCTTCTCTTTCTTGTGTCTAACCTGTTTCTCTCTCCGCTCTTCTCCTTCAACTTCTCCTTCTAACCTCTCTGTCTCCTTTCCCTAAATCTGAAACAGGGAAACAACACAAGTAAAAAAAACATTGCATTTAACAAATTAATCCTCACCGAAGTATACTCAGAGGTGTTCGTTGGAGTCGGCGGCGCGGATTCAATGGGCGGAGGCGTGAAGGTTATCGTGGCAGTGTTTGTGGTGTTCTCCGGGGACAAGGGTTTCACGACGAAACACGTTGAAGCTAATAGCGGCGGAGCTCAAGAGATAAGTTCCTATCTTTTTTGATTTACGCAATTTAGGGTTTTGATTTTGGGATTTTGAATGTTGTTTTTGTTTGTGGATTGTTGTGTGTCTGTTTGTGGATTCCCTCCTCTTTTTCACCTAAATTCTCCTTCTTCTATAGACTGTTTTGGGCCAACAGACTTTAATTGAGAATGAATCTCCTTCCATTTTTGCCTTGTGTACTTTAATAACCTTCCTTATATACTCAATTATGTTGGTGATTACTGATGTGGATTTCATTTTCCAGATTGGTGTTGAGCTGATTTTGGAAGGGAGTCATCCTGTTACTAATGGTAAGTTTGATTACGCTTTTCAAATTTGCTGACTCCGTATCAGTATTCCGTTACTCCCTTTCTTCAATTAACTTTAAATTCTTCTGGTGTATTGTTCTAATGTTGCCTGTTATCTCTGCTTCCATAAGGTATGCTAGAAGTTTCTCGGTCGATCGAATCCAAGCAGATAAAGTGTAATGCAAACCCTTCCGTAGATAAATCTTCTGGGAGACACTATCATATGGTTGTTTCCTGCTATGTGCTACAACGAATTTGTTGCCTAATGATTCCCGATGTTCAATTTGCTTCACCAAATGTTGTCCAACCTTGCAGTCCATCGTTGAGTTTTGGGTCTTATGTCTTTAAAGGTTGTCGTTCCTTCACATTCATAGACTCGTAAGTAGCTTCAAATACGTCAGCCGCATTATGAATCTTCGCGTGTTTTGATACCTGTTGTGTAGAGACAGACTTTCTTTTATTAGCTATTTCTTGCAAATGCCTTTACCGTCACTTCAATTGACTAATTTGGTATTTGAATTAGACTGCAGCCATCATGTCGACCAAATGGCGGTTTCTCTTTGTGTTACTGTCATTAAACGAACCACATTATACTACATTGAGATGTTTATGACAATACTCGCCCACCGTCCTTGAATTGGAGCAGAAGAGGACAAGAGTTTTTGCAGAGAAAAACTTTAGAAGGTTTTGTTCTTCCACTTGGTTTTGGATTGTAATTCACTCTAAATAGATGTTGGCGGCTCTTATTATTGGTTGTTTGGTTACTTGCAGGGTATTAATCGTGATGGTTTTGAAAATGCAATTGAGGTTTTCGAGAATGTATCTCTCTAACATTCAGTTTCATTTCTCGAAGTAGGTTATACGTGAGTGATGTCACCATCCCAGTAATACAGAAAACAAATAACCTTATAATCAGGTGTTTGCGAGACATGCTCTTTCAAAATATGGTGTACTATCTGAAAGTGTGATTCATGTGGAGTAATAAGATATGATTGCTTTACCTGAACGGGAGTTTCAACACAACCCAATCCAACTGTATCAACATATTTGTGTTCCCTTTTCAAAACAAGCTGTGATATTCGACGGGCCTAGCCTAACCTCCTTTGGGATGGTTGCAGAAAACAGTAAGGATTGCCTTTGACGAGGCAAACAG
Organism: Lathyrus sativus; assembly: GCA_963859935.3. Taxonomy (NCBI): domain Eukaryota; kingdom Viridiplantae; phylum Streptophyta; class Magnoliopsida; order Fabales; family Fabaceae; genus Lathyrus; species Lathyrus sativus. The sequence continues at coordinate 18,039,556 of OZ012738.1, read as the reverse complement.
TCAACAATTTTTTTTATATCCTTTCGAAACCCAAGGTCCAGTAAATGATCTGCTTCATCAAGTACAAGCATCTGCAAACCCATCAATTGAACAGATATTCTAGATTTATTCTCAATATGATCCAGCAACCTACCAGGTGTAGCTACAAGTATCTGGCATGGATCTGATTCAAGGCGTTTATGATCAACTTTAAATCGCACGCCTCCAACTAGAGTCTGCACCCCAATGCCATCGTGATATTTCAGCAAAACCTTTGCTTCAGCAGCAATTTGACTAGCAAGTTCTCTGGTAGGGCATAGAATAAGAACAGATATCGGCAGTGCACGGTGAGAGGTATTGCTACTGTCGCAGTTTCGTCTTTGCTTTGTGGAGGAAAGTCGCGAAGTTGTTGGTATGAGGACCAAATGTTGAACCACCAGGGGCGCGGTAGCTTTCAGCATTGTTATCAAATGGAGACGGGGGTGAGGTATTCGGTTATTCTTCAGTCTCGTGCTCTGTATTTAGAATTCTTGTTTGTTTTCTTTCTGAAATGTTGATCCTTGTTTTAAATTAGTCTCCGTTGTAACCAGGTAGTGGATGGCTTCGGCGATAATGGAAGGGTCACAATAAAACTGTGTTTGTGAAGCTTCGTCGATATGATGTGGATTTAGGTAGCTCTCTTTTTCGAATGATGCTGCTGTGGACGTATTATGCTGTATTTCGCTTTTTAATTTCGCTGCTCAATGACTGTTTTCACTTTCTTCTTTGTAGGAAACAACGACCTCTGCTTCTGGCTAGGTGCTACTCTGGACTACCGCCGAGGAGTTTCGCATGTGGCGGTTCCAATTTAAAGTTTTGATAAGTTGTGCCTTATATCGGCATCGTTGATGGAACAGCGAGCCATCATAGTTTGTGTTGGTTCCTCATTGGAAGGAAAGTTGACCTTGAAGAGAGAAACTGATGTTGAAGAGGGAGCATGAAAAAAAAGGAAAACTAGGATAGTAACAACGTTGGTGTCGTGTTGCCCCATATGTTCTAACACTTCCAACAGACTAATATTCATTGTACTTCTGGATAACAAACTTGTGGCCTTGTAAATGAAATGCTTGGTTTCCGACGTGAAATTAATTTTGATTTTGAGGATAAAAGTTGTAATTTGAGTTTAACATATTGCGATCATGTGGACCAGCTTCCACCTTTAACAATCAATAGTCAATAAGTTTGGAGTGAACTGCTGGAGTGGTGTTTAAAGTTGTGTAAAAGTATCAGTCTTCTAATTGAACCTTTATAGTAAAATCATGAACCTTTATAGTAAAATCATAAATCCACCTTACGATCCTTGAGAGAAAATTGTACTTGTAAAGTAACTTTGTATTGAATTGCTAAATGACATGGAATCCTTCGAGTAAGTTTTAAATAACGAATATCCCATTTGCGAAAGAGTTCGAATTGGAACCTTAAGGCATGAACTCTCCTTTAAACTCTTGATGAAAATAAGGATGGGTCTTGAGAATCATGAATCAAGAATTTGGTTCTTATGCAATTCCATTTTGCGTGGCCTGCGTCTATATTTCAAAATATGCGCCAACTTAGTAGTGTGGATTTAATCATGAGCTTGAATATGGTGAGCTCTCTATGGTAGAATGAGATCCAACTCTTCACACATCAATCTATACTTCCTCTTGATTTCAGAGCCAGATAAAAGCCATTGAGTTCAAATCAGCTTCCGAGCTTGTTGTAAACTTCGATAAAACTTGGTTCAAGATTGGATAAACCACATGAGAATTTTCTTGAACCTGCCACCGGTTGGTTAATACACCTGTACGAGCTGGTTAGCCATAATAAAAATACGTACAACAATAAAAGATAATATAAAAAATGCACGATGGAAGTGGGGTCTTAAGGTCAAAATTTGGGGTGTGACAATGATAACTGCACATGGTACCTTTGAGAATAATTTAGTACTTTATGGTATCTGTCTATTATGTAGTTGTTGCTAAATTGGTTATGAATTTGATAGAAAGGAGTGTGACGTCATCCGAGTCTGATCTAAACACTCTAGAAGAAAACATATGTTATGTACAAGATTTAAAGTCATTATTCTAAAATGCTTTATAATACAACGGTTCTGAAGAACGTGTGTATCAAAGCTTCTGATTGTGACTCTGTAAGTAAGCCTTAAAATCTTTCATAGAGATATGCTTCTATTGCTACTGTTCTGAAGTTTCTGAAGACAAGGTTCTATTGAATGAAGTTCTGAAGATTCTAAAGACATCAATTCTAAAGATCAAGCTCTGAAGTTTCTAAAGACAAGGTTCTGTTGAAAAAAGTTCTATAGACTCTGAAGACAAATATACGTTCAATAAGTTCTGAAGATTCTAAAGACGAGGTTCTGTTGAACAAGTTCTAAAGTTTCTGAAGATAACACTTCTAAAGACAAGTACTGAAGAATCTTTAGTTAGTTCTGCTGAATGAAGATCTAAGATTCTGAAGACTTAGGTTCTGAAGTTATAAGTATTGATCTCTCTATACATGCTTCATCAAATCTACATCTGAAGTCTATGAAGACTTAGAAGACAGAAGATTAAGAATGGTTGGATAAAACATTGAATATAAAAGCACAAAGTAGCATGTGACGTCTACCTAGACTAGGTGGTGCAAGGAAAGATTTTTGTATCATGATGTGACCATTCCTGTAAGTGAACATTCGAACATTACAACTGGAATACGTTTCCTATTATACCCTCCAACGAATCTATTCTCAAGCTCTATATATTGAAGATCTGAATGTTTGAAGAACAGCTAAGACACTACTACAAAATTGACTTTTGGCAGCGCTTTTTGAAAAAGTGTTGTTAAAGAGTCAGGAAAAAAAAGAAAAAAAATAGAAGACTTTAGACAGCGCTTTTAGAAAAGCACTGCTAGAGATGGAAATTATGGTTAACATTAGAAAGCGCTTTATAAAAAGTGCTGCTAAAAGTAGGCCCTACGAGAGCGCTTTCAGAAAGCGCTGTTAAAGGGATAACCTACGAGAGCGCTGCTAAAGGGGTCAGTCTAAGAAAGTGCTTTATGAAAAGCGCTGCTATAGGGGTTACAAAAGAAAGCGCATTTATAAAAGCGCTGCTATAGGTCCTGCCGAAGGCAGACCTTAGAGAGCGCTTTTTAAAAGCGCTGCTAAAGGCCATGCAAAAGCGCTGCTATAGGTTTAAGTAGCATAAACTAAAAAAAACCCAGAATTTTGCCAGAAACAAAACAATCGTGGTTTCCTTCTTTCTCACTCGCGAACGAACCCTACTCACTGTCGACCGCTTATGTCCATTGCCTCCGTGCGTTGCCGTCCTCCGTTTCATTTCGTCGTGTTGTGCATTTCCTCCTCCGTCCGTCCATTTTGACCGTCATCTTCGTCCTCCACCTCCATTGTTGGTGCATTTCCACCATTTTTAAGGTATTTGAAGTTTTTTTAAATGTTTTAGATGGAAACAAATAATGTTGATGTTGCTGTTGTTAGTGTTGATGTTAATGGTGTTGTTGATGTTGTTGATGGAAACAAATGATGTTGTTGTATGTTAGTGTTGTTGTTGATGTTAAAATGACAATGTTGATGGAAACAAATGATGTTGTTGTATATTAGTGTTGTTATTGATGTTAAGATGACAATGTTGATGGAAACAAATGATGTTAATGGTGTTTTTGTTAGTGTTGATGTTAATGTTGTTGTTGTTAGTGTTGTTGTTGATGTTAAAATGATAATGTTGATGGAAAAAAATAATGTTAATGTTATTGTTGTTAGTGTTGATGTTAATGTTGTTGTTATTGTTAGTGTTGGTGATGTTAAAATGATGTTAATGTTGTTGTTGTTAGTGTTGATGTTAATGATGTTGATGTTGTTGATGAAAACAAATGAATTAATTTTGTATATATGTTAATGTTATTGTTGTTGATGGAAACTTGAATTAAGTAACGATAATGTTGTTGTTGATGTTGTTAGTGTTGATGTTAATGATGTTGATGTTGTTGATGAAACTAAATGAATTATTTATGTCTGTTAATTTTGATCGTTTCCAAGAATTATTTAATGTTTATGATGTTTTTAATTTTGTCTGTTATAGGGGTTACCTGTGAAGAGTAAGATTGTGATCGTTTCCAAGAATCCTACTGTGTAGTTCTAGAAGTCGGTGATTTCTCTACAGGTGCTACAGGTACTCGCTGTTATTGTTTAGCTTTTTTAGTTTAGTTTAGCCTACTTAATTAGTATGGATAAAAAAATGGATGTCTTCTAATCGATTGTCAAAAGAGTACGAGAATGGGGTATCAAAATTCGTTAAGTTTGCAGTTGAACACGCCAAAGACCCCAGTAGGATCACATGTCCTTGCTTAGGTTGCTGTTATGGGCGTCGGATTGACGCAGTTCAGTTGGAATCTCATTTAATGAGACATGGAATTGATCGAAGTTATACATGTTGGACATTACATGGTGAGATAAGTAACGAGAATGTCGAATCAGGGGATAATACGACGTATGCTTCAAATGACAATGGCAGGAATACATATGATTATGATCGAGTCGAAGAGATTGCAGAAGCACTTGAAGAAGATCTTCAGGATTGTCCCAAGATGTTTGAGAGGTTGGTAAGCAATGCAGAGAAACCGTTGTATAAAGGTTGCACTACTTTCACAAGATTGTCTACAGTATTAAAGTTGTACAACTTAAAGGCGGGTAATCGATGGTCAGATAAAAGTTTCACAAAGTTATTAGTCCTTATGAAAGAGATGCTTCCGGAGGATAATGTTCTTCCCAATCGAACCTATGAAGCTAAAAAAATGTCATGCTCTATTGGCATGAGCTATGATAAAGTACATGCTTGTACAAATGATTGCATTTTGTTTTGAAATGAATATGCATCATTAAACGAGTGTCCTAAATGCGGTGTATCTCGGTATAAGAAAAAGTTGTCACCTGCAAAAGTCTTATGGTATTTTCCTATAATTCCGAGATTTAGACGCATGTTTCATAGTGAAACAGATGCAAAACACTTGACTTGGCATGTAGATGATAGAATTATAGATGGGAAGTATCTACATCCGGCAGATTCACCACAGTGGATGAAAATTGATAATGAGTATCCTGATTTTGGAGAAGAAGCTAGAAACCTTCGCTTGGCATTATCAACTAATGGAATGAATCTGCATGGTCTACAAAGTATCTCACATTCCACATGGCCTGTAATTATTAAGATTTATAACCTACCTCCACATCTATGTATGAAGCGTAAGTACATGATGTTATCTATGTTAATTTATGGCCCTAAACAACCAGGGAATGACATAGACGTATACTTGACACCTTTAATAGAAGACTTAAAGAGTTTGTGGGAGAACGGTGTGGAGGTTTATGATGGATATAGGAAAGAAAGTTTCAATTTGAGGGCGATGTTGTTTGGCACAATTAATGATTTTCCAACATACGGAAATCTATCGGGGTATAGCATTAAAGGTCAATGTGTGTGTCCTATCTGTGAAGAAAACACATATTGGACGCGATTGGAATTTGGTCACAAGAATGTCTTTCTTGGTCATCGTAGATTCTTAAATTCTAATCATCACTACCGTGGGTGGAGAAAAGCATTCAATGGAAATTCAGAACAAGGTAGAGCTCCACCTACATTGACCGGCGAACAAAATTTTAAAAAGGTGAAAGATGTGAGTACTAATTTTGGCAAGCCTTTTGCTCATACGCTTGTCACATGTGGGTGAAAGAAGAGGTCAATTTTGTTTAAGTTGTTGTATTGGAAGTCGTTGTATGTAAGACATTTTCTTGATGTTATGCATATTGAAAAAAATGTATTTGAAAATGTTATTGGTACGTTACTCAATATACAAGGAAAGGCTAAGGATGGCCTTAAAGCAAGAAACGACTTGGTAGTGATGAGAATAAGAAATGAATTAGGACCCTTGAAGAAAGGAAAGCGAACATATCTACCACCTGCTGCTTATACTTTATCTAGAAAGGAGAAAAAGATATTGCGTAAGTTTCTAAGTGAAGTTAAAGTTCCAGAAGGACACTCTTCAAATATTAGAAGACTTGTTCTATGAAAGACCTCATGTTAAAGAGTTTAAAGACACATGATTGTCATGTTATAACGGAACACTTTCTACCAATAGGTACATTCTATTTTGCCAGAAAAATTGAGAAGCGCAATAACTAAATTGTGTTTTTTCTTCAGATCAATTTGTAGTAAGGTGATTGATCCTGCGATCTTACCAACATTGTAAAAAGAAATAGTTATTACTTTGTGTGAGCTTGAAATGTATTTTCCTCCATCATTTTTTGACATAATGGTACATCTAGTTGTTCATCTTGTGAAAGAGACACAATTGTGTGGACCAACTTATATGAGATGGATGTACCCTGTTGAACGTTATATGAAAATATTGAAAGGGTATGTGAAAAATCAAAGTCGACCAGAGGGTTGTATTGTTGAACGATACATTGTTGAAGAAGCGATTGAGTTTTGTACTAAATATTTGTCCAATGTTCAATCCATTGGCCTCCCAAAATCTCATGTTGTTGAAAAAATAGTAGGAATACAGTTAATTGGAAATAAAGTTGTGACAGTTTCAAGGGATAAACGGGAGCAAGTGCATTTGTATGTTCTGCACAATGACATTGAGGTTGAGTCGTATGTTGAAATGCACAAGGAAGTTCTCCGAGGTTTAAATCTGAATAGAAATGAAATTTGGAAGTTTTATAACATGGTTCAAGTATCATATATTTTCAAAGTTTTATTCTGATTCCGCTTCAATAACAGAAAGGTTGAGATGTTTAGCATATGGTCCAAATTTGCATGTGTTTTGTTATAGCGCATACGCAATTAATGAATACACATTTTATACCAAAGAACAAGATGATAAAAGTACAATGCAAAATAGTGGTGTCACCGTGCTTGCCGAAGCAATGCACATTTCAAGTGTGAAGGACTTAAACCCCAAATATGCAAATATGTCGTATTTTGGGGTTATCGAGCGCATTTGGGTGTTTGATTATGAGAAATTTCAGATTCATATCTTTGGATGCAAGTGGGTTAAAAATAATAGTGGCATACAAATGAATAAGTCAGGATTTTTGCAAGTGGATCTTAATAAGGTGGGGTACAAAGATGAGCCTTTTATTCTAGCCACGCAAGCTAAACAAGTGTTCTATGTCACTGATCTGACAAGTACGAAATAGTCTATAGTTCTTTTTTCTAACAAAGTAATCGATGATAACATTGGAGATCAGGGTGACGTTGATGTTGAGAAGGAATTTTATATTATAGATGAACCAGATGAGAATATTAGAGCGGATAAATCATATATTAGAAATGATCATAACAAGGGAATTTGGATCAATCCATCCGTCCGTGTTGTTAAGAGACAAGTAAACCACGTTCCAACGAAGAAAAGAAAGATATGTTAGTGACAAAGGTACTTGTAAAATTACATATTGTCTCATTCAATAAAATTGCATATTATATCATGCAATAAAATTACATATTATGTCATTCAATAAAATTATATATATGTTTTTCTTATTTATATATTTCTTATGTATATATTTCTTATTTATATATTTTTCATTCATTTGATAATTTGGTTTTTCTGAATTACAGGTATTATGGCCACCAACGAGGAAAAATCACATGATGGAAACGAAACAACACAAGACGTGGAAGGCGATATTAAAAGAGGAATAACGATTATGAAAAAAATCATCCGTGCGAGAGATAAAGGTGTAAAGTATGATGTGCATTGGAATGAAAGAGATCAATTAATTGAGCCTAACGGTGCAATGCTGACAAGTTACATTGGAGCACTTATTTGTTCACAAATTCCAATTACTTGCGATAATTGGAGAATTCCTTCGTTACAACCGGCTAAGGACAAAATTTGGAGCGAGATACAGGTATGATATTTGATATTTTTTAATTATGTCGACGGTTACATCTTTAAATTAATTATACTAACATACTATATGTATGTTTATTTGTTTACAGAGATCTTTTAATATTGGTGATTGCAGGAGAAAATATTGTCTTCAATTGGCCGGAAAACGACTGAGAGGATTTAGAGCATTTTTAACGAACAAGTTTCTTAAAGATTCTGATGGAAACTTTGTCGAATCAGAGCATCCAAAGAAGTATGCTGATCTGATTTCAGATGAAGAATAAGAGACATTTGTTGCAAAGCGAAGAATCAAAGAATTTTGCGTAAGTACAACTTATCATGAACAATGTATAATATATATATTTCTTCCACAAGAGTTCTGATATGACTTAAACCTTTTTTTTCAGGTTGTGAGTGACGTAAATCGGCAACGGGCATCAAAGTCCGTGTATCTATACAAAAAAGGGCGTTTGGGATATGCACGCTTACAACAAAAAATAGTAAGTATATATAAATGCTTTAATATGATATAGTTACAAAAAATAGTAAGTATATATAATGGGATATGAATGCTTTATTATCTGTTTTAATGTGTAGCTAGAAGAGGAGAAAAGTGATGCAACATCTCTTTTGGACCATGTTTTATGGAAGGCTGCCTGTGTGGGAAGAGATGGAGTCATTCATGAAGAAGTTCAATAAGCATTTGAACAATGTGTAAGTACAATATTAGTTATGTCATAAACTCAAAAGTGTATAATATATTTATATATGCTTTTATCTATATTTCATGAGACTCTATCTCAGACTATAACAGCAGTTGAGGACGATGATTGCAGGAGCGTACTGAGTCAGTGTTAAATATTCTTGAGTATTCTGGGCGTGTGAGGGGTAAGGGATTTGGTGTCACTCCACCAAAACTCTATAAGCAGCCAAAGAATAAAAATCCTAGAAATAAACAAGTGATGGAGACGTTAGAGGAATTGAAAGCTCAGATTCGTGAGTTACAAAAGGATAAAGAGAGATACATGTCAGAAAGACGCGGTCCAAAGTGTAAAGATACTAGTGATAAAGATACTAGTGACAAAGATATTACATTGAAATTAATTTAGCACAATTTTCTTAATTGACACATTAATCATATTCATTATTTGTTTAAGGCATTTCACCTTGTCGGCTATATTTATCATCACCGACTTATCGCATGGTTGGCAAGGGAAAAGTGCATAACACTTTGGGAGACTTACTTCACCATAAACCGCTCCCTACTGGATTTTTGAAAGTATCGATTGATATTGTGTTAGAGGGGGTGCGTTGTTGCCTATACCAGATGATATTTCGGACGCAGCAGTGGTGGGAGACGCAATAGGATCGTATGTTGCAAGGCCGTCAAATCTCATTTTCATAGATGATGAGGTAGGTTGAACACCATTATGAACCTTGTAGTATTCAAATGTTTTAAGACCCATACATGAAAGTTATTATTACATCTACATTTACTTATTTACATGATGATCTTAGACTCCTACAAAATCCAAATCAAAAGATAAGGGAATTATTATGCGGGAAACCGATTCAGCTGCATCAAAAAAACAGGTACTACTACAGTTACATGATTATCTTATTATACATTAATTACTGAACTTATATGACTTTTAGGTTCATGGTCAACAGTTGCAACAAGTCAGTAAGGGTAAGATGCCTGAATCTATCAAGGTGCCCAACAAAAAAAAGGTCGAGCCAAAAAAAGCATATGTTCCTCGATTTAGGTTGTGCCTTGAAACATATGCAGGAACAACAGATGTGGCTGAGGGTGGCATCCGTCAAATACCTATGGAGGAAGATATTCTCGGTTTTGAATATGCCGAAACAATTGCTAAGGAGGATTTGGACCAGATTTTCCAACATTCTGAATTGGGCATCGGTGTTATGCATTCCTACATCAGGTACTCTGATCAATTTTAATTAAATAATTGAACGATTTATTTGCTCATTTAATTGAATATTCTAATGTTGATTATGTTTTTATTTAAGGTTCTTGTATGACAAGTTGTTGGTCCCGCATGATTTGACTTCAAGATTCGCATTCTTATCTGCTAGTTGTATCAAATCACGATCAATCGATCACACTCCAGATGTAGTCAAAGATTACATAGTCCAAACATTTATGACCGCAGCTACAGAGAAGTTGTACTTTTTGCCATATAATACTGGCCATGGGTTAGATTTCATTCTAAATTCATTTATTATAATTATTCATTTTTCGCCATTCTATATAACATTTCCGTCTAAACTTTTATCTTATTTTACAGTGGACACTGGTTGTTGGTCGTGATTAATCCGATGAAAGAAATAGTGTATTATCTGGATTCATTGGATGGTGATCAAACAAAATATCCTGATATGAAGAATATGGTTGATACGTAAGTGATGAGATATACTGTTCTGAATAATTATCTTTATTTATTATGTGAGATTGTTCTAAATATTCGTTTATATTATGTTAGAGCTATACAAATATTCTGATCACAAAGAGAAGCAACTGTGCCAAAAAGGAAGGCTAACAACATTAGCTGGATTAAAGTGCAGGTATATTTTCACATTTTTTACTGTTATAGTGATTCTACTTGATAAAACTATTTAAACTATATATCCTGTTAAATGTTCGTTTGTTTTTTCCATTTACAGTGTCCTCGTCAGCGTAATGGGATTGATTGCGGATATTTTGTATTGCGTTTTATGAAGGAAATTATTCATTCGGGTCAAATAGAGATTTCAATCATGGTATGGATCAATTTATAAGTTATATGATTTATTTTAATAATTAACTAATATTTTACCTGAGTAATTAGTTTTAAAACTAAATCGTGCATGTTCTGTTATATTATGTAGTACTTTGATGAATTCAAGTGTGGTACTTACTCGAAAGCAGGATTGGAAGAAATTAAGAAAGAATGGTGTCAATACATTCATGAGTTGAGAATTGTATAAGGTATATGTATCGTCAAATATTGATGCGGGATAATAATATTTCTGGAAGTCGTATGTAGTTTTGGCGCTATATGTGTAGTGAATGTATTTGTAAAGTTATCGGTTTTGTAATTATATGTAAATTGACTGTATTTGTGAAGTTGTTCTGAGGATCGACTTGTGTTGAATTATATATAAGCAGGTTTATGTGAATTACAATGATTATGGTCAAAGTGTTGAATTACAATGTATATATAAGGCCAAAGTGTTGAATTAAAGGTCTGAATTATAAGCAAGTGAATGTAATTGTTATAAGCAGGATTATCGAAAAAAATATAAAAAAAGTGATTTTGTTTTTAAAAATTTAAAAAAGCGTGAAGAATAGACAACGCTTTTAAGGAAAAGTGCTGCTAAAGAGGGGGGACATAGAGAGCGCTCAAGAAAGTGCTGCTATAGGGGGGGAGAATAGGCAGCACTTTTCTTAAGAAAAACGCTGCTAAAGGGGGGGGGGAGTGAATAGGCAACGCTTTTGAAAAGCGCTACTAAAGGGGGGGAGGGAAAATATGCAGCGCTTTTAAAAAGCGCTGCTGTATGGGGGGAATCGACAGTGCTTTTCAAAAGCGCTGCTAAAGGGGGGGAATAGGCAGTGCTTTATGTAAAAGCGCTACTAAAAGTGGACCTATAGCAGCGCTTTTCCATTAAAAAAAAAGCGTTGCCTTTACCTTTAGCAGAGCCACTTTAAGCAGTGCTGCTAAAGGCCAAAAAAAGCGTTGCTATTACAATTGGAATATGTTTCCTATTATACCCTCCAACGAATCTATTCTCAAGCTCTATATATTGAAGATTTAAATGTTTGAAGAACAACTAAGAGTAGTGGAAGAGTGTTGAACAAATGTTGTTGTAGCTGCTGCTGCAAGCTGGGTGAAAATACTAAATGTCGAAGTGTAAAATGCTGCAAGAGCAAAAAAGAAAATCAAGAAAGAGTAACTAGAACAAGAAGTTAAAGAGCTGAAGAAAACACAAAAGTATGTGTGCAAGGCGGAAGTAAGCACCAAGTTGTAAGCTCAAGAAGAAAATGCTCAATCCTCAACCAAATTAGAGTGCTGCTCTACAAGAAATGAGAGAAATATTAAAAAAAAGCTTTTAAGCTCACAAAACTTATGTTGATACGATGCAAATCTCTAGGATATTATTCATAAGATAGTTTTGTAATTTAGCAAGGAATGGTTGCTCATGTCTTGCCTGAAACAATTTTGTGTTTTGTACTTAAACTTATGTAATCTGCTTATCTAGAAGCATATCTTCATACACACTCTTGTAATCAACAGTGGTTGAATGTTCCTTGAAAGACTATGATATAGTCAGAATTCCCAAGAATACAGTGGAGGTTATCCATTGTGTTTTGCAACAAGAACGGTTAGTTTAAGTTGTAATGTTGTAATCTATTGAGATTATTGGATTAAGTCCTTGTCTAAGGAAAAATCACCTTAGTGGATGGACTAGAGTAAATTTGTCAGCAGTGAACCAGGATAAAAATAATTATGTCTATTTATTTTTATTTCTCTTGATTAACATTGTTTTTAATTCTGCACAAAAGTTCATAGTTAGTGAAACCCAATTCAAACCCCCATTTCTTGTGTTTCTTACCCCCTTCACTAAATTCTATGAAATTGCGTGAGCAACGAGAGCATCGTAAGCGGAAGAAAAATCATTGTTCAAGAGATTATTCACATACTCATTGATAGAGAAAGTTGAGGAATGGTATCTTGATCAATCTACTCTTGTGATGACAGATTGGAATTTGTTGGAGGAGAAGTTTCTTCAAAGATTTTTCCCTCACAATAGATTCATGAAGGCTAAGGCGGAAATTTCCGTATTTGCTAAAGGTGGTAATGAATCTCTCAATAAGGCCTCAAAGAGGTTCAAATATATGTTGTGTAAATGTAAAGGACACGGGTTTGATGATCTTACTCAAGTATATATATTCTGGAATGGGTTCCAGCCGGTTCACCAAACTCTCCTAGATGCTACCTCGAGTGGATCTTTAATGTCAAAGAGTATGGAGGATGCATTTACTATCATTGATATGATGGCACTCAATGACCATCAAGGTCAACATAATCGTGGTACACCTCAAAGGAAGTCGGGAGTGCTTGAATTGGGTACTAGTGACGTTATTCTTGCGCAAAACAAATTGCTTTCATAATAAGTGGAGTTATTGACACAAGAAATGTCAAAACTTCTACAACAAATCAAAGAGATGCATGAAGTTTCCAAAAAAAATCAACAAGTTGCAAGTTGTGAAATATGCAAGGGAGACCATACTACCGGGTATTGCCCTCCGGTTGTTGAAGAAGCGAATTACATGAGAAACTAAAATCAAAATCAAGACTATCAACCGAAACAACCTTCAGATGAACAAGGCAACCAAGGTTACCAACCAAGAGGTAATAACCAAGGTTATCAACAAGGATGGAGGCAAGATGCTGACACTTCAAATCGTCAAAACCAATATAAAAAATACACTCAACCTCCACAACATCGAGGTGGAAATTCAAAATTGAAAGACACGATCAATTTATGCAAGATGCTGACACTTCAAATCGTCAAAACCAATATCAAAACTATACTCAACCTCCACAACCTCAATGTGGAAATTCAAAATTGGAAGACACGATCAATTTTTGCAAAACTACACCCAACCAAAAGAACGTTGATGCTTCTATTAGGAATCTTGAGACACAAATTGGGCAGTTGTCTAATCAATTAGCCGACCAACCCAATGGGTCTTTTCCGGCTAACACTCAAGGGAAACCTAAAGAGCATTGCAAACCTATATTTACTAGAAGTGGTAGGGAGATTGATATGGGCATTAGTGAGAAAGTTGTGGAAGAGGAGGTTGTAGTTGAAAAGAAAAATGAAATTGTTTGAAGAAGAAGTTGAAAAAATGAGGATTTAGTTGAAAAAAATGTGGAAGATGTTTTAGTTGAAGAAGTTGAAAAGAAAATAAGAAAAGGGATAAAGAAGAGTAGAAAAGTGAAGGAGCATGTAAGTGGCATTCTAATGAAAAAGTTACCATATCCGCATGCTCCTACAAAGAAAGTTAATGAGAGGCTTTATGCAAGGTTCTTGGATATTTTTAGTCGTTTTCAAATAAACATTCCATTTTCTAAAGCTCTTGAACAAATTCCCAAGTATGCCAAATTCATGAAAGACATACTCACAAAAAAGAAGAGATTTACGGACAAAGAAACCATTCTGCGTAATGCTAACTGTAGCGCTATTATCCAAAGTGTTCTTCCGAGGAAAGAAGGTGATTCGGGAAGAGTAGCTTTACCCATAACTATAGGTAATAACTTTAATTGTATAGCTTCGGTTGATATGGGTGCTAGCATAAACTTGATTTCGTTGTCTGTGGTAAAAAGACTTGAAAATATCGAAATAAAATCAACGAACATGACTTTGCAATTGGCGGATAAGCCAAGGACTCGTCCTCGTGGTATTGTGGAGGATGTCTTATTAAAAGTTGAAAAGTTATTGTTTCCAATTGATTTGATTGTCATGGATATCAAGGAGGACGGGAATACATCTATAATTCTTAGTCGACCCTTTATGAAAACCGCAAAAATGTTGATTGATGTTGATGAAGGCATTATCAAGGTGAGGACTCAAGATGATGAGGTGTGTTTCACACTTTTTAAAGGTATGGTGTATTCCAATCAAGTGGAAGATGGTTATCAATTGAATAAGATGAAGATGCAAGGGTTGAAAATATGAAAAAGAAAGATGAAGAGGCTAATGAGGCAATGATGAGATCTTGTTGGTATTTCTCATTTATGAGAAAAAGTGGCAGAAAAACCGATCATGACAATGGTTGAAGACTTTTGTGTGTGAAGAAGTTTGATCAGGTTGCTAAAAGCTTCTTTGTGCATTCTGTAGTTTCATCTTTGGACTGTCGAGCTCAAACGACATTAAACAAAGCGCTAGTTGGGAGGCACCCCAATATTGTAAGTATTATTTCATCTTTATTTCAATTTTTGTTGTTATTGTAGTATAAAATTTTTTTGTGGCGGAGCTTGCGAAGAAAATCATAATTTTAGTAATTCTGTCACATTCGCCTTGAGTTCGCAATGCGAGCCTGAGGCGAGTGTTTGCTTGGAGTTCGCAGTGGGAACTGTACGAATCTGGACAGATTTGCACTTTTTCTGCCACATCACTTGGGTCCAGTAACTTTTGTTCATATTTAGTGGGGCATTCCCACCTTTCCCTTTCACTCTTTACATTTCCAAACTCTTTGTCTTACTCTCACAAAAGCATAAACGGTTCTCATTTTCATTCCCAACCGTACCAAGATTAGAAGAAGAAAATTTTCGAGTTCCAAACTTTCAATTCCATTCTCTCATTACTTTGTTCCAGGTTTGAATTTTTATTGCAAATTCTTTGTGCTTTTAGAAACATTGTGGTTAGGGTTTATGAGAAATTCTTTTGAAAATAACTTATACGCATGCAATGTTATTTTTAATGAATAAATAGGATTAGTTGTGTTGGGATACTTATATTTGTACTGAAAATGAAATCTCCATGATTGATAGAGCATGTTCTTGTTGTGTAGTTCAAGTTAGAATTTTTTTTGATTTACTTTAAGAAAAGATTTGGATTGCATGCAACTTGTTCTTTATAAAGTTATTGTTATTGAATGTTAAGATTCTGAAGGAACCATGAAAGCATTGAGTGAATTGAATTTATAGAGTTTTTGTTGTAGAAGGCAGAACCTAGAATTCAAAATTTCACAGAGTTCGCCTTGAGCTCGCAGTGTGAGCTCGCTTTCAGTTCGTAGTGCAAACTCAAGGCGAACAAGACAACAACTATTTTTTTATATATGCTTTCTTGTTTCATGCTTAATTGTACATGTTCTCTTTTCAATTTTCCTTGCTTGCTAATATTTTATCATGGTGTTTTTGGTTTGGTTTTGTTTAGTACGGATGGCTCCTAAGACAAATGCAACCGTTTATAAAAGATAAAAGACTACCATAGGCTCCACCTCCCGTCAACCATAACAACATGCTTACAACATCGATCGCTTTAAGGGTCAGAAGCAAGCAACAATGCATCTCAATCTAGAAAAGATAAAGATTCATTCTAAGAAACATTTTAGCATTAACCCCGAGGGTCCTTTCCGGGCAGCAACCTTATTGTGGCATAACAAGAAGTGGGATAAGTTGATTCAGCATATTGATAGTTTCAATATGGATATGGTGAGAGAGTTCTGTATGAACGCCCTTCTGTATGACGATGAGGTTTTCACTTGGACCACACAGGTGAATGGAAGGGAGATTAAATTTGATAGGGACATTATTAATAAGGTGATGGGGAAACCTCTTACTCTTGAGGCTGAAGAAATTAATGAGTACCGTAGAGATTTGTGGTTACATAGGAATGTGGGTGAGATGAATGGAGATTTATTAAGGAAAGGAAAATATGTTCAGCTGAACCAATATGGGGTTCCCATCCATTACAACAGAGAGGACATGCGTCCTTTGACACAACTGAAGCTACTTTTGGTTTTACATAATATAAAGCCAAAGACGCATTCCTCCACTGCTCCAATTAATATAACACATCTAGCACATAGCATCCTAATTGACACATGGATTGATATAGCATGCATCATAGCGGACGAGATGCGGGCCATGATTGAGAGTGGAATAAAACCAGGGGCAAGAGCTAATTGTCCCTTGGTTTTTCCATGCCTTATCATGGTTTTATGTGTGCATGGGCGTGCACGATTACCATACCAATGTCACATTAAATTGACTTTTCCTATTTATGATGCATATGTTTCCAAAAAATGCAATCCAAAGGGACAAATATGTAGAACTACACAGGTTGCATGTGCAGGTACAAGTTCTAGTTTCGAGGTTGTGAACTTCCATGGCTTTGACCCAAATTAGAGGGAGGTTTACAACTATAACTGGGACTGGATGCACACAACTCAGCGAGCTATGATTTCTATTCATGATTCTATGCAACTTTAGCAGTTACAGTATCGCGAGCCTACAGTTGATCAATCTATCATGTCTAAGGAGCAGTTCCTAGCACATGTTGGTTGGTCTGAGGTCATGCCATTTTCTAGGGAGGAGGCGGGTAGTATAGCTGACGCTGAAGACATTGAGGATGAGGATGATGATGGTGACGATGATGCTAAGGAGACGGAGTCCTATACTAGTGCGAATTAGTCTGATGATTGTTATTTTTGAGCATGATCTTAAGCTTACTTCCTTGTATGCTACAAAGTGAAATTTTCTATTTAATCTTTTGATCATTGCTATATTTTTTTATTGTTGTAATTTATTTTTTTGTGGTACACTATCCATGTAGTTGGATTATTTTAATGATGTATTATGTACCACTTTTGGGTACTTTTGTTGGTGTTTAACACCATGACAGTTGTCTTATGAGTTGAATTCTTCAGTTATGAATGTTCTATTTTAGTTTATTTTATGGTTGTTTATTTATTATGATTTTATGCTTCTTCTTTGATGATAAATGATGATAAATTCTAGATTTGTTGCTCTTTTGCAACAAAAAAAAGTATCGAATGAAGATTTTACCAAGATTGGATTGTGATGATAGGATTTTTAATGTGATGAGTTCATGCAAGGTACATGGTTACCGCCTTCTATAATTGTAGAATGATTAAGAATTTTTTGCTTTGCACAAATTTGTATTCTTGTTTAATTTTACAACTTATTTGAATGCTTGAGTCACTTAGGTGCAAAAGCCACAAATTATGAGAAATCTCCATTGTTTACTAAATGCTTGGATAAGTGATAACTTTATTTAATTCGTTCGATTCATGCTTAATCTTTTGATTATTGTAATTTTATAGAAGCATTAGAAAGGATCAAGACATTTGTTTATATTGAGCACAACCATATCCAAAAGTAACTTACCCGTGAATAGTGAGAATTCGTTAACCCCTTTGAGGCTAATAGATTAGATCCCATTTTAGTGATGAACTTGGTTTATGTACATAATTTGAAAGTTTAGTTCATCAATGAATTTTGTGGGATTTAAAAAAAATTCTTGAAGCCTTTGAACTTTGTTCTAAGTTGATTTTCTTGCCCTAAAAATTAAGGAGCATTCACTTGAGGTTTGATGGTATTCATGTTGGGGAGAATGAAAGAAAAGTGCTAGGTTGCTCAAAATTTTAAAAAATTTCAAACAAGTAAAAGAAATTGTGAATATGAATGTAAAAAAGAAAAGAAAAAGCATGCTTGTTTGAAAGAAAAAAAATAGAGAATTCAAATAATTATGCAAAAGGAGGTTTGAAAAGGATGAGCAATGGAGAAAATGAATTGGTGAATGAAGTTGTAATGTGTAAATACCTTGTATAGTAAATGTATCTTTTGATTGGAAACTTTGATTCAATAGCCTTTTGAAATAACCTTTTGTTGTGAATCTGGCCAAGCTACAACCTTAAAAGTCCTTAGTGATCTTTTGTTTCCATAATTTCTTATTTGATTGAATGATGAACGTATGAATTGGATTGTGTTAGCATTTTTATTTAGTTGTGTAATTGTTCCGCGGTTGCAAATGCACAATTTCCTTCATCCATTAATTGAAGAAGAGTATTAGAGTAATTCAAGTTGAGAATTTAGTTGTTTTGTGAAACATTGCATGATATTTGTTTAAGAACTAAATTCTTTATCATTGTTTGATTCTAGGAAGTTGTGATCAATGCTTATGTGCATTCTTATGTTGAATTTGAACCATAAATATTTTTTGGTTGAATCTATGCTTGAGCAAATCCTCTTGTTTTCATGAGGGGCATACTTTGCTTGAGGACAAGCAAAAATATAGTTCGAAAGAGTTTGTTTAATGTCAAATATGTCTTAATGTGAACCATTATTCTTGGTATTTTTAACTCATTTCTTATGTTTTAATTGATTTATTCCACGTTCTCTTGTGATTATTCAATGTAATTGATTTTACCTTTGGATTCCTTTATATTTGTGCTATTGTGTAGGAATTAGGCTCGATTGTCAAATAACAAGACACAAATGAATGGACAAGGAAGCCAATGAAATGAGGAAGAATCCAGCAAGTTCGCAGTGTGAGGCAGAAGCAAAGTGTAGGCGAGCTCAAATCGAGGCCAAAGCGAGCTGGAGAATTTGGATGGCAGCAGCTAAACCCCTCGAGGGCAGTTTAACTGTTCATATGCACTTCATGTGCCTATAAGTGAAGTTCGCAGTGCGAGCGAGACATATTTTGTTTAGATATTTATGTACTTTTTATTACTTTTTTGGGGATCATAACCTCATAACTTAATTTTTCTGAGAGAGTAACATTGACTTAGGAGAAAAAAAACCCTAAGTTCATCATTTCTTCACCAAGGAGTGATATTTTACAAGTAGAAGTGGATTCACATCCTAGATTGATTCTTCATCTTGGATGTTAATTCATCTTCTACATTTACTTGTGAAGCAAGCTATCAAAGTTAGATGTCGTCTATCTTAGCTTGTATGTATTTATTTTGATCTATTTGTATGTGAACAAGTGGATGATTAATATATGTTGATTGTTTTTGTTTTTAAAGATCTATTTATAATTTGTATTACTCTAAACATAGATTTTACGAACCTTGATCTAAAATATCCATCTATCAATAAACAAACTCTAGACATAGATTTGTGAGTTGATATTTGTTTTATGTTGGTCTTAAAGATTATTGTATTTGTTGGTAGCATAAGACATCATCTAATGACGGATACAATAATATTCACGACACCGTTCTAGACATAGACGGTATTGAGAGGATACATGATTATATTAATCGGAAACGAATTCACATGCTTGGTTAATCAAACATATACAAGTTAGGTTGATGAAACATATCTTTGATATGTCTTGTTAAACAAACATCTTTTAGAATTTAATCTTTGCTACTAAACTTATGACAAACTTATGATCCAAAACAAACAAACTTTGAAAACCCTTTTTAAAGCATCATAAACTACAGAACGACAAGCGATATCACTATAATCCATATGGAGACGATTTTCAAAAACCCCCTTTAGTATCAACTCGAACAGTCTCACGGTTATCAACATAGTTGTTGAAGTGCATTTCTCAGCAACCAAACGATCAAGATAGACTTTATAAGACTCATTTGCATGGGTCCCTTTGAGCGGGATAAAAGCAGTAACACACGACATATCCTTAGTGTAAGATGGTACACTCGTCCATATAAAGATGCGCGGGAAGTGTTGGACGATCTAAGCCTGAAATGAAAAGTTTAGAACACATAAATCATCAGTAATGACTTTGCAAAGATGAAATGAAAATGACAAAAAAAATATTAAAAGACCAATAATTATTATCGTCGATAGTGTAACGATGCTTGTGACCTGCTTCGTCTTCCACATACAACACTATCTTAACTACAAATACAGGTAGACCAAACAAACCGCCCCCCAGTTGTACTCATGGATCCGCTCGAAATTCAAGAAGTACAATATGTAGACAACATCTATATAAGTGGCACTCATGTCCACAAAAATCGCAGTGTCAACCAAATAAAGCAGATATGCTCTCAATGCATGTGATCTGTGGAGTGTCACCTACTCCGCCCGTATATGTCTAGAAATATGGTCTGGATACATAGGCAGGCAGTAATGACAAATCAACTAGGCCTCCTCCAAATTCCTTTGGCTCAGCATCCGTGGTAGCCTCATCCTCTAGAGGTGGCACTGGACCAGCAGCATTAGCAATAGGAGGTGGTGGGACTGGATCAGTAGCATCTACAATAGAAGGTGGCACTGGTGAAACTTGACGCATGCGGGAAGATCGATGGAGTGATGCGTCAGATGCTGAATCTTGTCTCCTACGGGAAGAAGAAGATGGAGTGGCATGAGGAGAAGCACGAACCTCAAAACTAGATGGCTCTGCCTGACTATAGAGACTAGGAGCCTTCGAAATTTGCTAACTCTTCTTCCGCCGCACTGATGTGTGCTAGGCAACCCTCTCGTGCCTCAGTTAAAGTAAAGCAGACCATTAGTGCAGGCAAACAACACACAAGCAAATAAAAAAATATTGCAGAAAATTTTGAAGATGCATCTCTTGAATCTGAAAAACTAAAACGGTAAAAAATTTCAGTGATGCATCTTCGAAATTTTCTACAACTCAGAAGTTGCATTAATGTACCCATGCAATCTCAAAAAAAAAACTTATTTTGATCATCATTATCAGCCAACAAACATCTAATACACTATGTTTAAACTATCTTAATATTATTTCTATTCATTTCTAACTCTAATCATTGTTTTCTACTCGTTTACACAAACTAAAAAAATTATCAAAAATTTAAAAAATTACGAAAAATTGATTTTTCAAATGTTGTTTTTGATGTTAGAGATGATGATTGAATTTTAAGTTGTTGCAGAGAAAATTTTGAGAGTTCAAAGAATGGTTTTGAAGAAAATGTGAAATGAGAAAGAAGAAAGGTCTGACGCAATTTAACCTCCAAAATATTTCAGAAATGCATTTTCAAAATATTTTAATAACTGGTCTTTTGATACATCTGAAGATTCATCTCCAAAATTTGAAAATATTTATATATTTTTGCATGATGTGTAAAAAACGTATTGAAATTTCTTTAAAAGAAATCCTCTTTTATGATGGCCTACCATAGTCAAATAAATAAGATCAACTCATCTTGGTCCCTCCATGGGAGGTACGATGAGAATCTCTCTTAATTTACTCATTTTTAATTCAAACAAAGGCAGAGCTCTATTTATGGTGGGCCATCAAAATATGAGGTCAAGATAAGATACCCCTCCATTATGACTATTACTAATATTTTAGAAAAATAAATATAATCATATGAAATTAGTAGATTCAATTATTTTGTATATACTTCAAAAATCTTCAATACTAGTTAATAGAAATGAAAATATTCTAACTTCACAATAAATGATCCACAAAATACCACATTTCTTTATAATTATAACCATTGGATTTTGCAAGTTCATTACATCTAATAAGACACATCCTGGACCAGTTTTTCCTTTTCTTTTCTTCTTTTTCCACCCTCACACCCCGACTCCAGCCTCGCCTTTCTCCTCAGACTTTGTAGCACCAGCCATCTCCCCAACCTTCACCAGCCCACCTCAGAACCCTACTCCGACCACACCTTCTCAAACTTTGTAACACCAAACATCTTCCCAATGCAACAGTCACCGGATCCCCATGTTCAAGGCCTAAAACCACATCAAGACTGTGTCACAATGTCTTGTGGGCTGGCATTGATGAGCTCCGTGAATCACAAATTTAAACCTCCAAATCTTTATTCCCTCTAATTCCTGGGAATGTAAATGTGGGTGTGTGGGTGGTTCATTACTTTTTAGTTTCACCACTGCAAACCTGGTTTGTCTGTGTGTGTTGTTGGAGCTTTATGAACCAAAAGCTCATCACACCGTTGTATTCTTTGTTCTTCCACCTCGGGACATCATTTGATAGCAAAAATGGGACAATTACGGTAGCCAATTGTGCCACCATACACACTAACAGTTCGTTTATCCAAGCTGATTTTACGACAATTTATAGCGACCAAAACAGCCATAATGAAGAACAGACAAGAATTAAACGTTTTTTCAGTGCATTAAACATCTGATTAGTCTCTCAACCGCCTACAACATTGCTACACTCATCATGTATGCTGAAAAAGGATTGGTTTAAAGAAGTGCAGAACTTAATTTTTATTTCATTTTTGAAGCCTGATAATTTGGTAATATTTACAACACTACAAGTACCCCAATCTATCTCCATGCACACTAGCTGCACCAGTTGTTAACTTGCTTGAGCTGAAATGTGGAGGAACCTGAGAATTCATCGCTGCAAGATCTCTTACACGAACTAAAATATGCTCAGGAATCGGAGCCGTACCATGTTTTCGTGAATTCATCTATCATACACACCAAAAAAGGCTAACGTAAGTAACCATCAAAACTGAACTTATAAATTCACAAGTTTTTAAATATTTGAAAATTTTCATTTTTGGAAAGTAACTTGAACACAAATTCAGGGAATGGAATGTCAGTAAACAGGAACTGGATGAATTCACAACCCACAAAACATGAAACTAAAGAAATTTATGCATAGAAAACATGGGGTATAAAACTAAATAAATAAATTATCCACCAATTAAGTATAACATATTAACGAAATTTAAAATATTTAATCACATTCGTGCTTTTAGGTAGGTCAATTTAACATGAGATTGTATTGGAAACTAACTTAATCTGCTTCTATGAGATTAAACTGAATAAACTCTTACCCCCTCATCTGCAGGTGTATGAGCGAAGCTAGCTTTGAGCAAATTCCTCCACTTGTCCTACAAAGCAAAAAAATGTATTAAATGTATGCAGGTACAAAGACCAAAATCTAGCATTGTAAGTTTAACATGATCAAAAGTCAACGAGATATGGATTTATTAATGAGTACCTTGAGATCAACAGAGGTTCGATGTGAGTATGAGGAAAAGGATTGCCGTTTGATCTCAGACCACCTCCCTGGTCCACAACGCGACACACCTTCAATCAATTTTGTTACCTCGGCAAGGGTCCATGCTCGATGATGTTTCCTCCTCATTCCACCTTTAGCAGTGGGAACAGTTACCGTGTTGCTCTCTGCAGTATGACTAGGTGGATCAATCTTTTTTGGTCTCAATTCCTGCCTTGGTTCAGTTGTGCCAAATATCGGAGACTGCTTCTCTTTTCCAGATTCAGAAGTAGACTGAGAAAGACACCACCCCAAAAAAAATATGATTAAATCATGGTGCTATATAGTCAAATCTCATTTTACCTATGAGCTACAAGTAACAGAAACTAGAATGAGGTTAAAGGAGGCAGATTGATATGTTTGATGATGCACAAGTATTGTGCCGCCAATCAAACACATGGAAGGACTGCATAATTTGTACACTCAAAAATATTTTCCCTCAGATGCATCAAAGCCCTCGTAATTAATTCACCATCAGAAACACTGCAAAGCGGTTCAGCTTGCACTCACAGGAAAAAAGTAGCACCCATACAAGGTAAAAGAGTGAAATTATAACTTCACCAAAATTTGATAAACATAACCAGCTTAGAAAATATTGATATTAACAAACTGCAATAGCAATTTCCTTAGCCACCACATTGAACTTGTGTTAAATAAAGGATATATATATATATACAAGCAAATTACACAGCATATTAGAAGCCGTTTACATCATAACCTAAACAAAAAAGTTTAACAAATCAATTCATGCCGTAACCTCTCAAAGGGCGGTTTTTTTCCCAATTCCTGTGACAGATTAAGAGTTATTAAACACTATAACCACCCAGATACTGTTATAGATTATTTATAATCATATAAATGTTCTTTCATTTTGCCTTTGTAGTGATAATCATCTTCTTTATCTTAATAAACTTCTTGCTCAAAGACGTACACATACATATGCTCTTCCATTTTGCCTTAAATAGCAGTCAAGATATGTATTTTAAATCATTATAGCATGAGGTAAATATATCTATGATTAGGTTTGTTGGTTTTATCCCTATAATCAAGGGATTTCTTTGTAGATTTAATTGTAATCACTTGGTTATAAGTAACAAGGCTGAGAGTAATTTCACTCAGGCACTTCAAATCTCATTCAACAATTTATACATTCTATCACTAGCAGAGACTTAGTTGGTCTTACCGGCTGATGAATCTTCACAGGCATGGAACTTGGCTTTGAGACTTTCTCCTGAATCTCACTATCAGTGTCAGAACCATGATCGCTAACTGCATTATTGCTTAATTTTGCAGCTTCAACCATGCCAGTTGGATGGAATTTCTGAAACAAAATTATAATGTTTTTTGTTTGTTACAAAATAAAAACACTTTCCCGGACTATCATATATATCAGTTATTTCCAAAACATTCAAGAGACTGCTGCAAAAGACACAACAGGAGTAGCAAGGCACTACTAGAAAGATATGGACATGCAATCAAATGGTTTTAAAACATTTTGGCCAATCTCTTAAAACAGCTTTTACATGGCATGATTTGCTGCCATATTTGATTAAGAATAGGAGAGCTGTACTAGCATAAACACAGGTTAGTGCTCTGTATTTTGTAACACATCATATAGTATAAATATTATAATTATATTCTATTATGCAGTTTCAGTTTGCTCTTTTCCTCCATCTCTACATGAATCCCTTAATTTTAAGAACAACTAGAGGCCAAAGGATGAAACCAAATGTATGAACAAGAACCTGCTAAACTTCTTCTAATGGCAGTTATGAGAAGCTTTAATGGCAGTTATATCATTTAATTTTAGGAATAAACATGGAAAGGAGAGGAGAAACTGATTATGGATAGTTATTGAGTGGTTTTGGATGGGAGAAACCAAGCTCTTGAATTCTTGGAGAGAGAGACCAAGACTCTTAAATTTCTTGGATAGGAATTGCTTTATATTTGTTCTATCATTGTCTCTCTAAACTTTCTTTGATGTACTAGTGTGTTAATTCTGTATTAAAATGTGAACTGTTGTTCTAGACAAATTCTGCAGAGGATTGTTCTGTCATTTCTGTTTTCTTTAATTCATTCACTATAGGTACCAGTTTCTATCAGAACCATTCTTCTTTGAGGGGGTATGACTAAAACATAATACTAAGTGTTTTTGACAGCATATTTGAACATGAAAAAGTATAACTTACCATAAGAGACGTGATATTTTTCCTTGGACGGCTTCTTCGGACCCGAGAAACACATGGAATTTGGACACCAGAACCTCCAAGAGAATCTAACCTGGTGACAAATGTTCTTACCTCCGGAAAAGCATTCCTAGCAGGCCTGATGTAAGAAGTTGGAGAAACATGTCTGTGTCCTGTATTTTTATTAGAACTTGACGACCTAGGATTGTACTCTCTAGATTCGTTTTCAGAGAGCTCTTCAATATATCGCTTAGTGGGCTTACGCATTCTTTTTGCAGCTCTTTGTTCTCTCTGCTGATCCGCATCCCCTAAATCATGTTCCGTATGAAGATTGTCCAGTCTTGTTTCAGAAGCAACTTGGATATCATCAACTGCGTAACCCTCCACTGCATATGAATCCGCATACTTGACATCTCCTTCTCCAGCCATATTTTCCGCAGAGATTACAGCTGCGGCATTCACATTTGCAGAACATTTTTCTTCCCGTTTTCTACTTATTTTGTTATCTTTAATAGTGAATGTTGTTGCTGATACATCACAAGAGTTAGTTAAACTCATAGCAATCCTTCTCTTCAACCACTGTTTGTCTTTCACAGTAGTTTCCCGACCAAAAGTGACTTTAAACAGTTCATGAAGTTCTTTTATCGACAGCTTGTCTAAACATATTTCTCCGTCTGTCATGGAAAAATCAGGCTTCAAAGGGGAATAGACAGCAGAAGCAGATGATCCACTTTCTATCACTCCTTCTGAAGGTCTCGAACACTGATCAATACTCCCAGATTGGTTACTATGACAATAATTTAAACTTGATGCTATAGAAGGTGCTTCTTGGTCCTTCTCATTTATGACAGGAAATTTATCAGCAGAACACTGTCTATCTATTTGTACATGAGAACGAATGGGTGATCGAGACGACAAGCGAAGTTTCTCTTCCTGTTTAACTTTTTGCAGAATCTGTTCAATATACTACAAGAAACTTTAGAGGTAAAGAAGGACCCTAGATAAAAAAATTCTACAAATATCAGGATATGAAGACATGCAAACCAAAAACTATGCACCCATTACCCAAGAAAAGTAAAGCTTTGTAACATGATATCAAGAAAATATGAGATCAATAACCACTTCCCAAATAAAACTACATATAATATTGTAAAGGATAAAAAAATATCCAATGTAAAACAACAACCAAGCCTTATCGCGCTAAGTGAGGTCGGATCCAATGTAAAAGACTTGTAAAAAATTGAAACCCAAACCAGCACATATATATATACTCTAGACAAAGAAAAAATATACGTTCCATGTCCCTGATACTTATTTTAACTATATTTTTCTTTAGTCAAAAATGTACAAGCTGCAATATACATAACCTGTATCATATCCGGTAACAAATACTTGACATAGTTCTGCCAAACTAAAGCATCACAAAGTATTTAATACTATAACTCTTAATCAGATAAATATTAGCCAGTTAATCATTAGAATATGTATAAAGTTGCCATTTAAACCAGTGTTATCAAATATCCGCTTGGCGGATATACGTGACGGTTGTTGGGCTCACCACAATGGTAAATATCAACCAATATTGTGGACTTTTCTGCCATAATCCGCTATACCAACGCCACAATGCGTCAAGTATAGCGGATTTTGGTTTTCCGACATGGACAGCCCTGATTTAAACTATCTCTTACAACCTCACTACATTCCACATACAAGGCTAACTTAGCATCCATTTCTTTTCTTAACTATAGAAAAAAGTTATTAGAATATTAAGGAAAATTACATTATGGTTAAAGTACATAATGGCACTGTAAAATTCATAAATGTGAAAGAGACAACAAGAACTCATCTTTCCTGAATCAGAATACATGTATCCTGACTGCAAAAGTATAATAGTAACATCTTCTAAGAAGCCAATACATCTTTGACCACCATCAACTCAAAAGAAAAGAAAATTTTAGTTTTACCACACAAAAGGTTCAAGTGATTACTGCATAAATTCAAAATAAATTTATTTAGGCGAAATTGCATCACGGGTCCTTTAAACTTAAAGTTTCAAACAAGTCTTTTATCTTAAAAAATATTTACACAGGTGAGGACCATCTTTTGTTTTTAATCTGTCTTTGTTACAAATTTGTGTACATGATAATTGAATGATATACTGTAAGTAATATTATACCACTCAACACCACAATTAGAACCTCGATGACAACAACGAGGTCACAAGCTTTAGATAAAAACTGAAAAAGACCATGTTAATTTTGATGGATTAAATCTTGTAAAATTCATTATACGGTGTAATTTAGAAGTTATCTTGATGAATGGAATATGTAATTTACCTTTTTAATGATTAAATAAAACTTTTGATAACATAAATAGAAGAAAAAAATGAAGTTTGGTTCAACATCGTTTAAGTTTTTAAAAACAAAAAAGACTAACATAGGACTAACTTAAAACATAAAGAGTTAAAGGATCCTGATGCAGTTTTGCCATTTATTTGTGTGCAGCAGCCCCTATGACTGAATTGAAAAGAGATAAACGATCCTGATGCAGTTTTGCCATTTATTTGTGTGCAACAGCCCCTATGACTGAATTAAACATCAGATATATCACTTCCATAAAAAGATTAAAAACAGTCTGTTTATGAGAGCAGCACTTTTCCTTGCCAATATGCTCATCGATGGCTCAGGTGATTCACATTTATAAATTACTAAAGAGGAAATATCATATATACGACTCCTCTATTATACATCATCTGATAGAAGAAAGCATTCAGTTGGTTTCACAAATTTTTTCCAAGCATTCAAAAGAATCATGATGAGCTAGAGCATAGTTCATGCATTTTAAAATTTTATAATGCAGAAGAAACTACAAAAAAGAATCAAAACGTAAGAAAGGCAGACTGAATGAAAGAAGAAGAAAAATAGCCAATCACCTGAAACTTTGCATTTAGCTTCCCCAAATCTGCCTCTGCAGTGCCTAATTGTGAAACGCCTGGGTATTAGTTGGAAGAAAATGCGGAAAAATATATTAGTAAGAGGGTGGAATTTCCTAAAACTTAACAACAGTCAAAACCGTATAAATAAGCAAACATCAAGTGTCCACCAACAAGAAATGTTAAGTTATATGTGAGAAACAAAGCTTCAGGCATTCAACAGCTTGACAAACAGACAACATTGACCACAAATTGCCCGTGAATAG
The DNA here is from genome assembly GCA_963859935.3 of Lathyrus sativus. Taxonomy (NCBI): domain Eukaryota; kingdom Viridiplantae; phylum Streptophyta; class Magnoliopsida; order Fabales; family Fabaceae; genus Lathyrus; species Lathyrus sativus. Next base: position 18,010,742 of record OZ012738.1, on the reverse strand, counting down.
AGAGGGAGGCTGTTTATAACATAAAACAACTAAACCAATTCACCAACACACAAATTGTAGTCATGAAATAACCAAAAGAAAGACAGACAACACGCAAATCACTGGTTTTTCGGAGCTTAAAATATAGTAAGCAGCCAAAAAATCCCTTGAAAAATTAGTTGTGACTCTAATGTGACCAGTACAGCATATGTTAACGAGTAACCATTTCTGCAACTGAAAGATTGAGCATTCACCTTCCGAGCACTCCAATCGAAGCTTCCCTGAAGATGATCTTTCGATTGATATGCATTCCAAACTCTGTCCAGTATCAGCAACAACACGCATTTCACTGTTTTCATATTCAAGAAAATCCTCCACCTCCATTACTTCATCATCTGTTGCGGGCACTAACCTCCCATCCCCTTCAACCTAGACATCATGTCAGACATATCACAGAATTATGAATAAACCCTATATAAAAGTACAAATCACTGAACAAAAATGCAAAACCATAAAACAAAAAATTATGGAATGCAAATATAATGTAACCAAATTACATTTCATTTTATTACAGAAAATTTAGAGACACAAATATAATTCAACCAAATTACAAAGGTGTGCTATTCAATTCACTTAAATATAACAACACAACAATGCTTTAAAATCAAGAGTCTGCGCAAGATCTGGAGGGTGTTGCGAGATTGTAACTCGAGGATCGTAACATGGTTGTAAGATCCTACTAATGGGGAACAAAGAGTTAAATATGTAATTATATCATTCACGTGCAAAAATATCATTAAATGTAGAAAATAACCTATAAATCACAACACTAAACTAAGTTCTTAACCATAAATTAAGTTCAAAACCACAACAATAACCATAAGTTTGTAGCCATATGTATAGTCTACGCAGAGGAACTCGCACAACAACGATGGTGTCTAAAAGAAGACTGGAAGTTATTAGATATTTTACTATTTTGTAGTAGATTGCAGGCCATTTCTGGAAGGAAAAAATGAATAATGGGCAAACAAAAAAGTGATACTACTAGAATAACAAGCAATCATTCTAATTGAAATGTGTGGATGAATTTATTAAGTTCATCTATTTGGGCTTCTTAGTTATTAGATTAGACGGGATGCTTTCAACATTTTTTGTAATCGAACAAAAAAAAACAGAAACAAACAGAAAGAATATATCATTAGAACACTTTGGGTTCAATGATTACAATTTTAGTCTAGTACACAGGTTAGGTTATTGGAAATATACCTTATAACTGTTCAACAACTCATAAAAGGGCAATGGTATACTGAGAACGAAAAAAAAACACTTAGGGAGTCATAACATCTCCCATTATCTTAATTTTGTCAAGAAGCCTAATGAGTAATGAACAGATATCATCAAATAGAAATTTTCCCCCATGCACGGAGCACACAAAACTAGATTAAAAATCCAAATCTAAATTACATTGACTAACATAATCAGTGACTAATTAAATACATACCCGAACAAGTTTGTACACAACCGGGTTAGAAATCTGTTTAGGCGAAGACAAAGCAGAACTGCTCCTATCAACTCCACTGTCTTCAAGCTTCCCATCATCATAATCCTCAATCCCAATCACTGTTTCCATTGAATATCAACCACATGCACCTCAAAAGTACACTATCTATAAACCAGAGAAAAACAAATTAACAAATAAAAATTCACAAATTCTCAACAAACACAAAAAATCACAAAACCCCCAATTCAGAAATGCGACAATAACTACTCAAACTGAATTAAAAACAAAGCAAATGAGAACAAATTGAAATTGGACTCACACCATATAGAGCGAGCGAGTGAGCGAGTTAACTCAGTGATGAAGCAGAAAAATCACATTGAGAGTGACCGATTCCAACGAGTTGAAGAAACTTCTGGCATAAGTAAAAGGAAAATGAATTTGAAGGAATTTTACTGAGAAATGAATCCGAAAATTTTTAATCTGGTTTGGTAATTTTTGCAACAAAAAAAGTTGTATGGTGTGTGTAGTGTAGGTGAGAGTGGTTTTTGGGTTCGCTTTTTGATTACGCTGTACGAGTTTTTAGCTTCGGATTTGAAATATTCAGTGAGGTATAATCTAATTTTCGCACTCGATTCCGGAATACTATTTCGCTGTTTGGACTCTCTCTGTCCGGAACTCTGTCTCTACACATCTTTCAAAAATCATCTTTTGCTATAATGTATACTACTTTTTTTTTCCTTTTTTTATTACTTTTTTTAATATTTTACTTTTTAAAACTAAAAAATAAAATGATAATTATAATCAATCATTCATATGAATTATTTGTGAAATGTTAATATTGGTCAGTTTGGTTGATATCGATACTCTTTTATTATGGTTCAGCAATACTGGCATGTAAATTTATTGACAATTGATTATAAATGGGAGATTTTATATTTTTCTTGGTTGTATCCGAGGATAGAGGTAAAAAGAATTGTGAAAATATAATATGTCGATCTCTTATATTTTAACTACTCTAATTACATATCTTTTTAAGGTGTTTCTATCTTTTGGTATTTCGCACTAGAATCTTCTTTATGGATAAATATTTGGTGGGATTGTGCTAGTTTGAAATTTTTTTAGTTAAATGAAAAGTTAACAAATTGATGATCATCACTTTTGTTGTTCTATGTATTTAATAGCGTTATATATATATATATATATATATATATATATATATATATATATATATATATATATATATATATATATATATATATATATATAATATGGTGTATAAGCAACATGTGGAACAAAATGCTCTAACATGTATTCTAGCATCAGTCCGTAGTATGTTAGTTAGATTTTATAGAAAAATTTAAGAATGATTATATTTGTTTCTAAGAAGATTTGTTCAGTCTAAAATTCTAACATGTATTCTAGCATCAGTCCGTAGTATGTTAGTTAAATTTTATAGAAAAATCTAAGAATGATTATATTTGTTTCTAAGAAGATTTGTTCAGTCTAAAATTCTAACATGTATTCTAGCATCGGTCCGTAGTATGTTAGTTAGATTTTATAGAAAAATCTAAGAATGATTATATTTGTTTCTAAGAAGATTTGTTGAGTCTGAAATTCTATTAAATGTCCGACAAAAAGACCTTGGAGTCTCATAGGCAGTCTAGATGAATTTTTAATTAATCTTTTATTTATTATTTAAAATCCAAGTGGATTTTTTAAATATTTTTACTATTTTTATATATTATATAATATTTTTTTATTTTTTATTTTTTTTTTAAATTAGTTTAGTTGTGTCAATTTCAAACACACACAAGCCCATTGTCAATCCAACACTCTTAAGCAAATACTTATGCATGCTTATGATTTATAAACCCTTGTATAATTTGTAAATCAACCAATGTGGGACTTATCTATTAGAAAATATTTGTGACTCAAGCAGGCTTCTACGCACTTGTATTCATCAAGCTGGATTTTCACATCACCACCCCCGTAACAGAAAAAGTTGGGAACACCAAACACTAATTTCTCTTTCATGTATTTGTTTCTTAGCACATAGCTTTAACTATCAACCAATAGAATTTCTGTATGTTTTACTTTTCGCATGCATAATTTCTATAAATTTTTGCTTGTTGTTTGTTCTTCCACTTACACTGTAAATTCCTGTAAACTCTACGTTGTAGTTATATAATTTTCAATTTTATTAGAAACTTTTATTTAAAAAATACATTAATTGTGTTATGTTTAATCATTATATAGTACCTAAAATATGCATAGAAGTAAACACATCAATTGAAACAAAAGTAAAAAACTTTACAAAAATAAATCTATGTGAGATATCATTCAGTTTCAACAACTACTTTGGATAGTGTGACTTTTAAAGTTCCAACATACAAAGGTAATACAAATTTTACTAATAACAACCTTACAACACACATTAGTTCATGGTAATGTAATCTACACCCCTCACTTTCCAACATACAAGCAAATCAAAACTTTCCTACATATTATGAAGATTGATAGCACGCTGACGTACAATTTCGTAGCCACAATCGAAGAAGATTGAGGTTTTATGCGGGGTGAGTCAAGTCGTGAATAACATCATTGTCGCCGTTGTGAGGGCAAGGTTCCCTATCATTATACCTTTGTGTTTTAATGATGTCAAAACTAAGAAGTTTAGTTATTGTGCAGTTTGGATGATATCACTCTATCTAAGTCATGCATCTATGTTTCATAATGTTTAAAATCATTCATAAAACATGTATAAGACATTTAGAATCATACTTCTTATTAAAAATATTGTTTTTGACATTTTTCATGTGTATATGGCGACTCACTCATAGTATAAGTCGACTCATGCTGAAGGAAATTCCTTTTGGAGCATTTTGTCACCTATGAGTCGACTCATAACTCTGTATAGGTCAACTCATACTGTAGTGTTTTTCATTTGCTGCATTTTGCCACCTACGAGTCGACTCATAGCTTTGCATAGGTCGACTCATCGCTTGTTTGCACTCAAAATTAAGTCATTTTGTGCTTCTAAAGTCATCTTTTCTTACATTCATTCTCATATAAATAATCATTTGCTCCATTTTTTATAACAAGAGGAAATTTGAAAATATACACTTTCATCTTCCATTCATCAAAAATCACACATAATCATCCTTTTTATTGTTATGCTTGATCAAGAGTGATAACGTCCAAATATGGGATTGGTTGTAATCTTGTTTTGGGGAGAGATTAGGTGTGTTTTTCTTCAAATAAAATCGTTATGGTTTTGTCCTCCAAGAATCTCGAGGATTTTGGGGGTTTTGCACATATCATTTCTTCACAGATTCAGTCGAGCGAAGGTGATTAAATAAGGGTGATCCGTTCAATCTAGTAGCGGTAACCAGAGGATTGTGGAAGAAAGATTTGGGTTTGAACTGTGCGTGATTGAAATCAGTCGAGCTAAAGATTTGAAGACCGCGGAGTCATTCAGACAAGTAGCTGGAACTGGAGGTTTAATCAACGCGTTTAAGGCACTTGATTCGACTTGAATCAAGGGAAGAGAAGCGGTTAGTTTCAACCTCTACAATTGGGTTAGATTGTTGTAATACTAGGGTTTCTTATGTAGTGAATTTTGCACGCAAATTTTATACATATCTCAATTCTATTTTTGGAATTGGGGGTAAACGTACCCTAAGCGAGGACGAAAGGAGAACTGCCTAAACAAATCTGGTGTTGTCCTCTTTCTCTCTATTTCTATACTTTTGAATTGTCAGCGTTTGTGTACAATCAATTGTTCGATTAAAATTCTGGTGTAATGTAGTGCTGAAATTATTTTAAAAACTCATAACAATAATTTTGCATTGTAATTAGAAATTTTATGCACTACAACTACTTAGAGAATATCACTTGGGGTACCTTGCACACCAAGTGTTTGACGAATTGATCGCGCACAAACTATTTGCGTTTTTGTCAAACTGAGTTTAATTATTACAAGTCATTGGAAAGTGTATAAACTTAAGTGATTCCAATTGTATTGATTAGCTTTCAAAATATTGATTTGATTTCTCATTGGGTACGATATTCCATTTTAGCTTATCGCATACCTGATCTTTTCAGCAACGGTTAGTTTAGACTACCTAGTTCCTCGAGTGCTACCGCATAAATTTTTTAACCAACTTTTTAAGCGTCGACTCTGTTTAGAAATTAGTGATCTTTTCGACCCCCTTCTAGATCATTGGCGTCGTCTAACAAGTGGTATCACGAGCATCTGTTCATCTAGTGCTTTGCATATAACTTTTCAGAAAATGGCCAATGAACCAAAAAAGGCTTACAATAGAGCACCATTTTTTAATGGTGAGAACTATAGTTATTTGAAAGATTGTATGCACGTGCATATCGATTCTATTGATAGAAAAGTATGGAATGTTATACAAAATGGTCCCGTGGAAATTACCATGACCGATGGGAATAATGTTTTTGTGTCTAAGCTAGAAGCACAATGGAATGAAGAAGATGAGAAAAAGTATAACTATGATTGCAAAGTTAAAAATATTCTAATCTCCTCTTTGGGATTTGATGAGTATTATAGAGTTTCACATTGTACGACTGATAAAGCTATGTGGGATGCATTGCAAGTTGACCATAAGAGTACTAATGATGTCAAACTAGCTCGAATCAACACTTTGACACAAGAGTTTGATCTTTTTCACATGAGGCGTGAGGAAACGATTTTCGACATGCAAAAAAGATTTACTCATTTAATCAATCGACTAAATTCACTTGGTAGACCAATTTCCAATGACATTGCTACTATTAAAATTTTGAGGTGTCTTAATAGGGATTGGCAACCAAAGGTCACAACCATTAAGGAAGCCAATAACCTCGTGACTTTGGACATCACAACTTTATTTGGAAAGCTCCAAGAACATGAGCAAGTGCTCATTAATCTTGATCAATTTAAGAAGAAGGAAAAAAAGAAAGAACCAAAGATGCAAAAAATAAGCTAATAGCTCTAAAGGCTTCTAGTTCAAAGTCCTCCGCAAAAGAGCTAAGTGATAGTGAATCGAATGATGACGATGATGATGAAACGAATGAGGATATGGAATTGTTTGTGAGGCGATATAATTTCTATATAAAGAAAAACGGTATTCAACATTTGGAAAAGAATCTTGTCAACTTTAGAAGACAGACAAGGTATTTCAAGAATGAAAGAAACAAGAGTGGTAAAATAAAACGGTCTTGCTACAGTTGTGGAAAATTTGACTATTATAAGTCATATTGTCCATCGATGAAGAATGACAATGGGAAGGAAAAGAATCGTCCACAAAAGAAACAAGGCAAACCTAGAAGAACCTACATTATTTGGGAAAGCGATAGTGAGTCATCTAGTGATGATAGTTCAAGTGATGAAGAAGAGTCTGTTAACTTTTGTCTCTTCGCTCATCAAAAGAAAAAGAATAAAAAGGTAAGACATGCTAAATATAATAACTCTAATAAAATGTTTCATTCTGAATTACAACATGCTTTTGATACTTTGCACCATGAGGCTTAGGAAGCCTCTAAACGTTTAGCTTCAAACAAACAAATTTTCACTCAATTGGAGAAATAGATATCTGATTCTGAAAGAGAATTAGAGAAGAATTGGAGGCTCTCAAAAAGTCTATGGTGGAAGCAACGAAAGTAAATGTTGAGGAAGGCAAGAGTGGGTGGTTAAATTGGGGTTGTGAGACTTGTCATATTTGGCAAAAAGAGGTTAGAACTCTTAGAGCCAAACTTGACAAAACTCTAGAACAAAATATCACTTTTGCTATTGACATATCACATTTTAAGAAAGGCATGAATAATTCATATCAAAAATACACTTATGTGATCAAAGATCAAGTTAACAAAAGTGACACCCATGTTAATGTTACTTGCTTGTATTGTTTCAAGAGGGGTCATACCATTGCCAAATGTCGTTTTAGGAGGTTTTTAGTTCCTAAAGGTATTTACCAATGGTTGCCCAAATGAAATTAGGGATTCACTCACAACCAATGACCCAATAAAATTAGGATACCTTATTCCCTGGTTTGATAGTGTAGGTACAATATCTTGAGTCTACAGAGAGAAGATGGGTTCTTGATAGTGGATGCTCAAGATACATGACGGAAGATATTTTCCTATTCATTGACTTTAAGGTAAAGAAAAATGGATTTGTAACCTACGGAGACAACAATAAAGGGGAAATACTCGACAAAGGTAGTGTAGGTAATTCATCTTCTACTACTATCTAAGATGTGTTATTAGTTACGGGTCTTAAACACAACGTAATAAGCATTATTCAATTATGTGAGAAGGGTTATAAAGTCTAATTTTCAAAAGATTGCTGCCTAATTGAAAATAATGATAAACAAGAGGATGTTTTTAAAGGCCTGAGGGTTAACAATGTCTATATGCTTGACTTGAGTGAGGTATCATTCAGTAGCGATAAATTTCTCGTCACCATGAGTGAAGATTCATGGTTATGGCATAGGCATTTGGCACATGTCAAATTTGATTTGCTAAATAAGATAGTCTCTAAGGACCTAGTAGTTGGCTTACCTAAAATCAAGTTTTCAAATGATCACTTATGTGATGCCTGCCAAATGGGGAAGCAAACAAGGATCTCATTTAAATTTAAAAACATTGTTTCATCCACGAGACCCCTTGAACACCTCCATATGGCCTCTTTGGGCCATCTAAGATTAAGAGCTTAGGTGGTAGTTACTATGGTTTTGTGATTTTCGATGACTGTTATAAGTTTTGTTGGACTACTTTCTTAGCAAGCAAAAGCGATACTTTTTCGACTTTTGAAAAGTTTGCCAAGCTCTCTCAAAACAAATTGAACACAAACACTATAACAATTCAAAGTGATCATGGAGGTGAATTTGAAAATCATATCTTTGAAGAATTTTGTCATAGGAATGGGATTGATCATGATTTTTCCGCACCCCTCATCAAAATGGGGTTGTGGAACGTAATAATCAAATTTTGGAAGAATTGGGAAGAACTATGATCAATGAAAGTGGCATTCCTAAATACTTTTGGACCAATGTCATTTGTAAGGCTTGTTATGTTTTGAATAGGCTGCTTATCTGTCCTATTCTTAACAAAAATCCATATGAGCTTTTGAAAGGGAGGAAACCCAATGTAACTCACCTTCATGTATTTAGTTGTAAATGTTTTGTGTTGAATAATGGTAAGGAAAACCTTGGCAAGTTCGATTCTAAGGCCGACGAAGGTATCTTTCTCGGATACTCTCAAACTAGTAAGACATATAGGGTATTTAATATGAGGTTACTTATTGTTGAAGAATCCGTACACGTTACTTTTGATGAAACTTATCCAAAAAATGTCGAAAAATGTATTTCTTTTCATGGTGCAGATGTATCTTCATAAGACATACTCAAAGACACTGAAAAATGGACTGATCAACCTGAAGCAATGAAAGTTGAGGAGGGAAAAGATCACCATCATAAAGAGATTGAGGATGATCATCTGACTAACAATGATGACCTTTCTCCATCTTGGAAGTCCTCTAAAGACCATTTTATTGAAAACATTCTCAGTGACATTTCAAAGGGAGTAACTACGAGATCCAAGCTAATTAACTTTTGTTATCATTTCACTTGCGTCTTTCAAATTGAGCCTAAAAACTCCAAAGACGCATTACTCGATGAACATTGGTTTTTGGCAATGCAAGAGGAACTTAATCAATTCAAGAGAAATGAGGTTTGGGATTTTGTCTCGCCTCCACGAGGCCATCGAGTAATTGGTACTAAATGGGTATTTATGTACAAACTAGATGAAATCGGGATTATAACTCGTAACAAGGCTTGCATTGTTGCCCAAGGGTATAACCAAGAGGAATACATTGACTATGAGGATACTTATGCTCCGGTCGCCTGACTCGAGGCTATACGCCTTTTGCTTGCCTATGCTTGTTCACAAAATTTTAAACTATACCAAATGGATGTGAAAAGTGCTTTCCTAAATGGATACATTAATGAATAAGTTTACATATCTCAACCTCCTGAATTTGAAAACCATGAGTATCCAAATTACATTTATAAACTTAAATGTGCTTTGTATGGTCTCAAACAAGCCCCTAGGGCTTGGTATAAGCGTCTTAGAAATTTTTTACTTGATCAAGGGTACTCAAGAGGGACAGTTGATATTACACTCTTTATTAAGCTTCAAGAAAATCACTCAATTCTAGTCCAAGTTTATGTTAATGATATTATATTTTGATTCACTAACATACACTTGATCGAGGAATTTTCTAAGTTGATGCAGGGTGAATTCGAGATGAGTATGATGGGGGAGCTAACATATTTCCTCGGATTACAAATTAAACAACTTGATGAGGTAACTTTTGTGAGCCAAAATAAGTATTGCATTGATCTTCTCAAGCGCTTTGATATGGCAAACTCAAAGGTGATTGACACTCATATGCCCATAAATAGAAATTTAGATCGACATGAAAATAGAAAGGTAGTTGATGTAAAAAAGTATCGAGGTATGATAGGATCCCTTTTATATATTATCACTTCTCGATTGGATATTATGTTTAGTGTTTGTATGTGTGCTAGATATCAATCATCCCTCAAAGAATCACATTTAAAAGCAGTTAAGTGTATACTTAGATATCTATGTGGTACCTCTAAGTTTAGTCTTTGGTTCTCTAAAGGGATCGATTGCAATTTGGTTGGTTATTTTGATTCCCATTTTACTGGTTGCAAATTAGATAGGAAAAGCACTAGTGGCACGTCTCATTTGTAACGCCCCGATTCTGAATTTCCTTTATTTTGAATCCTTTCTGATTTAATTAATTGAATTATTATTTTAAATGTGGAATTGTGTGTTAATATGTTATTTGTGCATATTGTGCTATTTTTGCCTACTTTGAGAGTTTCGGGTAAAAATAGATCGGAGGGTATTTTGGGCATTAGTAATTATGTTAAGTGGATATTTTATGTGAATTGATTAATTAGTGTGTGGAAAGAATTTGAGAGGAAAAAAAAGAGAAAATGAGTATATGAGAGAAAAAGAGAAAGTTAGTAAGAGAAAAAGAAAAACAAAGGAAAGAAAGGAAGAGAAGAGAAAGAGGAGAGAAAGAAGAGGAAAACCTAGAACTTCAAGAAATCATTACCAAAGCTTTCGATTGATCGGGTAAAGGTGTGAAACTTTATTATTCTATCAATGTGTATAATCATGTATGATTTTGTTGGATTGTTTTGGATTGTTGGTAGTTTTTCTACACTTTCCATTTTAGGTTGAATTTGGTTTAATGGATAGAAATCTTTGTCTAACTGTTAGAATCGTGATTAGATGACGTAGATTAGTCGGTATATGTTAGACTAAGGCTACTGGATATGAGTTGGAGTTCATCGGGTGATTTTATCGGTGGTTTTGGATTCTGAACAACGGGGAGAAGTGGAAATCGCAGACGCTCGCTAGCAGTTCGCTAGGCGAGCAGGTCGCGAATGGTCGCTGGTAGTTCGCTAGGCGAGTGCGCAGCAAACGGTCCCAGACTTGGGACAGAATGGTTTTAATGTCCCTCGCTGGCAGCGAAGGGAGTAGCGAGGAGCTCGCTGGAGGTTCGTTGTGGCGAACGGTGTAGCGAACGAGGTCTGTAGCCTCTGTTCTGGCTCGCTAGCAGTTCGCTAGGCGAGGAGGTAGCGAACGCTCGCTAGGCGAGCGTGTAGCGAACGTAGCAGGATAAATTTTCCCTGTTGTGGGGTGCTGTCGTGGCTTGGGGTTTCGGTTGCGATCGACCCTTCTTTGATTTAGTAGTTTATATGCTGGGTTGTGTTGTGTTGTGGGTAGCCGTATGGCGTGAATCCTAGATTATGAATTGTGGTTGCTTGGGCAATTATGTGCATTGTTTAGCCTGATTAAAAATCTATGATGTTGTATGAATATATGCGATGAATGTGTAGAATGCATGAGTATGTTTGTAAACATGTGTGCATTTTCAAGAGTGTCATGAGTCATGTTGCATGTGAAGCATCATGGTATGCATTCTTGTGTCGATTGATTCCTCGGTGAATCTGCAGAACCTCGTGTGCCCTTGTGGGGTGTGAGCGATGGTTAATTATTGATTCCTCGGTGAATCTGCAGAACCTCGTGTGCCCTTGTGGGGTGTGAGCGATGGTTAATTATTGATCCCTCGGTGGATTTGCAGAACCTCGTATGTTACGATGGTTATTTTGATTCTGCGTAGAATCTGCAGAACCTCGTGTGCCCATGTGGGGTGTGAGCGATGGTTATTTGGTTCTTCAATTGAACCTGCTGAAATGTGTCGGTACCGCATTTGCATCTGCATAGAGTCGTGTGTCGGTCTCTATGAGTTGCATGTTGACATCCTGCATGGTGTATGGTGAATGAACATAATTGTAAATGTTTATATGAATTGCTGATGATTGGCATGATTGGTATGCTTGAAGACACATGTGTGTGTGAATATATGAATATGTATGTTTTGTGTGTTTATGAACCGATATAAACATTGTTGATGCATATTGTATATGCATGATTGTTCTATTTGTAAATAGATAATGTGAATACATTGCGATGTACGGTATGACGAGGTGAGTTGCGGTGAGAATGCGAAAGACATATATTGGGTATCATGTATATTAATATGTTTGTATGCATTGTTATTATGATATCGTTTCTCACCCTTCTGTTGTTTCTTTTAATGCTCTATGAGGCATTGCAGATTAGATTGCTGGAGGTATTTTTGTGAAGCGTGACCTTTTTCCCTTTTGGTCGGTCGGCTCTGATATGTAGCACCGGGTAGATAGGATTTTTTTTTTTTTATCCTTTTGTGATACATCTGAATATGTATCTGCTGTCGATATGTTTGGTAAAACATGATGAATGATAACTGTATATGTGAATACATGTTTGGTGAATTATGAAATATTTGGATATTTCCGCCTTTGTTCTAAATATTTCTTGTGGGTGTTATCCCGATGTTGCGTATCTGTTGAGCAGGTGTTGTGTGTGTTGGAATTTTTATGATAATGTGATATTTCCCTTTTATGCCATGTTGAAAATGTACTCTAATGAAATTTTAAATTTATGCCTAAATGATTAATTGTATTATTTGGGGGCATAGAGAGGGGGGGTGTTACATTAAGTGGTATCAGAGCCCAGTGTTGAGTCAGTTGTATCTGTCTCGCTGTTTTGTTGGTTGAACGGTTGTTTGACCCTGTTGTTATTTTTGGGAATAATCAGAATATGGCTGGTCGTAATGACAACGCGATGGCTGCGGCATTGGAAGCTATGGCTCGAGCGGTGCAGGGTGCGCCGAATGTGAATGCTAACGATGAGTTTAGAAAGAATCAACCGCCGGTGTTCAAAGGAAGGTTTGATCCGGACGGTGCTCAGATTTGGCTGAAAGAGGTCGAGAGGATCTTCAGAGTTATGAATTGCGCTGAGAGGAACAAGGTGAGACTTGGGTCTCACATGCTGAGAGAAGAAGCTGATGACTGGTGGGTCGGCATAAGACAAATTCTTGGAGTTGATGATGAGGAAATAACTTGGGATTTGTTCCGCACTGAATTTTTGAGGAAGTATTATCCGAAGAGTGTGAAGGGAAAGAAGGAGATGGGGTTTCTAGAATTGAAACAACGAAACATGTCCGTGGTCGACTACACAGCTAAGTTTACGGAGTTGGTGAAATTCCATCCTCACTATGATGCGGTGGCGGCAGAATTTTCCAAGTGTATTAAGTACGAGAACGGCTTGCGCCCGGAGATCAAGCAAGTTGTGGGATATCAGAGGATTCGAAGATTTTCGGACTTAACCGAATGCTGTAGAAATTTCGAAGAGGATAGTAGGGCTCGTTCTACTCACTATAAGAGTTTGAATGAGAGGCGAGGGAAGCAACCAGTAAGGAGTGGGCCTTATGTGACGCCTGCTGATAAAGGGAAGCATAGGGAACACTTTGTCAAGAAATCCGGAGGAGGGAGTTTTGGTCCCGTTAAGTGCTATAGGTGCGGCGAAGAGGGGCACAAATCTTTTGAGTGTAAGAAGGCTGGGGAAAAGTGTGCTAACTGTGGTGGTCTCGGTCATGCTACAACTGAATGTAGAAGGAATGTGATTAAGTGTTTTAACTGTGGGGAGGTTGGTCATATTAGTACGAAGTGTACTAAGGCAAAGCAAGCTCCGTCAAGCGGGAAGGTATTTGCATTAGCGGGTGTAGACACTACTAATGCGGATCGGTTGATTAAAGGTACATGCTTTATTAATAATATGCCCTTAGTTGCTATTATCAATACCGGAGCGACTCATTCGTTTATTTCTTTCGAGTGCGCTAAGCGTTTGGATTTGTGTTTTTCTTCTTGTGGTGGTGATATGGTTATTGAGACGCCCGCTTCGGGGTTGGTAACTACGTCTTCGGTATGTTTGAGTTGTCCCTTGACCATGTATGATAAGGACTTTATTATGGACTTGGTGTGTTTGCCATTAGAAGGATTAGATGTGATTTTGGGTATGAATTGGTTGCAGTATAATAGAGTTCATATTGATTGTTATCACAAGATGGTGAGGTTTCCATCTTTGGGAGATGAGGAGGAAGAGAGTTTTCTATCCACTAAAGAGTTGAAGAAAATTTTGGCGGATGAAGCTCAAGTGTTCTGTTTGTTTGCGTCGCTGTCGGTAGAGAATAAGGTTGAATTGGATTTGGTTCCAGTGTTATGTGACTTTCCAGAAGTATTTCCGGAGGACATTACGGATGTACCGCCAGAAAGGGAAGTTGAGTTTTCGATTGATCTAGTTCCCGATACTAGATCGATTTCGATGGCACCGTATCGTATGTCGGCATCGAAGTTGGTAGAGTTGAAGATACAATTGAATGATTTATTGGAAAAGAGATTTGTTAGGCCGAGTGTTTCTCCTTGGGGTGCGCCGGTATTGTTGGTAAAGAAGAAAGATGGGAGCATGCGGATGTGTATTGATTATCGGCAGTTGAACAAGGTGACTATCAAGAATAAGTATCCGCTTCCTAGAATTGATGATTTTATGGACCAATTGCTTGGTGCCCGTGTTTTTAGTAAGATTGATTTGAGGTCAGGTTATCACCAAATTCGTGTTAAAGGAGAAGATATTCAAAAGACGGCTTTTAGGACACGGTATGGTCATTATGAATTTTCTGTGATGCCATTCAGAGTTTCTAATGCGCCGGGTGTGTTTATGGAATATATGAATCGTATCTTTCATGAGCAGTTGGATCGTTTCGTAGTTGTGTTTATTGATGACATTTTGATTTACTCTAAGTCCCAAGAAGAGCATGAAGAGCATTTGCGGGTTGTGTTGCAAGTATTGAAGGAGAAGCAATTGTATGCTAAGTTATCCAAGTGCGAGTTTTGGTTATCGGAAGTGAATTTTCTTGGGCATGTTATTTCTGGTAACGGTATTTGTGTTGATCCGTCCAAGATTGATGCGGTGATGCAATGGGAGGCTTCTAAGTCGGTTACGGAGATCCGAAGCTTTTTGGGCTTGGCCGGTTATTATCGGAGGTTTATTGAGGGATTTTCGAAGTTGGCACTTCCGTTGACTCAGTTGACTTGTAAGGGAAAGACTTTTGTTTGGGACATTAATTATGAGAAGAGTTTTGTTGAACTTAAGAGACGGTTGACAACGGCGCCGGTTCTGATTTTGCCAAATCTGACGAAAGCGTTTGTGGTTTATTGTGATGCTTCTTTGTCCGGTTTGGGTGGTGTTTTGATGCAAGACGGTAAAGTTGTGGCTTATGCTTCAAGGCAATTGAGAGTGCATGAGAAGAATTATCCCACGCACGATTTGGAATTGGCGGTCGTGGTCTTTGTTTTGAAAATTTGGAGACATTATCTCTATGGTGCGAGATTTGAAGTTTTTAGCGACCACAAGAGTTTGAAGTATTTATTTGAGCAAAAGGAATTGAATTTGAGGCAAAGGAGATGGTTAGAGTTTTTGAAGGATTATGACTTTGGTTTGAATTACCATCCGGGTAAGGCAAATGTTGTAGTCGATGCTTTGAGCCGGAAGTTAGTGCATATGTCTACATTGATGGTAAGAGAATGGGAACTTTTGGAGAGTTTTAGAGATTTGAGTTTGGTTTGTGAAATGACGCCAAGAAGTGTGAAACTTGGTATGTTGTATGTTACGAATGATTTTCTAGCTACCGTTCGTGAAAAGCAAAAGTTGGATTTGAAATTTGTGGATTTGATGATGAATGAGAGTGAGGTCTTTAAGGTTGATAATTTTGGAGTTTTGAAATTCCGTGGTCGTATTTGTATTCCCGACGATGTGGATTTGAGAAAGACGATATTGGAGGAAGGACACCGGAGTAAATTGAGTATTCACCCGGGTGCGAATAAGATGTATCAAGATTTGAAGAAAATCTTTTGGTGGTCCGGATTGAAGGGGGATGTAGCTCGGTTTGTGTATTCGTGTTTGACTTGCCAGAAGTCTAAAGTGGAACATCAGAAGCCTAGTGGTTTGATGCAACCGTTGGATATTCCGGAATGGAAATGGGATAGTATATCAATGGATTTTGTTACAGGTTTACCAAATACGCAAAGAGGTCACAATGCTATTTGGGTGATTGTTGATAGGCTTACTAAATCTGCTCACTTTATTTCGATTGATATTAGTTACCCTTTGGAAAAGTTAGCCGAGATTTATGTTCGGGTGATTGTGAAGTTGCATGGGGTTCCCAAGAGTATCGTGTCGGATAGAGATCCTAGATTTACTTCGAGATTTTGGGAAGGTTTGCAAAAGGCTTTAGGTTCTAAGTTGAGATTGAGTTCGGCGTATCATTCGCAGACGAATGGCCAAACTGAGAGGACGATTCAATCGTTAGAGGACTTGTTGCGTGCTTGTGTGCTCGAGCAAGGTAGTGTTTGGGATAGCTTTTTGGCATTGATTGAGTTCACTTACAACAACAGTTTTCATGCAAGTATTGGTATGGCACCATTTGAGGCTTTGTATGGTCGGAGATGTCGAACACCTTTGTGTTGGCATGAAACCGGAGAGAGATCGGTAGTTGGACCAGAGATGGTACAACAAACGACGGAGAAGGTGAAGTTTATTCGGGAGAAGATGAAAGCTTCCCAGAATAGGCAAAAGAGTTATCATGACAAGAGAAGGAAGGATCTTGAATTTCAAGAAGGTGACCATGTGTTTTTGAGAGTTACACCGGTTACGGGTGTGGGTCGTGCTTTGAAGTCGAAGAAGTTGACTTCTCGTTTTATTGGTCCGTATCAAATTATTGCACGAGTTGGTGCGGTGGCTTATCGTGTGGCGTTGCCTTCGTGTCTTTCGAATTTGCATGATGTGTTCCATGTTTCGCAACTTCGGAAGTATGTTCCGAATCCGTCACATGTGATTCCTATGGATGAGGTGGAGGTAAGAGATAATCTTACGGTTGGGTTTTACCGGTTATGATTTTGGACCGCGAAGTTAAGAACCTAAGAGGCAAGGATATTTCGCTTGTAAAAGTAGCCTGGGGAGGTGCTGCGGAAGGCAATATGACTTGGGAATTGGAGAGTAAGATGCGTGAGTCGCATCCTGAGCTGTTCGAATCAGGTAATATTTTCGAGGACGCAATTTCCTAAGTGGGGGAGAGTTGTAACGCCCCGATTCTGAATTTCCTTTATTTTGAGTCCTTTCTGATTTAATTAATTGAATTATTATTTTAAATGTGGAATTGTGTGTTAATATGTTATTTGTGCATATTGTGCTATTTTTGCCTACTTTGAGAGTTTCGGGTAAAAATAGATCGGAGGGTATTTTGGGCATTAGTAATTATGTTAAGTGGATATTTTATGTGAATTGATTAATTAGTGTGTGGAAAGAATTTGAGAGGAAAAAAAAGAGAAAATGAGTATATGAGAGAAAAAGAGAAAGTTAGTAAGAGAAAAAGAAAAACAAAGGAAAGAAAGGAAGAGAAGAGAAAGAGGAGAGAAAGAAGAGGAAAACCTAGAACTTCAAGAAATCATTACCAAAGCTTTCGATTGATCGGGTAAGGGTGTGAAACTTTATTATTCTATCAATGTGTATAATCATGTATGATTTTGTGGGATTATTTTGGATTGTTGGTAGTTTTTCTACACTTTCCATTTTAGGTTGAATTTGGTTTAATCGATAGAAATCGCTGTCTAACGGTTAGAATCGTGATTAGATGACGTAGATTAGTCGGTATATGTTAGAGTAAGGCTACTGGATATGAGTTGGAGTTCATCGGGTGATTTTATCGGTGGTTTTGGATTCTGAACAGCGGGGAGAAGTGGAAATCGCAGACGCTCGCTAGCAGTTCGCTAGGCGAGCAGGTCGCGAATGGTCGCTGGTAGTTCGCTAGGCGAGTGCGCAGCGAACGGTCCCAGACTTGGGACAAAATGGTTTTAATGTCCCTCGCTGGCAGCGAAGGGAGTAGCGAGGAGCTCGCAGGAGGTTTGCTGTGGCGAACGGTGTAGCGAACGAGGTCTGTAGCCTCTGTTCTGGCTCGCTAGTAGTTCGCTAGGCGAGGAGGCAGCGAACGCTCGCTAGCAGCTCGCTAGGCGAGCGTGTAGCAGGATAAATTTTCCCTATTGCGGGGTGCTGTCGTGGCTTGGGGTTTCGGTTGCGATCGACCCTTCTTTGGTTTAGTAGTTTATATGCTGGGTTGTGTTGTGCTGTGGGTAGCCGTATGACGTGAATCCTAGATTATGAATTGTGGCTGCTTGGGCAATTATGTGCATTGTTTAGCCTGATTAAAAATCTATGATGTTGTATGAATATATGCGATGAATGTGTAGAATGCATGAGTATGTTTGTAAACATGTGTGCATTTTCAAGAGTGTCATGAGTCATGTTGCATGTGAAGCATCATGGTATGCATTCTTGTGTCGATTGATTCCTCGGTGAATCTGCAGAACCTCGTGTGCCCTTGTGGGGTGTGAGCGATGGTTAATTATTGATTCCTCGGTGAATCTGCAGAACCTCGTGTGCCCTTGTGGGGTGTGAGCGATGGTTAATTATTGATCCCTCGGTGGATTTGCAGAACCTCGTATGTTACGATGGTTATTTTGATTCCGCGTAGAATCTGCAGAACCTCGTGTTCCCATGTGGGGTGTGAGCAATGATTATTTGGTTCTTCAATTGAACCTGCTGAAATGTGTCGGTACCGCATTTGCATCTGCATAGAGTCGTGTGTCGGTCTCTATGAGTTGCATGTTGATATCCTGCATGGTGTATGGTGAATGAACATAATTGTAAATGTTTATATGAATTGCTGATGATTGGCATGATTGGTATGCTTGAAGACACATGTGTGTGTGAATATATGAATATGTATGTTTTGTGTGTTTATGAACCGATATAAACATTGTTAACGCATATTGTATATGCATGATTGTTCTATTTGTAAATAGATAATGTGAATACATTGCGATGTACGGTATGACGAGGTGAGTTGCGGTGAGAATGCGAAAGACATATATTGGGTATCATGTATATTAATATGTTTGTATGCATTGTTATTATGATATCGTTTCTCACCCTTCTGTTGTTTCTTTTAATGCTCTATGAGGCATTGCAGATTAGATTGCTGGAGGTATTTTTGTGAAGCGTGACCTTTTTCCCTTTTGGTCGGTCGGCTCTGATATGTAGCACCGGGTAGATAGGATTTTTTTTTTTGATCCTTTTGTGATACATCTGAATATGTATCTGCTGTCGATATGTTTGGTAAAACATGATGAATGATAACTGTATATGTGAATACATGTTTGGTGAATTATGAAATATTTGGATATTTCCGCCTTTGTTCTAAATATTTCTTGTGGGTGTTATCCCGATGTTGCGTATTTGTTGAGCAGGTGTTGTGTGTGTTGGAATTTTTATGATAATGTGATATTTCCCTTTTATGCCATGTTGAAAATGTACTCTGATGAAATTTTAAATTTATGCCTAAATGATTAATTGTATTATTTGGGGGCATAGAGAGGGGGGTGTTACATCATTTCTTTTCAAATTACTTAGTTAATTGGCATAGCAAAAAGAAAGTTTTCGTTGCTTTGCCTACCGATGAGGCGAAATACGCCACAATCGGTAGTTGTTGTACCCAAATCTTGTGGCTCAAACAACAACTGCTCGATTTTAATATAAAACTCCATCATAATTTCCCATCCTTTGTGACAACACCAGTTCCATAAATCTAATAAAAAATCCTATGCTACATTTATGCACTAAACACATTGAAATTTGTCACCACTTCCTTAGGGATCATGTAGAGAAAGAAGACGTTGTGTTCGAGCATGTTGATTCTAAAAATCAACTTGCCGATATTTTAAAAAAAAAACTATTGTGACGGAAGCCTTCTTTTACATTCGTAGGGAACTTGATCTAGATATTTTGGATCATGATTAATTTTTTGTGATATGCTTTATATCTATACACGATTATGCATATTATTTTAATCGCGTTTGTAAGTTTAAGTTCTATATGAGTGATTTCCCTCTTCATCATCATTGAGGTAATATCTTTCATCTACTATTTGCATTATATTTGTATGCTTGATTAACAAGTTTCACTACTATGTGTTATATGAAATTTGTTGCTTATGTGCTAGTTTGATGCTTATAAATCTTCCATGTTTGGTGTTTAAAATTAGTGTAGGCTTGTTATTTATCATCTTATGCATCTTTAATATCAAATTTTTCATTTTTTTGCATTTTTTTGCTCTATGAGTCGACCTGTTAAGGTTGTCAGTCAACCTAAATTTTTGAAAAATTAATTGGAAGTCGATGCCTCTTATGCGCCGACCCACAACACTCCTATAAGTCAATGCATACTAATGGAGTTTTTAATTTTGGAAATTGCTTCCAGTATGATTTGACGCACACAACCCTTATGCGTCGACTCATCGCTCATGCACCTTCTCATTTTCTTGCTTTAAATTGTTTTTCTCTCTCATTTGCATGCTCATTTCATCATTTCATTCTCTCTCTTCACTCCTAAACTCTCAAAAACCTCTCAAGAACCCTAAAACCCTTTCAACCTTTGTGGTCCAAATTGAAATTTGGGAAGTGTTCTTCAACAATTTAAGGTTCTTCTCATTGCCACTTCAAGAGTAACCGAGAAAAGGCCCACAAGAGGGTATTCGTCTTCTCAAACCACGATAACCCTTCAATCTCTAATCTCTCATACTATTTCCAAAGATTTTGAAACATACTTTAGCAAACAGTCCATTGTTCCGCAACACTCTTATTTACCTTTAGTAGCATATAGACTTGAAATTCCAAATATTGTTACTTGTATGAAACATCAAAAGATTAATCAGTTTTTGGAATGTAATACAAATTATAATGAAGATATGATGTGTTTGTTTGATGTCAGATTAATAGACACTTGGGATGAATACAAATTTGCCTTCAAAATGGGCGGCAAGGTTTATCGTGTTGGTGATGATTTATGGAGAAAATTATTTCATATGGGTTCTGTCGTTACTCGAAAAATGCAACGACGGGGAGGCGAGAAAGAAAGACAGAAGAATCACCATTGAACTTTATTTATCCCATGAGGGGAAAGGAAAATATTGAGAAAACCTTAAGAAAGAAACGGATAAGATGGTCTCGCGACCAAGAACGGGTTCAGAAGCCAGTTATGCGAAAGGAAGGTATTAACACCCCTCGCATCCATCGTACTCGATGGAAACCATTTGTTTGTCAATGTGTGAAGGTATTTGCTAAAATATATTGATATCTATGAGTGTTCCAAAGGATAAATAGAAAGGTTAGAAATAGGGGAAAGAGAGATGACGGGGAAGAAAGAACTCTGTAGGACTTCGCGATCTTAGGCCTACATATTCTCAACAAATATGAGAAAGTCTGAGTCAGCGTAGTTCGGGGAACTACGGGTAAAAGTGAGGAATGTGCTCGGCAAGGATTATGGCCCTTTGTGCCTACGTATCTCTACTTGAAAGGAGTAAAGAATCAGAGCAACTGTAGTTCGGCCTACGGTTTGCGGGTGAGTTCTTGTAGACGATGCTATCATGCGCATTCTAACAGTTTAGGTGTATTGTTGCTCGCTCGTTGGAGACTTAGGCGTTACCTATTTGTGATAGAATAAACGTAGCATGTCTTTCTCGGGGAAAAGGGTGGAAAATAAAGAAGAGTGAGCTCGCCAAGACATCGTCGTCTTGTGCCTATGTATTCTCATCTGGCATGAGAAATCAGAGCAATGTAGTTCGTGAAACGGGTAACTGGAGTTTTTATGGACGATGCTATCGTGCATATTCTAGAAGTTTAGGTGTATTACTGCTCGCTCGTTGGAGACTTAGGCGTTACCTGTTTGCGGTAGAACGAACATAGCATATCCTTTTCGAAAGATTGATTTTCGCCGTGCGAGGCAAGATGCCACATTTGGTTTGTGGAATTGTTTTTAGGGGTGAAATAGGTCCTCAGATAATAATCCCTTGCGGCTAGTACCCAATTCTTTATCTCACCGTTTTGTTAAAAAAAAGGTGTGGCGAATACAAGCGTCTTCGTATTGAAAGACGAGTATCGAGACCACACACTCTACAATGAGTATCCTGACACTCAGAGAGGAAGAAGTCTACACTCAATCATCTCTCTTTAATTCAACACAAAGAGAACTTTATTCTCTTATTAAAGTGTTTTTGATCTTGAATGATAAATGCTTTGCGAAAGTGAACCCTAACGGTAATGTCAAATACTCGGGATAGGAGAAGGCCTACACCTAACCACTCTACGACCATTCAAGTTTTTTGTGTGAAAAGAATAATGAAAATGCACTCGGAACGGGACCGAGGTTTTAGGAGAAAGAGTTTTAAAAAGATGTTTTGAAAATATGTGGATGAGATAGGAGATGAATACGAATATATACAGGATACATATAATATACATGATATATAACCAACAGCCCACCAATTAGGATTTTATGGTTTTGATATTTATTTAAGTATTTTGAAAGAATGTACAAGTCAATTTGAATATTTACAAGATGTGAACAATATACAGGATATAATAATATATAATAGAATATAATGACTGAATTTAAAATAGTTAATATTTGACAGAAAATAAAGTTAGTTGTTAGTTTGGTTAGTGAATTGAATCAGGACTAAGTGTAATGCTAAATTGTCATAGCTCGACTTATAATGGAATTCGAACTATATGAGGTCGCGTAATTGATATTCGTGCAAAAGACAAGATAGAGAAATGATATTGAGGATCATTCTCCAATTAAATCGTGTCGTACGGACTAAAAGAGGTGGGATATCATCTTAATTGCAAACATTATGTCGATTAATTGAATGTAGCCTACCACGGTTCCAAAGTAAAGAAAATGACCCAAATGATCATTTTCCATAGATTTGAAATCGAGAAGGTTATCGACTTTGATAAATAGTGTTTACGAATAAAAGACTTCATAAATCGATAAAAATCGAAATAAAAATCGAAATGAGGAGAGAAAGAAGGTGGTCTCGGATCCAACATTATTTATCAAATAGTTTGACTAATAACGGTTTACGGAAGTCTCGTCATCGACCAAAAATGAGATAATATGAACATGTAACCTCAAAGATAAATAAAAAATGTTAAAATCTAACTTTAGAAAAAAATATTAAAAACTTTGATTTAGAAAGAAAATATTAACAATTTCTTAAGAAAAACTAGAATCTAAGAACAACTAAATTAAAATTATATTAACAAGTCTTTTTAAAAAAAGCCATTTAGAGCAAATATATTATAAACCTACAAAAAAATTAATTTGAAGAAATATACACATAAAAATCTAAAAATTAGATTATAAAATAAATTACTAATCTAAAAGAAAAGCTAATTTAGAAAACTATTTTAAAATTAAAAATTATTTATAACAAAAAATATATTAATATTAAAAAGGTTTTTTTAGAAAATACATTTGTCAATCTAAAAACTAAATAGAAAAAATAAATATATCAAAAAAATAAGGAAACAAAACAGGGACATCTCCATCGTCTATCCACTGTGAGAATGCAGTAAGAACAAGCTTTTAAAATGTTACTCGAATCGACCTGCACACGGAGCTTTGACCTCATACGCAACATCGAAAATCCACTCAACTTGTTGATACCATTGGCTCAAAATCATAATTGTGTTGTTACCTGTCAAACAGAAACACAAATTTGCAACCAAAACAGACAACTTAGAGAGCGAAATCATAATCATGACGAGTTATGCGATGTGGTGAGAAAGGCTGGAGGTTTACGGCGGAACTGGAGAAATGAAGAAAAAAATATGGTTTTTGCGGGTTGGGGAGAAGATGAAGTTGAGGGTGGCGAGTTGGATTTAGAAGGTTTGAGGGAGAGATTGTGGTTCTGGGTTAGAAGAAAATTAGTGGTTGATGAAGGGAAGAAGGAGGTGAATGGGTTGGTGCGTTTGGTTGCTGATATGGGGAGAAAGGTTTAAAAGGTGTTAGTGAACTTCATATGGTATTTTAATGGGGGTTCCGGAGAATATGAAGGAAGAAGGCGGGTTTTCATGGAGGTTCAGGAGAAGATGAAGGAAGAAGGCGGGTTGTGGAAGGTGAACGGTGGTGGCTGCGAAAATTTGGAGAAGAAGAGATGATTTTCGCGGCTAGGGTTCTCTCATTCAGGAAGACAGTGAACAGTGGGGAGGGGCGACTGTCTAGGTTAAAATGGGGGATATGATGAACAATCCCCCTCCCCTTTTATTCTACCGTGTTTTTACAATTTTTATTTTCTTTTTAATTAATGGATTAAAACTCTGATTAAATTAAATAAAACACTAAACTAATTCCTAATTCTAATTAACTAACAATTAAAGCTAACTCTAACTAATTACAATTTTCATAAGAAAAACTATTTTAATTCTAATAAAATAATAATCTATCTCTATTTTAAACTAATTAATTTCTAAACCTAATAGAATTCTAATTAATCATAATTCCTAATTAAAATTCAAATCCCCAATAAAATCTAATTAAGCTAAATTAATTATAATTTCTCAATCAAAACTCTATTCTAATTCTAACAAATTCTATTAAAAATTTTAAGACTATTTTAAAAACTATTTTCTAAATTAAAAAATCTATTGTCTAAAATCTAATAAAAAAACTATAAATCCAAAACTAATTCTAATATTCTAATTAAATAAAAAAATTCTACTCTAATTATTAGTACTATTAATAAAACAAAATATGTACAAAAAAAAATAATGTTTTGAAAAGAAAAGAGGGAAATTAAAAATAGAATTAATATTTACAAAAATAGCATCCTTAAGCCATGTGCCATGCTCCCATTGGGCAAAATAACAAAGATAAAAAAAAACGCCCAATCAGGGGTGGACACGTGTCTAAATGGTATGAAATTAAGTGGAAAATGCAAAATTAAAAATAGAATCGAAAAAGCGAAAATATTTACAAAAGGAGAGGACAAATTTAGGGTATGGCAGATCCACAATTTTTTGAGTCCATTTGTGTGAATAATATCGACCATGGTAAGGACTATGTGTTCAAACCTGCCTTAAATTCTATGTTGAAAGTGCCTTATTTTGGTGAAGTTGTTGCTAGCGACAATTTCCCAAGGCATGTTACTACTGGTTATTTGAATATGGAAGATCGCATTTTACATTGGATTGTCCCTCATGTGTTGCACTCTAAGAAAATGGGATATTCATGTGTTGACCAAGTCGAGGTTCATTTCATGTATATTATGAAAAAGAAGGTTAAAGTGTGTTGGCTTTACTATTTTGGTAAAAGAATCTATGCCTCGAAAGATAGTGGTAAAGGCTTCACACTTTGCTATAGATCTGTGATCCAAACTACTCTGTGCTATCACAATATTGTTGTGGTTGGTATTCCTTATGTATCTCCATATCCTGACCATGAGTTTCGTAGAAAGACTTTATTCCTCATGGTTACATTTGGGACAAGAAGTTAAAGAAATATGTTTTCAAACTTATGGGTGATGGTTCTAGTAACATTGTCAATGATGAGGTTCCAGAAGAACAACAAAATGATGATGAAGAAGATCATCCTATGGACACAAATGATAATCTAGCTTGGTTAGGCGCTGCTCCGGTTGAGGAAGATCAAGGTAATCAAGGTTGGGGTACTTGGAGGCAGACAGGGTGGTCTAACTATAACACTTCATATGTGCCTCCTTCTCATACTCATTCTTCAACGAATAATTTTGCAGTGCTTGAGATGCTTCACAACATGCAAACTCAGAATCAGAATTTGGTTGATATTCAACAACAATAGTACGACTCCATTCAGGAACAAATTTGACATCAAAATGAAAACTTTGACACATTTTCTTCAACTATTTTAGATCACCTTGATAAAATGGTTGTGTCATCTACAACTCAATATCTTATACTTTCCATGAGCATTCTTTCACATATGAGTCGACTCATAGCTATGCATATGTCGACTTATGTTGTAGTTTTTTTCATCTAGTGCATTACGCCACCTATGAGTCGACTCATAACTGTGCATAGGTTGACTCATCGCTTGTTTGCACTCAAAATTAAGTTATTTTGTGCTTCTAAAGTCATCTTTTCTTGCATTCATTCATTCTAATATAAATAATCATTTGCTCCATTTTCTATAACAAGAATAAATTTCAAAATATACACCTTTTGCTCTTCATTTTCACTCTCATCTTGCATTCATAAAAAACCATACATAATCATCCTTTTTATTGTTGTGCTTGATCAAGAGTTATAACATCCAAACATTGGAATGTGTCATACACTAAATTTTACCCTTAAATTAGTAGGTTCATTTTGCATTTCATTTCATTTTGTATTTCGTTTTAACTAACCGTTAACCGGTTTGTTCAGTCTGTTTGTTTTTGCAGGATAATAACACTTGTGCATTTTAATTTAGAAAGTGCATAAGGGTCGTTAATTTACGGTCTGCTGACGACTACGAGGAAAAGTCATTATCAGAGATTCCTTGAACAATTAGGGTTTCCATCTCCGAGTTAGGCGATTTTTATTTGAGATGGGTTGAAGTTTTGACGTCAAATTCCTCGTGACGCAGTACATTTTTGTTCGAGAACTAGAATTAGTCGTCAGTTAAGTTTTGAAAGGTTGTTTTATTCATAAACTATATGGAATTGAGGGTGTTGAAATATAAATGAATTTGGGTTGAATTGGTGTGAGAATCGGCTTCAAGGAATTTATTCTAACAGACGCACGTTTTCCTGTTTTTCTGCTAATTACAAGTTAATTTTATAGGGGCAGTGGAATTGTTGTTGGCATTTAATTTATGATAAATGTCAGTTAGTTTGATCATGATTATCAGTCGAGTTGATTCAGGTTACAATGTCCGGTTACTCAAGATACAGTCTGGATTTTAAATATGGAGGAAAGTTCGTTTTGCCACTAAATTGGATTTCTCTGCTTATCTGTTCAAGGCCATACTCACCGATTTCATTTTCGAGTACGAATTTATTTGCAAGGGATTTGTTTGAACTTGGAAGTTACGTTGGATGAGCTGCAGCGCCACCGTCTTCTCCGGCGGGATGCTCATCACAAGTCAACAATAACAACAACTAAACACTCATTTTCACTCAAAATCATCTCTTGAACTCAAATCTATCCTCCAAATTCATTGATTCTTGCTCTAACTCAAAAACCGACCCAAGTTTCAGAAATGTCACAAATCTTGATCAACTCAAATCCTAAAACCAATGATACTAACGTCATCTACACTCATCAGAGATCAATTCTTGCTATCCAAACACGATTAACACTCCAAGAATCATGATATATCTGCCTCAACAGAATTTGCATCACACCTAATTTTGTCTCTAATCACTAGTTTCTTGCACTGAAATCCAACTATGTCCTATCAAGAACCTAACCGCATGCCAATTTCTATGCATCTCCCTATAATTTAAGCAAAAACTTGAATTGCACAAACTTGGTTTCAGG
The DNA here is from genome assembly GCA_963859935.3 of Lathyrus sativus. Lineage (NCBI taxonomy): Eukaryota > Viridiplantae > Streptophyta > Magnoliopsida > Fabales > Fabaceae > Lathyrus > Lathyrus sativus. Next base: position 17,983,316 of record OZ012738.1, on the reverse strand, counting down.
TGATGAACAGGTACACTCTTGGCTCGATTCTTCCTTCAATCTTCTCCATAATCACTCTAAATCACCCTCTGAATCTTTTGCACACCTTGGTTTGCTATGAAATCACCTCAATCTCCAAACACGATTTTTGTTGCAGCTCTTGCAATTTCAATTGCTTGCTCTGGTTTCTGCTTCAATCCTTGCCAAAAAACTTGCTGAACTCATTGCAATGGTTATATAGAAGTGAATGGAAACCTCTAGAACTTTCTGTAACCACCCAAATGAGAATTTCAATTTCAATTTCTCCTCCAAATTCTCATGTGTGACAGTTGTGTATGAGCTCTGTTTCAGCCTATTTTCACTTGCATTCTTCATCTCATGATATTTTGGATTGGTTGGTGCAGATTATTCCCTTGTTTTCAATCCAATGGTGTGAATTTGATGTGTTACTTCAACATGAAGTAACAAAATGGAATGGCATGAAAATGACACCAAATAAAAAATGTAACAATGCCATCATTCTCAAAATGTATTTTCCACTCAATTTGACCTATAACATTGCCTTGTTTGGACACAAATCAATTCATTTCAATTTTTTGCCTTTTAATGCCTTTTTAAACTTCCTTTTCAAAATTTCTTCAAACCATATCCTTCTATGAGCCATTTCAATGTCTCTTTGATGCTTGGTTGAAGTTAAAACATCATTTTGAGCAGTTTTCAAGTTAAACAAAATTCCATTTGAGGTCTCTAAAGTGGTGAAAATGAGCCATAATCAAAATGACCTATAATCACAACTTTACCAAAATACCCTTGACTTGTCAAAGCCATAACTTGAGTTCTACAAATCCTTTAAAGGACTTCTAGGACTTTTTGGAAATCTAAGAGGATAAGTAACAATATTCATGTTGGTCAAAAGCTCATAACAATCCATCTTCTAGGGCAAAAGTGTCAAGCAAGTTGGTCAACTTTCAAGCTCCAAATTCACATGTCCCAAATGATCCATAACTTGCCAAAGTGATAACTTGAGTTCTATAAATCCTTTAAAGGACTTCTAGTACTCAAATTAAAGCTAATATCATCCTCTACAAGTCTCATGACCATCTCAAGGTGAGATGAGGCTTGTATTTCAACTTATCTTCTCTTGAAGTAGGCATTAAACCAGGGGATTTTACACTGTCAAGCATAGTAACCCTAGCTCTTAAATTTCTCAAACTCTTCAATAATGAGGAGTTGAGATTGGAATCATCCATTAGGCATCTTAAGGCATCAATACATGATCACATGGCATTGAATGTGGGTCTCAACCTTCCTTAAATTCATCTGTTGACTTAGGGTTGACCAGTCAAACCCTAATTGCACCAACCATGGAAAAACTTCTCATACTCCACACAATGACTTGTCTAGGTCTCATGATGGATTTCAAGACATCTCATGAGCTCTATTAAGGCTTCAAGTTCATATTCATGGCTTCAGAATCATCTGAATATCCCCCACAACTTTCAAGTTGGGAGACACACCATCTTGCAGTCAATCATATCTCTAAGGATCTTCTTATTCATCTGAGGAGGATATAAACCCTCATACACTTCAATATCATTCTTCAAGAGGTTCTCAAACCCTTATTAACTCTCAATAGATGACCACATCTCTTGATCCCTGCCTACATGTCAATGTAATGCATATGCTAGTGTTTAGATGAATGCAATGAAACATAAACCAAGTATCAACAAGGTTAGGCAAATTTTGGGGTGCAACAATGGACAATTAGGTACATAAAGGACAGAAGTAACAGAGAGAGATGGTAAAATTTGAACAGTACCAATCCCTTGGGATCAGGTTTGAGAACCATTTGCGGCAGTTATAATAGGCAAGAAACCAGAGGTAAAGAGGGAAGAAAAAAGACCTTTATTACCAGTAACATGATCAGACGCACCAGAATCAAAGACCCAAGGACCAAGAGGAGATGATTGAGAGAAGCAAACAGATGAATTACTAGTGTGTGCAACCGAAGTAGTGGAACTAGAGATCTGATTAGTCTGACACCACAACAACAAAGGGGTGAGAAAACATGATCAAAATATATATATTGGTAACTACATACATGAAATAAAGTAGTAACTGCGAGCATATAATTTATCACCCATCATTCAACAATTCATACTCACATGCATATTTTATATAACTCTCATAACCATGTCATGTAACTCACTTAAAACTCACTCATTATCACTAATCTCATTTTGTGATTGTGGGTACGTTACTTATATCCTACCAGGAACAACACCTCAGTTATTCTACCCTGGTAATTACTCCACTAGGAACGACAAATTGTCGTTCAACCCTAGTAGGTACAACTCTTCCACTTATACATTAATATTTATATTACTCTCATATTTACCAATCATTACCGTTTCACACAAACATTCACCTACATGTTTATTTCACCAATGCATCATATAAAAGTGAATTATACAACTCATAGAGACCGACTCCACGACTCTATGCCGATGCGAATACGGTATCGACTCATTCGTCCGTCAGATTCTCCTAGGGATCACTCCTCTCACACCTATACGGTTGCACTATAATTACTCAGATTCTCCGATGAATCTATCACTTATCAGACTCTCTGAGGAATCAAATATAACCATCGCATCAAGCGAGGTTCTGCAAATCCTCTAAGGGATCAAATAACCATCGCATCAAGCGAGGTTCTGCAAATCCTCCAAGGGATCAAATAACCATCGCATCAAGCGAGGTTCTGCAAATCCTCCAAGGGATCAAATAACCATCGCATCAAGCGAGGTTCTGCAAATCCTCCAAGGGATCAAATAACCATCGCATCAAGCGAGGTTCTGCAAATCCTCCAAGGGATCAAATAACTCTAGAATGTCCATCATAATGCCTTTTATGCAAAATGACTCAAAACATTTCTCTACTTGCATACATATTCGTAAATGCGTTACTATACATTATTCACCTCACACGGGTACCCACAATCTATGTACTTTCATGCTAAACTATCATGCATTTCCATTCAATTCGGACAAATGCATCAAATTGCCAAACGACCTCCAATCCACGATAAAAATCGATCTCTAGGGCTCACGCCATTCGGCTACCCACACCACATCACGAACCAGCATACGAGCTTTTAAATCAAGGAATGGTCAATCACAATCGGAACCCCAAACCACGACAGCACACAACAGCAGAGCAAACTCATTCTGCTACGTTCGCTACACGCTCGCCTAGCGAGCTGCTAGCGAATGTTCGCCACCTTCTCGCCTAGCGACTGCTAGCGAGCAAGAACAGAAGTTCCAGACTTCGTTCGCTACCTTGTTCGCCACAGCGAACCCCCAGCGAGCCATTCGCTACTCCATTCGCTGCCAGCGAAGGAGACCAAAACACCACTGTCCCAAGTCTGAGACCATTCGCTACACGCTCGCCTAGCGAGCTGCTAGCGAGCGTTCGCTGCGCCCTCGCCTAGCGAGCTGCTAGCGAGCCGCCTGCGAATAGCAACATTCAGTTTTGTTCCATCGCTTCCGAACTCATCTAAATCGCCTGATTAAATCCAAAGTTGTTCTAGTAGCCTTAGTCTAACCTATATTGACTAATCTACATCATCTATTCACGATTCTAACCGTTAAACAATGATTTCTATCGATTAAACCAAATTCGACCTAAAATGGAAAAGTGTAGAAAATCTACTAATCAATCCAAAACGATCCAACAAAATTATACATATTGATAGAATAGTAAAGTTTCACACCCTTACCTCGATTAATCGGAGCTTGAAGTCGATTCTTGATGATTTCTCCAAGTTTATTCTTTTCCTCCTCTTTTCTCTTCTTCCTCTTTCTTTCTTCCCTTTTCTTTTCCTTTTCTTACCACTACTCTCTTTTCTTTCTATTTTTATCTTTTATATCCTTCCACTCCAATTCTCTCCATTATTTTCTCTCCAAACATCTACTAACTCATTTTCTTATAAAGTATCTAATTAAACAACAATTAAGAAATATCTCAAATATTACTCAATTAAACTCTCAAAATCCACCAATGATAGAATATCATAATATGCACACCAAACATTTTAGATAGTCCAATTCCACCATTAAAACAATAATCACTCAATTAAATCAAAGGACTCAACAATTAATTACAGAAATCAAAATCGGGGCGTTACATAGGGCAATTCTGATTGTTGCCAAGAGATGCGAGGGTAGCAGTGTCACCTGGTGTTGGAGCAACAGTAGATGGAGGGGAAACCGAACCAAACGCGTGAGGTGTAGCCAAGCGCAATAGTTGTTCGCTAACTGCATCATAGTTAGGAACAATAGTACCTGATAAAATCTGATTACGAACGGAGTCGAGTTCGGATGGTAAGGAGATTCTCTAGTATCTGGTTGGAATCAAGCACATAGACATACACTGAAAAGAATGTCAGGTTTAGAAGCTGTAAAATACAGAAGAGAACAACTCATACCTTTGTACAGCTTCTGGTCTACCTTTTTACTAACATCTTCTTTTCCCAGAGTGTACGTTGAATGTATAAGAGTCTTAGCTTGTTACTCTCTGACAGATTAATCTTCTTTATGCTATAGTCTCCATCTGAATCATAATGCCTTCTTCAGCTTCCTTTCTTTTGAATAGAACCAGATTTCCTCTGATGTTTGCATTATTTTAAACACTAGTTGCGAAATCCAGATTCTTCCTTTGGTCTTCATCTTTTGATCATCCATCTTCTGATATCAATGATCAGACCTCTTTATCTCTTGCATCATAAGAACTTATCATTTGAGTAGACGTAGTTGATCATCACAAGATATCATCAAACCAAGATGTATTTCTACCATCTATTTGAATGACAATCTTGCTATTTATCAACCAGCAACATATCATCTGATGGTGACTTCTACTTAATCTTGATCAACATCTGTTGAGTGGATAAATATGGAAATGTTTCCTTGCTTTAGATCTTCTGATGAAGTTTCAAAGTAAGCTTCAGATCTATGCAGCCTAGCTCTAGCGAATGTTTCAGAAAACTGTTCATCCAGAGGAACGCTTTAGATCAGGCCAGATCTTCGTTCTTCAGATGTCCTTGTTATCCAGATGTAAGCTTTGATGCTGACGTTTCAGAGCCATGCATAATCTGATTCTCAAAGCCTCTGCAATTGCAGCCTTGAGTTTGATACTCTCCGAATCTTCTAAAACTTTGCTTTATACTCTTTGCTTTCTATGCTCAGAGGAATATATATATATATATATATATATATATATATATATATATATACATATATATATATATATATATATATATATATATATATATATATATATATATATATATATATATATATATATATATATATATATATATATATATATATATATATATATATATATATATATATATATATATATATATATATATATATATATATATATATATATATATATATATATATATATATATATATATATATATATATATATATATATATATATATATATATATATATATATATATATATATTCGTTTAGACTTATTTCAACCTCTGCCTGCATACACTTAGCAAACTCCTTTCCAAGTGAAATATTTGGTTCTAAAGAAAAATATTATCACCATGAATCTGACAGATTAAAATATCTTTCTTAATTGATTAATGGAAAAGAGTGTTATCAACCTTTCTTCTTATAAACTTATTTTCCATATGAAAATTACTTAGCCTTTCATACCAAGCTCTGAGAGCTTGTTTTACGCCATAGAGTGATTTTTTTAGATTAAAACGTTATTCTGGAAATCTTTCATTTTTGAATCCAGAAGATTGATGAACACATACTTCTTCTTTAATTTAAACCATTTAAGAAAATATTTTAACATCTATCTGATTCTGTGAAGTAAAGGAAATTAGCAAGCATATGGATTCTAACCTTGTCACAGAAGCGTATGTCTCTGGGTAGTTAAAAACTTCTTGCAGACTTCTGATGACTTCTCATTCTTTCTGCTAATCATCTCTTCTGGATGAGAAGATTCGATTCTGGAGAATCCCTTCAGAGTTAGTTTTCCAGAAGCAGTTAACAGAATGACCTCTAGATTTGCTTCTAAAGAACTTTTCAGAGCTTAACTCATATTCTTCAGTGTGTTCTGTAGCAGCTTTCACAATAAATCATCTGTCTGATTTCTTGAGAGAAATCTTCAGAGCACAGATAAACTAGTCTTCATGATTAGAGCATCTAACTTCCATCAGGCTTTATCTTAGAGTTAATTCAACCAGAGTTGACAATACATTTGGTTCTGAAAGGAATGTCAACTGACTTATTCATGAATAACCCCAGTAACTTAAATCCCTTTTAAAAACAGATTGAATGACTTATGTCATTATATCTTCTGAACACCTTGACTTCGGTATCCAATCATTATGACTTTTTAAGAAAGAATATCAGAAAAACATCTGACCAATTACAGTTTATTCAACTGAGATAAACTCTCAAGTTAACAGAACTTAATTTATCAATTCTCAGAGTTTATCTTACATAAGATTGATAAGTTGGTGAACTTCTTTAACCATGTAGACTTTATTATGAAGTTCCTATGAATCAAATTCATTAACCAACAATATTTCTTTACTTACTAAAGAAAAATTCCCAATGAGATTTTTATGAGAAAGTTAAGTGTGGACTAATCCGTTTCTTAAAAACATCTCATACTCACATGGAATTAATCTTCAGCGAACAAGATTTCTTGCTTTCTGATGATTTTATCTTTGAGCTAATACATTGTTCATCCAAATGTATTTTAGGATAAACATTCAACAGAAAAACTTCTTTTCTGATGAATCTTTCTTGTCAGCTGATTCTTCAATCTTCTTCCAAGCTCTAGTGGAGAAGATTTTGTTGTTGAAAACTTCAACACTTCAAACTTTAGTGAATCACTGACTTGCTCAAGATAACCCATTTGCTTACAATTTTAGTACTCATCTCCATCAAAAACTGATATGAGACTGAAATTGTAAGAGGAGTGAAAAATCCTCAGGAGTATTTCTTCACATAGCTTTTGGATCTTTATGTGACACTGTTAGGTGTTTGATATCCATCATTAACAGAACCGGAGCTCCGATACCAACTGAAGGTGTGAAAAATACACAAGAAAGGGGGGGGGGGGGTTGAATTGGGTATTTACTCCATTAAAACTTTTTCTGTTTTCTTTCATGTTGCTTTCTATATAGTTCTTTTCTATGCATTTGCGGAAGCATATATAATAAAGCATGATATAAGTAAAGAACACAAGATATATCCTGGTTCGCTTGAGCAACTCTCAAACTACTTCAGTACACCCTTCAAAGGTGATTTCGCCTCACTCAAGCAAGGACTTAATCCACTATAACCAAACTGATTACAGATATGCACAAGCTACCTGCAAGTGACTAACAACTGGACAATGACACGTTCAGGGATCCCTTAGGATATAACATTCATTGACATCTAATAGAATCTGATCACTAAAGATTTCCTATTAGAATTCCACAAATGACAACTGTCACTTGTCATATCAAGTATATTGATCTTCACAAGATCACTTGAGGAACCACTAATTCTAAAATAGAATTTATGTTGCCGGAGATTACATGAGTGCTTCTTAACAAGCATATTACTCTTAATTAAGTATATAGCAAGTATTGAGCAACAAATCCTTACATACTAATATAGAAACTAATCTAAAGATAAATATCAAAGAGATTATTATAACAGTAGTTTCCATATTGCTTAAAAGCTTTTTTATTGAGCACTACGGCTTCTTTTCATAAAGCTTTTCTTTGGTTATGCATACTGGTTCAGCGAGCTTCACAAGCTGACTTAGCTAGCTCGCCAACAGCCAACGGCTAACAGCAGCATAACAACATTTGAATGAATCAAATGTTCTTCTTTTATAGTGCATCCGATAGAGACGTTGTGAGGGCAGAGATCTCCATTCAAATATTCCAACGGTCATTTCCAACGGATAGAATAAGCACGTGTTGGATAGTACAGTGTCATCACTTACTTTGTCCTTTGTACAACTCAATTTCTGGCTTTGTTTCTTCTGATGATAAAACTGATGAGTAGTTCAGAAACTACTTTGGTATGATAGCATAATAACATCAGAGTCTTACTTCAGAACTTTGTTTACCAGAGTTGATAACAACATCTTATCTGATTAACACGTCTTCATCTGGATAATCTTCAACTTCAGAATCTAGTCTTCAGAGTCTTTCTGCACTTGGTCTTCAGAGCCTTCAGCCTTCAGAACTTCAAGTCATCAGAGTCTTCAGAGCGTAATTCTTCAGCAGATTATTTCTTCAGAGTCTTGATCTTCAGAACCCTTAAGTCTTCAGAGTCTTTATGCACTTGTTCTTCAGAGCATTCAGCCTTCAGAACTTCAAGTCATCAAAGTCTTCAGAGCTTGGTTCTTCAGAGGACTATATCTTAGATACGTTGATAACTTTCAGATCAGATGCATTTCTCATAACATAATCCACAAGAGCATTGCAACTGCAATATACAACATCTTTGGATCTTTTTGATTGTGATCAGATGCAGAGCTATACTACCTTCTTCAATAAGCTTCATTTGCTTTCAGATCAGATGCACTTCACAGAACAGAATCCACAAGAGCATTGCAACAACAATATACATCATCTTTGGATCTTTCTTATTGTGATCAGATGCAAAGACAAACTTGCTTCTTGAATAAGCGCTTTAAGTTCCTTGCCCAGAGTTTCACGTTGTACTTCGCTCAGAGTTTCACGTTGAATACTACGCTTTATGTCACGTCACACAAAGTAACTTCATATTGACTTTAATGCACTTCTTGATATTGTTTATTGATTTGATATATTTATTTAATGATCTGCACACAACAAACATTAGAACATAAAATGGTTCTTTCACAAATACTTAATTTTTATCATCAAAACATAGAGATAACATGTAGAGACAATTCTTTCTCTTACAAATTTATATAAAATTGAATATGATAATATAACTATAACACATCGTCAATTACAAAAATGTATTTTTAAAATAATGTAAAAAATTATTGGCTGGTGTGAATACGTGGATGCATTTTTAAATCAATTTATGTTAAAATGAGTGTGTTTAGTAAGGAATGCATGCGGTGCGTATTTGGTGAATTTAGAGTTGCATTTTCAGATTAAATTTTAATAAAATATGGGATAAAACTCACTTAGAACGTACTTTGGTGTAAAATAGTGCGCTCAAAAACACACTTATGAAATCTAAAGGGCATTTATGTATTTCCTTATAGTGTGTTTGGATGAAACATTTTAATGAGAAAAAAATAATCTTTTGAGAGAATTTAAAATGACTTGACCAAAACTCATTGTTTAAATAAAAAAATATAGAGAATTGTTAAAATAATTTAAATTTATGAATTATTTTATTGAAGTTAAATTTAAGGAATTCCCAATGACACCAATAAGTAAAGAATTTGAAATTTCTCTCTCACTCTATATAATGCAAATGTTAAATTGTTTATAATTAATTTTTCAAATTTTGTAAGATGGTCCTCATATTTTATTATAATTTCAAATTCACCCCTAAAGTTTTCAAAATATTGCAAACAAGTCCTTACAAAATTTTAAATTTTATAAATTAATCCCTTCAAAATTTTAAAATTACAAATTGGTCTATAGTTTTCATATTTTAAATTTGACCAAAAAAATTTAAAATTTATAAAAACAATCTAAAAAATATAACAATAAATTATTTAATATTCTATTCAAACAATTTTTTTAAAAAAAATTCAATTAAAATGTTAAATTCTCTAAAAAAAATTAATTATCTCATTTAAACATAAGAAGTTTTCCCGGATTTTTTTTTTAAACTGACAAAGTATTTCAAATTTAATACCAAACAAATTAGGTTTTCAAAAATATTACCAAAGTAACAAACTTTCAGCAAGCTT